>JAEQBA010000069.1:159524-330968 GCA_019434445.1 Phalangium opilio | reverse complement strand
TAAGACCGACTAACCGCTTGTTTTAAAATTACTAGACATTTTCAATAGCCTTTAATCGAACAATTGATTTCTACCCTTTACTAATCAGAAGCGTATAATTAGTAGAAGTATGCCTACGGTGGTAATGTAAAATTAATCCCAAGTGACATGATGTTTCAAGATCTTCCCAGCACCAAGTAAAATGGTTCTGATTGAGGGACTTTTTTAGCACCACGTAAACAACGTTATTTTCAGGAATTAGTCCAAATGTCCACGGGCGGCATTACAAAAACGAGGCAGTCTTTCGAATGATACTTGGACATGTTGGAAGATCCCTGGCTTGTTCTGTTATCTCAAACCGTAAAAAGCTACGCAAATCTTCATCATCACGGACAACACTCTTGTACGTTAGGTATGACCTTGAGAAAACCTAAAAGGACATCTCGAATGTATTTGAAAAACCAATCTCCAATTAAGGGGCGTGTTGTTTGTTTCCAACAGAGTAAACTCGCCCAGAGAACAATTACAATGCAGAGCCACGTTTCGGCGTTAATGGCCCACAAAGGTGGTCCCAAAAACAAGAACAAACTTTAATTTGTTTCGTTCAGTAAGTGTTTCATGTGTCATAGATAAAACGCTGATGATGAAGATTTGCGTAGCTTTTTACGGTTTGAGATAACAGGAACAAGCCAGGGATCTTCCAACATGTCCAAGTATCATTCGAAAGACTGCCTCGTTTTTGTAATGCCGCCCGTGGACATTTGGACTAATTCCTGAAAATAACGTTGTTTACGCTGTGCTAATAAAAGTCCCTTCAATCAGAACCATTTTACTTGGTGCTGGGAAGATCTTGAAAACATCATGTCACTTGGGATTATTTTACATTACCACCGTAGGCATACTTCTACTCATTTATACGCTTCTGATTAGTAAAGGTAGAAATCAATTGTTCGATTAAAGGCTATTGAAATTGTCTAGTAATTTTAAACAAGCTGGTTAGTCGGTCTTAAGTGTTACTCCTCATTTTTGGATATTTCCTTGTTTTAGGGGCGAATGTTTGGAAGGCCATATCTCCGTAACAAAATGTTGTACACCCCATGTTCTTTGGTACTTTCCGCTCAGTTTGGTCCCATAAACACGCCCCTTAATTTGTGATGGACTTTTCAGAAACACCCTGTATATTATATATTATATTATATATATATATATAATATTCGACGTTTCTACCATTGTGGTTTAGGCACTCTTCCAGACGACTGTCCATGTCTTGCAATACATTTGCAAGCAGTAAACTCATGACGCATGGTGAGACTAATGGTATTGCCGTCTTACGAAATCCTCGTCCGTTAAGCCTTGATGTATGGGGGGTATGATAATGCCGGTAGTGATGCCCTTGTAAACTGGCACAAACAGTAGAATGGCTTAGTGCAACTTCTTGTTCCACCGCTCTACTATTAGCATGAATTGGCTTCAAAATGTGCTACGATGTCAAAATCTATATCCTCATTACAGACTATACAGTCTCTTCTACGTTCACGATCTTGCACTACCGAAATCACGAAGGTGCTCGCCAATGTCGGAAAAGGTGCTTCGCACCGGATGTTGTCGGTGTGGAAACCGTTCGGCATAAAGCACTGCCTTTAGTTGAACGTTACTGCGACCTTCACCCAAAATAAACATCCTGTCCAATTTGTCCTGGTTGGAATAGGTTGGCATTTTGCTAGGAAACGAGGCTAACTACTAATTCTACTACTTAGCTCCTACACTGAAGACCCTGTATATGAAAAGGGACCGGAAGTACCTCAAGTTGAGTTTTCAAAGATTGCCAGATTGAGCAGGTCATGGGATTTAAAGTGATGAAGGTCGCTTTAGCGTTCAACAAGTGACACTGCGGTATGTTTTTGGTGCTCCAATGTCCTCACCCGATAGGTCCAAACAATTACCATCCTGGTTTTTCGGCTCAGCGTTGCGGTATTGCCGGTTCCATTAGAAATACAAGGTCTGTAGTGTTACAATTGTAACAATACTCCTGTTAAAAAGGCACACAAACTGTACCCCCGCCCCCTCCCCCCAAAAAACATTTAAATTTCGCGCCTTTTCAATGGCTCTCTTTTCAATATGGGAAAAATGATTTTAAATGACAATTAAGTGTAAGAATTAAACAGGAAAATGGAGGCTGAGTGAAAGATAAGTGTAGTTTTAATTATAATTTGTTAGTTTAATTATAAAGTATCCACGAATTTACCAAAAACATTCGTGTTTTGGGTTAATTTCACATTAATTATACTTGATTAACTTTAATTTAACGGTTTATCTAGTGTGGATGGAATTATTTACCCTAATTGGAACGTTTTTGTGCAGTTTAACATATTTGCCACAGTCATTATTTTACCCTAAACTTTTGAATTTCGCGCCAACATAGTAGTTTTAATCTTAATTAAACAGTTTATTTAAACGTTATTTGAGCTTTTAATCCAAAAAATGAATATTTTTGGTTTAATTTCACGTTAATTATATTTAATTGATTTAAAATTAACGTAGGATTGTGTTTCGGCAGTGTATATTTAGGTTATAAATGACTTTCAATATACAGGGTGTTTCTGAAAAGTCCATCACAAATTAAGGGGCGTGTTTATGGGACCAAACTGAGCGGAAAGTACCAAAGAACATGGGGTGTACAACATTTTCTTACGGAGATATGGCCTTCCAAACATTCGCCCCTAAAACAAGGAAATATCCAAAAATGAGGAGTAACACTTAAGACCGACTAACCAGCTTGTTTAAAATTACTAGACAATTTCAATAGCCTTTAATCGAACAATTGATTTCTACCTTTACTAATCAGAAGCGTATAAATGAGTAGAAGTATGCCTACGGTGGTAATGTAAAATTAATCCCAAGTGACATGATGTTTCAAGATCTTCCCAGCACCAAGTAAAATGGTTCTGATTGAAGGGACTTTTATTAGCACAGCGTAAACAACGTTATTTTCAGGAATTAGTCCAAATGTCCACGGGCGGCATTACAAAAACGAGGCAGTCTTTCGAATGATACTTGGACATGTTGGAAGATCCCTGGCTTGTTCCTGTTATCTCAAACCGTAAAAAGCTACGCAAATCTTCATCATCACGGACAACACTCTTGTACGTTAGGTATGACCTTGAGAAAACCTAAAAGGACATCTCGAATGTATTTGAAAAACCCATCTCCAATTAAGGGGCGTGTTGTTTGTTTCCAACAGAGTAAACTCGCCCAGAGAACAATTACAATGCAGAGCCACGTTTCGGCGTTAATGGCCCACAAAGGTGGTCCCAAAACAAGAACAAACTTTAATTTGTTTCGTTCAGTAAGTGTTTCATGTGTCATAGATAAAACGCCATGATTAATGCACAAAGAAAATGTTATTGACAAGTTTTCGGACCGCGATGCTGAAATGTGGTGGTGCACCATCGTGCATGAACCACATTCTGTTTATTAAACCTAAGGGTACGTCTTCGAGTAGTTCTGGTAAATCGTCCCGTAAGAACTACAAGTAAGCCACACCGTTTAACCTGGGCTCTAGGAAATATGGCCCAATTAAATTGTCACCCACAATACTACACCACACGTTTAAGCTGAATTGTACTTTGTGAATTCTAACGCAAGTTGCGTGTGGTTTTTTCTTAATCAGCAAACCAATTGGCGGCTGCTTGTTTTTGGATCGTCCTCGAAAATAGTGAGAACTTCGCCTATTCTTAAAAAACAGAGCACTAAAACAGAGCACTATGTTTTTTAAGAAAGGAATAAAAGAGGTTTCACGTACATGTGTTTGTTTTATTAAACTCATAATTCAACGAAGTCTGTTACAATGCCTTTCTTCACAAATGCCGAATATGCGGATATGCACCTAATGTATGGACTAGCCGAGGGGAATGCCGCTGCAGCTGTACGCTTGTATCAGGAAAGATTTCCGCAGAGGCGACTACCAAATCGACTGACGTTCGAGGCTGTGGACAGACGTTTGAGGCAAGATGGACGAATCCAACCGGCTGGACCTCAACCTAGAGCGAGAGCCATCCCAGAGGCCGTAGAAGACGAAGTTCTCACCATTTTCGAGGACGAGCCTGAATCAAGTACCCGCCAAGTTGGTCGCCGATTAGGCGTAAACCACACGCTCGTGTGGAAAATCCTCAGAAGCCACCGGTTTCATCCTTTCCATGTTCAAAAAGTTCAAGGTTTGAATCCAGCGGACTACCCACGACGCACGGCGTTTTGTCAGTGGTTTCTGGCTAAAGTAAACGATATCGATTTCCCACGGGATTTGTTGGTTACTGACGAAGCTAACTTTTCACGGGATGGTATTATTAACTTACATAATAAACATCAATGGTCCCAGCTAAACCCCCACGCAACTTGCGTTAGAAGTCACCAAGTACAATTCAGTTTAAACGTGTGGTGTGGTATTGTGGGTGACAATTTAATTGGGCCATATTTCCTAGAGCCCAGGTTAAACGGTGTGGCTTACTTGCAGTTCTTACGGGACGATTTACCGGAACTACTCGAAGACGTACCCTTAGGTTTGGTAAACAGAATGTGGTTCATGCACGATGGTGCACCACCACATTTCAGCATCGCGGTCCGAAATTATCTTAACGCGACCTTCCCTTTGCGGTGGTTAGGTCGAGGTGGACCTGTGGAGTGGCCTGCTCGATCACCCGATCTGAACCCTTGTGATTTCTTTCTTTGGGGCCACCTGAAAGACTTAGTTTATCAGACTGAAGTGCCCGATGTTGAAGAGCTACGTCGACGAATAATTCACGGCTGTCAAACAATTCGCGAAACTCCAGGCATTTTTCAACGTGTAAGGGAATCATTTGTAAGACGTGCTAATGTGTGCCTTAACGCGGGTGGTGAACACTTTGAACAATTTTTGTAACTAGTTGCAATTAAATGTTAAAACTTGTCAATAAATTCATTTTCTTCGTGCATTAATCATGGCGTTTTATCTATGACACATGAAACACTTACTGAACGAAACAAATTAAAGTTTGTTCTTGTTTTTGGGACCACCTTTGTGGGCCATTAACGCCGAAACGTGGCTCTGCATTGTAATTGTTCTCTGGGCGAGTTTACTCTGTTGGAAACAAACAACACGCCCCTTAATTGGAGATGGGTTTTTCAAATACATTCGAGATGTCCTTTTAGGTTTTCTCAAGGTCATACCTAACGTACAAGAGTGTTGTCCGTGATGATGAAGATTTGCGTAGCTTTTTACGGTTTGAGATAACAGGAACAAGCCAGGGATCTTCCAACATGTCCAAGTATCATTCGAAAGACTGCCTCGTTTTTGTAATGCCGCCCGTGGACATTTGGACTAATTCCTGAAAATAACGTTGTTTACGCTGTGCTAATAAAAGTCCCTTCAATCAGAACCATTTTACTTGGTGCTGGGAAGATCTTGAAACATCATGTCACTTGGGATTAATTTTACATTACCACCGTAGGCATACTTCTACTCATTTATACGCTTCTGATTAGTAAAGGTAGAAATCAATTGTTCGATTAAAGGCTATTGAAATTGTCTAGTAATTTTAAACAAGCTGGTTAGTCGGTCTTAAGTGTTACTCCTCATTTTTGGATATTTCCTTGTTTTAGGGGCGAATGTTTGGAAGGCCATATCTCCGTAACAAAATGTTGTACACCCCATGTTCTTTGGTACTTTCCGCTCAGTTTGGTCCCATAAACACGCCCCTTAATTTGTGATGGACTTTTCAGAAACACCCTGTATACTTAACCTTAATTGCAATTTTTATTTGGTTTGAATCTTATTTTACCTTAAAATTTCGAATTTCGCGCCTATTAATGTACTTTAAAGATAATTTCAATTAACTAAGTATGAGATAGAAAACATGGGGCTATACTAACAGCTTGTGCAGTTTTAATCTTAATTAAGTATTTTATTTCAAAGTTACTCGAGTTCTCATCCAAATATGTATATTTCATGTTTAAATTCACGTTAATTATACTTAATTAAGTTGAAATTAAAGAAGGATTGAGGTTTGCCAGTGTTGATTTAGCTTATAAAATGAGTTACAAATCACCTTAATTGTAAAGTTTATAAGAGTTTTTCATTCTTGCCAACACAATGTGTTAAATTTTTATCAAACCACGTGCTAAATTTGCGGTAACATAAAGATCATCTATAACATATGTTAATGAATGATGTGATTCTATAGTTTAGCATTTTTGGCTTCAATAACAGTAATTAAAGTAAATACCTAAACAATTCATAGCAATTTAGACAAATAAACAAACGGCAATGTGAACTGTGGAGATAGCGAACAACGTAACCCTCCGTTGCTGACGTGGTTACGTAGGAAAAATCTGCGCTGATGTAAACATGGAAATTATTTGACTAATTAAATTACATAACGACACTGTCCTCCTGGATTAATCAGCACCACTGTTACTTATATTTATGAATTAACAAAATCCACTGTTGGTAACAACATGGATTAAATATACCTTACAGGGATAGTTATCTTGGGTAAAATATTTGTTCCAGGCACCCCTGTCGGTCACTATTGTCAAAGACCGGAAGTTTCAAAAATACTGATGCACGGGGTTATATAATACAAATATGTGAAAAGGTTACTTACTGTATTTAGTTCAAGTAGTAATGCTACAATCCCTAAAAGTAACATGAATTAAATCATCTAATTGACAAATTCTTTGCAACATGTTTGAAAACGCCCGATTTTTTCTAAAACACGCGATTTAACGGTTTTATCATCTCACACGGTCGACGCGAGATGGCGAAATATCAAGAATCTACTTCCTGATGAATCAGTAAATTTGGGCAACGGCGGAAATATCTGGCTGCCTTGTTTGAAACAAACGTGTTCAACTCGTGATATACTAAAATGTTGGGGGACATAACTATCCCTGTAAGGTATATTTAATCCATGGTAACAAATAGTTAAACTGCGCTAACGTAAACACCACGACTCTTTTAACTGCCGTAAGGAAAACATTTTAAACTTTTTGTCATCTTACCAGTAGTATTTTGAAGTTTTCGATCTTTTTACAGGGTGAAAAGCACTATCTTTATTTCAACACCTTAATAATTTGAATAGGTATGCCATTTATTACACACGGTAAATACAGCATAAACAAGCTGGTCCAGCAACCAGAACATTTTGCACACCCAATCAATTTATAGGACATTGGTCCAGTGAGGCAGTGACCCCTATAAGTGTCTCAAAGTTATCTTATTTCCGTCCCTGCTTAAAATAAAACCGACGAAATAAATCACAGCTAGAAAAGGTTGAATTGGGGCGGAAATAACTCAAATACTTTGAGCCTCCTGGAAATTCGCGAGAGCGGAAATAAGCAGAAAACTTGAAATGTATCCAGGGACACTATTCTCTAAAAATTTCAATGATTAAATACCCAAATCCAAATGTAAACATTAGGGTTGGTTCCATAAGGAGAGAGAGAGCTTAAAACCCTATTCTCTAACCCAAATCCAAATCGACATTTGAATCTCCCGCCAAACATTTCACCATCTCAAATTATTCTCTTATTTCTTTAACCCAAATCGACATTTGAATCTCCCGCGAAACACTTACCCAAATGTACGTCACTTTCTCTTTCATTGCATAATTTTATTTCAGCATAAATTACACTAAGGCAGTAAATTAATTACCTACGATAAATTAATTTATTACTTTAAAATTAGAATTTTATTCAATATAAAACTAAGCTTTTCCTGAAGGTTTTGAACCGTTTAATTGAAATTATTTAAACAATTAGTGATGATCAATTGGCCAATATCGTAAATTAACCGATGTCAATACCAATTTATTTAAAATCAATGAAACGAAAATATCAATATCAAACAATTATCCACTGGAAAAGATATCAAGCTATTCTTTAATTTAAATTTCTCAGGTTAAGATTCAAAAGAAGATGACTTTTATTATTTTCTGACACCAAAATGGGCAGCTTCTTTGCATAATTCCCGAAGTTTTTCTATTCCAAAATAGAAACGTTATCGTTTTGTGATATTGAAGGAGAAATTTAAATAAAATTTTCGTTTCTTTTGAACTAGTTTCTATAAAGGAACTTTAATCAAATGGCCATTTGTATGAGTACACTTACCGATAATGGATTTTACTAATCTAGACAATTACTACGTCTTTTAATGAATATTTTATAAATACTACCTGAATATTTTTTTAAATATGAAAGATTATATTTTTATTTTAGATTAATGAGTTAAAAAAATTGGTATCCGTGTTTCAGTTAAGCTTTGATATTGACATCGGTTAATTTACGATATTGGCTAACGATCCTAGTCTGTTTATAACATTAAATCGGAACTTCAAGTGTCACTAGACAGTATATTACTTCAAAATCGAAAGTTAGGAACTTTAAAACAATCTCAACAGGATATCCGTGGTTAAACTTATCATTATATGTGATATTGTAATAAGATAATGTGACGAAGCGGCTCAGTGAACGTTGGGCAAGGGCCTCAGAGTTTTGCTTGCAATGGTCAAGCTAAAATTCCTCACTTGACGCAATCTTCTAAGGAGCTATTAGTAAAATAATATATTACGAACAAAAATGGTCTCACTTAGACCACAAAAATTATACTCAGCTTGAAAAATTAAAATTTGAATCAAAGTAGAAAATTCAAAGGCTTAGAGCATTGACGTCGGCAATGAAAATACTAGATTCCCGACGGTCCACTCCCGGTCTCCACTCTCCCGTCAAAACTCAAAGCCGAAAGCTCGCGCAGCTAAAATTCCTCTTTAGTAAATAAAGAACACGTGACGCAATCTTCTAAGGAGCTATTAGTAAAATAATATATTACGAACAAAAATGGTCTCACTTAGACCACAAAAATTATACTTAAATGTCCTAAAATTTTAATGAGAGGTGTGTTACAAACTATTATATTATATTAAAAAGAATTCAAACTTTTAGAGTGGATAATTATTTTAAAAAAAAATTAATTTCCAATGTCATAATTGTAAAGTGCTTTTGGTAGAATCATAAGGGTTCTTCTGAACTTTCCCAATCTTCATCCATACTCGAAAATTATCCACATAACTCATATGCTAAGTCGTATTATAATCTACAACTTTGTTTATAAATAATCGGTTATCCACCAATTTGTGGATAATGGATAGATAATGCCGAGCTCTAAACATTAATCACAATGTTTAGTAAATAATACAATTAATCGCAGTGTTTACAAAAATTATACTTAGCTTGAAAAATTGATATTTAAATCTAAGTAGGAAATTCAGTTAAGATTTGATAATTTTCGTTTTATTTGAACTTAAATCAATTGGCCATTTGTATACACTTACCGACAATTGATTTTACTAATCGGGAATCTGTTTATAACATTAAACCGGAACTTCAAGTGTCACTAGACAGTAGATCGCAAAAATTATACTTAGCTTGATAAATTAATATTTAAATCAAAGTAGAAAGTTCAGTTAAGCATAGGCTTAGAGCATTGCCGTTGTCAGTCCGCAAGGTTCCCGCGTACGTAATATAAGCATGGAAGAACTAACTCGCGTGGTTATTCCATGATATAAGACTCCCGGTCTACCGTCTACCGTAAAATCTGGCGCGTTTAGACCAGAGATCTCTCCTTCGTTTATTCTGAGTATAACCTTAAGCTAAAAATACGAGGTTCCCTACGTACATAATTTACGATACCCCTGATAACGCGCGCGGTCTCTAGAGCCGCGCCAATCTCCCCTTAGTTTATTCTCTCAGTATCATCTTAAGCTTAAAATACGAGGTTACTAACCCGCACCCCGCGAGAGCACTCGGCATTCGAGGGATCAGGCAACTAGCGTAATACGCTTCCCATCGTACACCCTCAGATAGACTTTATTACGGAGCGGCTTTCCCCTCGACAACTAGAAACGCACGACGCCATTCGAGGGATCAGCCACTGGCGTATTCCCCCGGTATTACCTTTTTGGTGGTTTTAATGCCGTAAATTCGGGAGATATGCCTTTAATCCGTTTTAATATTGAAATAAAAACTGTAAAAATTAATCCCGAGTGTATTTCCGCGTTATACGGCGTAATACACTTCCCATCTTACACCCTCAGAAAGACTTTATTATAGAGTGGCTTCTCCCTCGTCAAATTTTCCGTATAGAGTAATATTTTGCAAACGCCATCTAGATGTCGTGTGCAAAATAAAAACCTAGGGCTAACCCGCTTAGGCTATGTTTCTAGCGTAAAATTGAGCAGACTATAATACAGGATTCCAAAAAAAATGAGAGCTGGAAATCAGCCTTTTTAATAATCTTTAAAGAGGAAACACACACTATATGGGACTATAATTACATAGAGTAAGTAAGATAGGGTAATGGCAGCCCTCTGCCTTCGACTGTATTAAGCTCTATGGGGAAAAAACATGGGGTGCTATTAGTCTATACAACTTAAGCCTTGGCCGTAAAGAACGTCGAAAAACTTACTTCAAAAGATATAAAAACCTCTATTAACTGTAATAATTTACCTGAATTACTTTTCTAGACGAAAATTCGACCTGATAACGACCTATTTCTTATTAAGGACGCTACAGTTAATTAGAAAATACATATAAAGGTGCTCAAGCTCGGACGAAATACCAAAGTAATTTGTTAGAGTCTACTCAGTAGACTCTACTGCTAAGAAATTAGGAAAATCAGCAAGAAAGCCAACATTTACAATTAGTCAACGTAACTTGTTAGCACCCACAAACTTAGGACCTTCTAGTTGTCAACGAGAACAAAATGAAGAAAAAAGGTTTAAGCGCGCTATAAGGTTAGGCTGACCTCTGACCCAAAAGTAATTTTTGGACGTACTATCTTAATTAGTTAAATTACAAAAATTAAAATTCATTAATTAAAAATCGAAACAGGTAAGTTTCCCATTTAATAAATGCTTGTTCATTTAGAAGTATTCCGAAAACTAACTTCGCTATAGTTTTTCCGTATGGCCTGTCACAATTGCCTTAAAAACACGAAATTTTTTTAATGCTTTTTCTATGGGACGCTAACCCTAAAAGGTGTGACTTTTTCTTTAACATTACGGAAGGGTGTCATGTCATATCTACAAGGGCCTACCGGCCCTGTAGAATTTCTGTATAAATTTTGAGTTGAGAAACAAGACCATCTTAAATATTAAAATAAACATAATTAATACTACATATTTTCTTCGTTAATTATTCACCTTATTGCGCGTTACATCATTGAACAATTATATAAAAACGTCTTGGTTTGGACCAAGGCCGAAAAAAAACGATATGTGTGGTTTATCAATTGACTGAAGTTCAGATATTGAAATTTTTTTCTAGTTATTTTTATCCACTCAATCCTTAATCATTATTTAATTCAATCAACTGATTTTACTGTTAATCGATCTAGTCCCTCTAAATTAATTGAAAAAATTACATATCTACGCTTTTTCAAGAACAATTACATATCTACGCTTTTTCAAGAACAATTACATTTTCCGAAAACATTTTATCATGAAATCAATTGTTCTTGAAAAAGCGTAGATATGTAATTTTTTTAATTAATTTAGAGGGACTAGATCGATTAACAGTAAAATCAGTTGATTGAATTAAATATTGATTAAGGATTGAGTGGATAAAAATAACTAGAAAAAAATTTCAATATCTGAACTTCAGTCAATTGATAAACCACACATATCGTTTTTTTTCGGCCTTGGTCCAAACCAAGACGTTTTTATATAATTGTTCAATGATGTAACGCGCAATAAGGTGAATAATTAACGAAGAAAATATGTAGTATTAATTATGTTTATTTTAATATTTAAGATGGTCTTGTTTCTCAACTCAAAATTTATACAGAAATTCTACAGGGCCGGTAGGCCCTTGTAGATATGACATGACACCCTTCCGTAATGTTAAAGAAAAAGTCACACCTTTTAGGGTTAGCGTCCCATAGAAAAAGCATTAAAAAAATTTCGTGTTTTTAAGGCAATTGTGACAGGCCATACGGAAAAACTATAGCGAAGTTAGTTTTCGGAATACTTCTAAATGAACAAGCATTTATTAAATGGGAAACTTACCTGTTTCGATTTTTAATTAATGAATTTTAATTTTTGTAATTTAACTAATTAAGATAGTACGTCCAAAAATTACTTTTGGGTCAGAGGTCAGCCTAACCTTATAGCGCGCTTAAACCTATTTTCTTCATTTTGTTCTCGTTGACAACTAGAAGGTCCTAAGTTTGTGGGTGCTAACAAGTTACGTTGACTAATTGTAAATGTTGGCTTTCTTGCTGATTTTCCTAATTTCTTAGCAGTAGAGTCTACTGAGTAGACTCTAACAAATTACTTTGGTATTTCGTCCGAGCTTGAGCACCTTTATATGTATTTTCTAATTAACTGTAGCGTCCTTAATAAGAAATAGGTCGTTATCAGGTCGAATTTTCGTCTAGAAAAGTAATTCAGGTAAATTATTACAGTTAATAGAGGTTTTTATATCTTTTGAAGTAAGTTTTTCGACGTTCTTTACGGCCAAGGCTTAAGTTGTATAGACTAATAGCACCCCATGTTTTTTCCCCATAGAGCTTAATACAGTCGAAGGCAGAGGGCTGCCATTACCCTATCTTACTTACTCTATGTAATTATAGTCCCATATAGTGTGTGTTTCCTCTTTAAAGATTATTAAAAAGGCTGATTTCCAGCTCTCATTTTTTTTGGAATCCTGTATTATAGTCTGCTCAATTTTACGCTAGAAACATAGCCTAAGCGGGTTAGCCCTAGGTTTTTATTTTGCACACGACATCTAGATGGCGTTTGCAAAATATTACTCTATACGGAAAATTTGACGAGGGAGAAGCCACTCTATAATAAAGTCTTTCTGAGGGTGTAAGATGGGAAGTGTATTACGCCGTATAACGCGGAAATACACTCGGGATTAATTTTTACAGTTTTTATTTCAATATTAAAACGGATTAAAGGCATATCTCCCGAATTTACGGCATTAAAACCACCAAAAAGGTAATACCGGGGGAATACGCCAGTGGCTGATCCCTCGAATGGCGTCGTGCGTTTCTAGTTGTCGAGGGGAAAGCCGCTCCGTAATAAAGTCTATCTGAGGGTGTACGATGGGAAGCGTATTACGCTAGTTGCCTGATCCCTCGAATGCCGAGCGCTCTCGCGGGGTGCGGGTTAGTAACCTCGTATTTTAAGCTTAAGATGATACTGAGAGAATAAACTAAGGGGAGATTGGCGCGGCTCTAGAGACCGCGCGCGTTATCAGGGGTATCGTAAATTATGTACGTAGGGAACCTCGTATTTTTAGCTTAAGGTTATACTCAGAATAAACGAAGGAGAGATCTCTGGTCTAAACGCGCCAGATTTTACGGTAGACGGTAGACCGGGAGTCTTATATCATGGAATAACCACGCGAGTTAGTTCTTCCATGCTTATATTACGTACGCGGGAACCTTGCGGACTGACAACGGCAATGCTCTAAGCCTATGCTTAACTGAACTTTCTACTTTGATTTAAATATTAATTTATCAAGCTAAGTATAATTTTTGCGATCTACTGTCTAGTGACACTTGAAGTTCCGGTTTAATGTTATAAACAGATTCCCGATTAGTAAAATCAATTGTCGGTAAGTGTATACAAATGGCCAATTGATTTAAGTTCAAATAAAACGAAAATTATCAAATCTTAACTGAATTTCCTACTTAGATTTAAATATCAATTTTTCAAGCTAAGTATAATTTTTGTAAACACTGCGATTAATTGTATTATTTACTAAACATTGTGATTAATGTTTAGAGCTCGGCATTATCTATCCATTATCCACAAATTGGTGGATAACCGATTATTTATAAACAAAGTTGTAGATTATAATACGACTTAGCATATGAGTTATGTGGATAATTTTCGAGTATGGATGAAGATTGGGAAAGTTCAGAAGAACCCTTATGATTCTACCAAAAGCACTTTACAATTATGACATTGGAAATTAATTTTTTTTAAAATAATTATCCACTCTAAAAGTTTGAATTCTTTTTAATATAATATAATAGTTTGTAACACACCTCTCATTAAAATTTTAGGACATTTAAGTATAATTTGCCTTAAAAACACGAAATTTTTTTAATGCTTTTTCTATGGGACGCTAACCCTAAAAGGTGTGACTTTTTCTTTAACATTACGGAAGGGTGTCATGTCATATCTACAAGGGCCTACCGGCCCTGTAGAATTTCTGTATAAATTTTGAGTTGAGAAACAAGACCATCTTAAATATTAAAATAAACATATTTAATACTACATATTTTCTTCGTTAATTATTCACCTTATTGCGCGTTACATCATTGAACAATTATATAAAAACGTCTTGGTTTGGACCAAGGCCGAAAAAAAACGATATGTGTGGTTTATCAATTGACTGAAGTTCAGATATTGAAATTTTTTTCTAGTTATTTTTATCCACTCAATCCTTAATCATTATTTAATTCAATCAACTGATTTTACTGTTAATCGATCTAGTCCCTCTAAATTAATTAAAAAAATTACATATCTACGCTTTTTCAAGAACAATTGATTTCATGATAAAATGTTTTCGGAAAATGTAATTGTTCTTGAAAAAGCGTAGATATGTAATTGTTCTTGAAAAAGCGTAGATATGTAATTTTTTCAATTAATTTAGAGGGACTAGATCGATTAACAGTAAAATCAGTTGATTGAATTAAATATTGATTAAGGATTGAGTGGATAAAAATAACTAGAAAAAAATTTCAATATCTGAACTTCAGTCAATTGATAAACCTCACACATATCGTTTGTTTTTTCGGCCTTGGTCCAAACCAAGACGTTTTTATATAATATCTGTCACTTCAGTCTTAATGTAATTAAATTTTGAATAATTATGTTTGCTTTACCGTCATACATACATTTGCACTCTAAAATATAATGGTGCATTCAAACACCATATATGCTGTTTTTTCCAATGCCAAAAAAGACATCATTTAGGGTGTACTTTAACCCCATTTCTATGATCAATTCACGCCATTAACTAATATTATTTGGAAGTATTAAGGAAATATTAGGCATTTAAGCACCATTTACAGTGGCTTTTAACATCTTTTTTTTGACAATCTGTTGAACTTCTAATATTACTTAGTTTAATGGTTTTAAAAGTAGGGAAAATGTATGCTACCTATGTCACATTATTAAACCAAGTGATGTGAAATAATTGTTAAATATTTATTATAACCACTACACCACACACACGTGGTAAGTCTAAGTTTTCCAAGAGATCTAACTAATTATTATGTCCAATCACGATGGTTAAAACATGTATCTACCTGGGTTCGAACCTGGGACTTTCCGTGTGTGAAGCGGACGTGATAACCACTACACCATAGATACGTGGTAATACTGAGTTTTCCAAGATATCTAGCTAATTCAAGCGCCCAATCACGATGGTCAAAAGATGTATCTACCAGGGCTCGAACCTGGGACCTTCAGCGTGTGAAGCGGACGTGATAACCACCACACTACAGATACGTAATAACACTGAGTTTTCCAAGAGATCTAGCTTATTATTATGTCCAATCACGATGGTCAAAGCCGTACTTCTGTAATTAACTAAAATTAACATACTTAGACTTAATTGTTTTGATCAAACTGGCTGATAGCACACCCTGAATACTTAATTGTTAATTTAAGATAATTCCGAAAAGTATCTTCGCTGTAGTTTTTAAGTTATCGGTGGGGAAAAATCACGAAAAACCCATGTTAATCTCCATAGGAAATTAGCAAAAGCGGGTGAATATTACTTTAACGTTACAATACGGTATCAAGTCATATCTACAAGGGCCTACCGGCCCTGCAGAATATTGAGAGACGTGACTAATATTAACTTTTGAAATGCAGCGAACGCCCGTTGTTTTCCCTTGCTGAAATCGGTAGTGCATAAGGGTTTCGGCCAAAATTTAAGATAAGGATAATTAAAATGTAGAAAACGAAAATTTACAAAATAATAGGTAATAAAGTTTGGTAATTATAGGAGTTTTCTTTTTGTACATTCAGATCAAAATTTCAATCACGAAAATAAACTCATTCGTGGTAAAATTGAACAAATACAAACGATGATGGAAGAGCGAAAACAGCAAAGGAAAGCCAGGAGAAACGGTCGTAATTATCCATATGTCAGCCCTTTAAAGACAATTAAAGTACATTCAGAGGACAAAGGCACCACATCATTCGTAATGCAAGGTAACAAAGGTTCATTACCATCGACAGAGAATGACGAAACTAGAATGGAAGTGTAAATAGTGGAGTTCTGAAAAATGCACGTTCGAAAAATTAAAATTGTTAAATTTGAGAGCAAACTCGAAATATGTATTTTCTTCCCAAAATGAATTCAATGGAGTTTCGAGAGAACAGTACGTCGTAACTAATTATATTAAAAAATATAAAAAAACTCTTGACGCGTTTGCTGAACTCAATAATATAGGGCGTTTCTCAATTTAAAAATGCCAATGATATTTTAAATATAATCAAAATAAATTATTAAAATAAACGAGTTGAACAATGTAGCGAGTGAATGTTGAGGACATTGTAAAATTAACGTCTATAATTGAACTGTGTTCTTGGTTGAAATTGTTAATGAAATATGCCGAAAAAGAGACTTATAGCACATAAACAGAAGTGAAATAATTTGCAGTATGTATGATCTATACATCTTGTAATTTGCTTGCTTTACTGCCATAATTATCTTTTTGCTCTATAATATCTCAAAATCTAAGTAGCTGAACCTAATCTTGCAAAAAGGAAAATAGTTACAAATTCCAAAAATTTCAAGTGATGGAAGGCTAAGGATGTATTTAAGCATTAAACCTCACGTTGTCTCTCCAATACCTGTCAGTAAAAAGCTTATAAGCATAAAAAGCCATACATAAACGACTTTTTAAATCCCAAAAGTAAAGAAGCGATGTATTCGCTATCTCCATACGGAACTTACGAGGAGATTTGGTCTGCCAAGGCTATGGAGCGCGTTCAGCCACTAACTAAAGGCCCCGACAGGTTATGGCAGCAAGGAAGATGGAGATAGGGAAGTTTGGTCAGTATAGGAATCTCTCTTCACGAAATGTAGCAGGTCCCATGACATGTTTTCGGCGTTAGTTTGAACTGCGCAGACGGCCTCTCCTCAGCACGATGCGCGAGAAAAGTGCGGCGCGTGTGCACATGCACATCCACGCCGAAAACAGGATTTTTGGGCCACCGGAGTTAGAGCGTTACACGAAACTTCCCTATCTCCATCTTCGTTGATGGCAGCGCCCAGAGAAATATCTCTCGTAAATCCCGTATTGGTTATATGCTGTTATCGTAATTGACGTTATTCCTTTCTGCCAAAGTTCGAAAATGGAAATGAATTCACAACTGAACTTAATATACATGAAAGTGAATAAAATAAAGAGAGTATGATTAGGAAAAAGACAATAATTCACAAGTAATTATATATCTAGCATTGTGAAAATTATTTCAATTCTGATAGATAAGGCAAGATAAAAACCAACGATTAAATATGATACGAATCTTAAATTTCATTCTTCTGTAAATTACAACAATTCAAGAAAGTCTAAAATGTAAATAGGTCAACATATTTGTAATTTATTTAAAAGTATAAATATTTGTTTTTAAAAATTTAATATTTCTAGAACTGTTTTAACTCGATATATTAACCAGTATAGAACAATATTTTGAAATGGTAAATTTTTATTAGAAAGTCATGGTTTAAAATTGTTAAAAATAAATATAAACACAAGCCCATCATTTTAAATGAGCTATAGCGGATTTTAATCGTTCCTTTTTAGATGCAGCCGTTATACATAGACATGAAAAAACATAAATAAATTAGACACTTCGATGTTTTAAGTATTAAATATAGTATGTATACACTGTTTTTTAAATCATTGATATTTATTCAATCTGTTTTAAGTGAAGTTTTTCGATATTGTTTTGAACACCTTGATCAGTGAGTAGTATGTGATCTCATTTCTATAAGAAGTATAATACTGATCTTAGAATTTTGCTTAGAATTTGACACGTTAAAGCTAATTTCAGTTTGGTATAGCAGATTAGACTATAAGCGTTTAAAACGTGAGCAACCAAAGAAATTAATGTATGGGTATTATAATCGACGTTTTGACACAATAAATTTCCAAGTATTAATTTTAATGTGTTATAATATTTGTATAGACTTTCAGTTTCATTTCATGATTGAACATTATTCAAGTGTAAAACTAAACTGTAAGGAGTATAAAGTAATTTGAAAGTTGGTTGCGTCGAGGACAGACAATTGTTTGTATTAGATTCTTATTTTACAGCTCATTGTAAAAACGTTCTTCTTTGTTCCAAGTCTAGTATTAAATTGCTATTAAAGTATTTTTTCTTGTGTAGGCGAAGTATACGATAGAAGAAGAACGATAGTATTAAATTGTGTTTGAATGTATTTTAATATAGTCTTTAATATTTCATTATAACATAAATGAAATTTGATAAGTTAATTGTTTAAAATCGACGCATTCTCTAAAATATGTCAGAATATGCAAAAATAATGGCTTGAATATAAAGAAATTCAAAATGAATGATGTTTTTAGTTTGTAACATATATTGCCGGTGGCAATTGGTGTATTATATAACATATAACAACATTTTCTTCTTTACTTCTAGCACCGATTTATAAAAACCTTCCTGTGCAATGTATCAAGAAATTAAAAAATGTCATTAGTAGAATTTTTGATTTCATTTTGTCTAAATGAATATTTTGAAAGTTTTTGTTACTTAATTACGTCCGATTTATTATCATAATAGCCAATTATTGTTCAATGAATAATCTTTTATTCAGAAAAATTTGTAGTTGGGAAAAAAGTTTATTACGGACATGAAAAGAATATACAATCGCAAAAACGAAGACAATATTCAAACGTTATAATTTTCATGTCTTAGTTGCTTAGGTTCAGAAATGTTAATGAATAACCATGCCACTGGAGCTCAGAGCGTAAACACCTTGATTTTCTTATTGACTAGTTATTGACCTAATAAGAATAATTGGAATTGAAATAAGGATTACTTTATCAAATCCAAAAATTTCTTTCGTTGCGTATTGGCTTCATTATGACCCAATATAGATGGGTGGTGGGAACTGAGCCAACACTAAAAAAATCTGATAGTAAATGACTTTTAACGCCGAACTTAGAAGCTCCATCAACAATTTTTCCCGTTCAATGTAACTGAAACTACCCAACTATCGCAAATAGGCATAGATATCCAGACTACATTTCATTCAAATTAAGTCTTTTGAAAACAATATTTCAGATCACTTATTGTTTTGCCTATGTACTTAATAAGTTATAACCAAAGCTCAATTTTTTTATTTAATAAAGTCAGCCGAAAATGACACAGCTTTCGAAATTTAAACAGAATATTTCATATAACAATATTTAACCACAGAAATTTTTAAATTTTAATAACTATCTATAGCACAAATTTAAAAAGGTTATCATTGGTTAAATAATGGAAAAAATAGCATACCTGAATTTTAATTCGTGGCAAGAACATAGAAATGTTTCAATGAATTTATATGTATATTATCTGTTTATTAACAAATTCATCGTAGGTAAGCTAACAAACTAATACGTAAATGGCACTGAATTTAAAAACCAATAAAACTATTAAAATGAATTTTCTCTGCACAATGCTATTTTTTAAAGCCTAGAGAGGTATTTAAGAAAATATTATTTGCTTAATAAGAACAAACTATAATAGATATTTCCAAATTCAGAATATTTCATATGAAACTTTCTTAATTAGTTTGGTCCATTTATTGCAAATATTGTTTAAACATCATCACATTTCAACGGTTAGTTTCATATTTTCAAAAGTTTGAAACTTCAACGTCTGGTTAAATCTAAGGTTTTTGCATAGCGAGACAAGTTGCTGCTGAATGCCTGTGAGTTTATCGGTATGTTAAAAACGTATTTGGAAAAAGCATAAAGCTTAGCAAAAATATTTTCATGTTAAAATTAAATAAAACCAGGGGTAAATAACGAAAGGAGTTAGAGACGCTAGCTTCCGTAGTGTAGAATGCAGTGGGACTTTCAAACGTAGACACAGAAAAGAGAAAATGCCTCGGTCGCGCCGCCTATAATTCAAAATAAGTATGATATTTTGCAACCAATAGCGTGGCAGCAAAGATTCGAAAGGCATGCTGGGATATCGATTTTCTCCTGTCTGCTAGTATTCGTCTGCTAGTGTTCGTCTACTTACGACTGAGTGACAATTAGGGTTAGAGTAAAGCTTATTCATTAAGGTGCACTTGAATTATAGAAACATGCAAGTTTAAAGTTGGTAAATTCCTTATTCGATAATGAAATGGAATTAAATGTCGTTTTTGCATCCTTCAATACAGTTTTAGTTGTTTTAATTTCTTTAGTCACAGATACAGTCGATGATCCTGATCCCACAGTTCCCACTAAGCCTTGGCTCACTGGACCGACTCTGTAATCGCGCACTTACGGCAAAACAAGTTTGATCACATTTTGAGGATTTCCCCGGCTTCAAATTGCAAATTGTTGACTTATCTTTCTTCTTTAAATCACTGTTTACTCGCGATTGAATATAATAATTATATTGGGTTGATTTATGAGACGACTTCACAACATCGACACCCGCCATTTTACTTTACCCAGAATACCTTGCGGCGCGAGATTTTAAGGCAAAACTTTTAAGGTTCTGCTCTTATTTACAATACAGTTCCAAAGATGGCACTACGTTAGTTACAAATTCTATGACGTTTCAAGGTCCCACTGTATTCTACACTACGGAAGCTAGCGTCTCTAACTCCTTTCGTTATTTACCCCTGATAAAACTAGTGATCAATAATAATAATAATATTAATAAATAATTATTATATTAAATATCTATCAGGATTGATAATGGTAAATCAAATATTATGGCTTAGTAATTGTTTCTTGTCGTTAAATCAAATATTATGGCTTGTCGTTAAGTTTTCCTTTAAGCCCCAGCTATAAATAAATAGATTCTCTGTTACGTTCATCTGAGGTACATATCAAACCTCAAAATGTAATCCATTTCATAATGCAAAACTTAGGCATTGAAAAACTATGCAACACCTTTATTTTTTCTAAAAAAAAACCTTTGTATTTTACGTTGCTCAACATATTAAAATTAATTGTCTGTTTACGGATTCATTTTTTTGTGCCCGAAAAATTCCGCTTTGTAGGGAACCTTCTCATTTCTTGTTATAGTGACGCTAACGGAACGGGTCCAATTTGCCTCTAAAAATTCCATCAGGTGCACTCTTTGCTATCATGAAAGTGAGAAATTCTAGCCACTCTTTTAAGATTGGTATGTAGAAATACTTTGTAGTATGGTTCCCAACTAGACCCAAAACATAGGTCTGCAAATAAAAAAAAAACTCATTACCAAGGCCTACAAACTTCAATGGTAAAGGTTTCGTAAACGTTACTGCCACCTTAGCACAACTCCTCCCAACTACCACACAATTTTTTTCTAATCCCTGCCGAAGCCATTGAAAAATCAGAGAAGCTTTTTAATCCTTGCCAAGCCAATGAAAATTACGACAAGCTTTCCAATGCCGAAAGCTAATGATAAAAGCGACAAGTTTTCAAATCCTTGCCAAATCCAGGCTTCAAAACTGCAAACGATTCTAATTCTGACATTTTACTAAGAATTGTGTTTCAAAGTTTTATTCTAAAAAAGTTACATAGTTTTGCAGAGAATACGTTTTGAACTAAAATTTCAAATCCAATGTCAGATATTTATTCAAAACATAATTTGAATTGTACAGCTTTGAACATCTCTCAATAAAATTTCAGCGCATTTCGACCAGTAGATCCGAAGATCAAGGAAATGTGTCAACATACTAGCTGCAATTATTGTAAAGAGATCTTCAGGATGGCTATGAACATGAGCGAAATGTTACAGATTTGTCTTAAATCTAATCTTTAACAATACTAGAATCAAAAGCGCATAGATCAGAAAGTGAAGAACATTAAACCTTTCCAGCCTTTAGCAACGGTATTCGTGTAAAATGTGAAGCAAGGAGGGACACAAATGGGTGGTTGGTGAGCCTCGTTTTCAACTACCAATCGAATCAGAGATATATTAGGTCATCGTTAATGTCACGTGACAAGCGGAAAGTAGTTCGCGATGGTAGCGGCTCCTGGGGATAGTGGGGAATACTATTGAGAAATCGGCTGCTTAACTAGGCTTAAAGGGAGGGTGAAGTAGAAAATCAAGTGATTTTTAATCGATTCTTCTACTAATTATAAGACCAGTCTGCATAGTGAAACATTCAGGAAATACTTCCGAATGATTTTAAAATTCAAATTAGGTTCAGATTTTAAGGATAATTTTAAAGAAGGTCCTCCGGCCAATCGCGTAACGCCCTGCCTTTTTATTAACATAATTCTCGTGGCACGTTCCATGCCGAATGAAATTTAGCGCGAGATTTGATAAAATTCGCGCGTGAAGTGATAATCAACAATTTGTGTTGTACCGTGTACGTACGTTTAGTTAGTTAGTCTTTAACTAGTTATTTGTTAGTTTAAAATAACTATTGTTATTCGTTATTTTATCATGGGCGATTACGGAACGTGTTGTATGTGAAAATGGTTCGTACGTGCTGCGTTAAAGATTGTAAAAGTGCAGATAGGCCTAGGCCTAACGTGAGAGATAAGTCAGATAACAAGACTAAACCCCTAAAGTTTTTTCCGAATTCCACAAGTAATAACACATCAAGGAGAAAACCCCAATTTATTATCCAGAGAAAGGAAAAGGAAGTGGTTAAAATGCTTAAACCTTACAACCGAATCACTCCGTGATTATATGAGAGTGTGCTCTATACATTTTTCACAAGGTATGGATTTGACCAACTCTTTTAATAAAGGTCTCTAACGTAATTTGTAATATGAAAAGTACCATCAGCCCTGACTGGCTCCCGACCAAGTACTTGAATGCTGACAATTCCAGTAAAGAAGAAAGTTCAGGGGATGTGTCTAAGCTCGAGCGATACGAGAGAAAACGTAGGCGAGCTAATCTTCCGCTAGTTGTTAAAGAAAAGCGACGAAAAACTGCCATTAATGAACCTTCATTATTGGACGAGAGTAAAGATTCTTGTATTTCCTTGGAATCCTCCTTTATTACTTCTACATCATTAGACGAGAGAGGAATTTCACTTGGTACATTCAGTATGTTTGACAGCTCAGTTAATACCTCTACATTCCTGGAGGAGAGTCCAGCTTCTCTTAGTTATCGGAATGACGACATGATTTTACCTGAAGAAGTGAAAAATGCTAACTTTGGAACATAAACTGATTTTAAAACCGAAATGGCAGATTTTGAAGTGCAAACTAAACCAGAAACGTTAGATTTTGGAACACAGGTCGATGCTATAATAATGTCAGAGTTTGGGACACAAGTGACCAATTCAGATTTAATTTTTATTTAGAAGTTGGTACCGAAACAAATAGAAAAAAATTCCAAGAAAGTGGCACTGAAACTATTTTTCGAGTTATTGAAATGTTTGAATTGGAAGCTAAATTGCTAAAAGTGAAAGACTTAACAATTGAGAATGAAGTATTAAAATACAAATTAACAGATTCGCTAAATTTAATGGAAAAGTTGTGAGTTTGAAAAAGTTAACGGAGAACCTGAGAGCCATCTTTTGATGCAATCATCGTTTGTATCCAACGATGCCAAAGTAAAATTTTTCACAGGCTTGGAAAATAATAAAACGTTATTGGTATTGTTTAATGGTGTAAAGCCGTTTTTATTTGAAAAGTTGAAATTAATGCCATTTCAACAATTAATACTGACCCTAATGAAATTACGTTTACGTTTGGCCTCGAAAAACAGAGACCTATCCTATATATTTGGTATTTCGGAAGTAACTGTTGGGAAAATTTTTTATTTATATTTCCCTAAATGTATTATATAAACGGTTAGAAAAATTCATTAAGTGGCCTGATAGAGATTGTCTGCAAAAAACCATGCCAATGTGTTTCAGAGAAAACTTTGGCAAGTCCGTTGCAGTAATTATAGACTGCTTTGAAGTTTTCCTGGAAAAACCTTCAAACATATTAACGAAAGCTGAGACATGGTCAAGCTATAAACATCAAAACACAGTGAAGTTTTTAATAGGCATTACTCCCCAGGAAACAGTTAGTTTACATTCTAAGGGATGGGTAGGACGCGTAAGCGATAAACGTTTGACGGAAGAGTGTGGTTTTCTTGATAACCTTCTTCCCGGTGAATAGAAGAGGCTGTAGGGTTATTTTATGCTACAGTTAAATTGCCAGCAATTCGACAAGCCGGGAAAAATCAGCTAGATCCACGAAAGGTGGAAGCAACAAGAAAAATTGCAAACGTGCGAATTCACGTAGAACAAGTTATTGGTACTATCAGACAAAAATACACGTTACTACATTCAAAACTTCCAAATAGAACTATTACACGTGGTAAAAGGCGAGGAAGTTTCTACAATTGATAAGATTGGTGTTGTGGCATGTGCCTTAACTTATCTTTGTAAATCAGTCGTTTCATTTCAATACAAGTTGGAACAAGTTGGGAAAACCAAAATATTACCTCTCCGTGTCTAGAAGATTATATAAACTTAAGTATCGAATGAAAACGTCGACCTTTATGCCCTCATCCTTTCCCGTGCTTTGCGCTTCCGCATTTCATCCTTACTCTCAACATTATCTTCCTCCATTTTATATACAAAAATCAAATACTCACAAAAAGAAGCGGCAAAAACCTGCTGGCTCTTTACAACCACTTAATTTGACTTAATATCCAACTTCCAAACACAAATATTTACTGGTAGATAAATTGACAACCTACAACCCTTGCCAAAATCGCGGTTCGAATTTCAAGACTTATTTAAGTACCGTAATAAGTCCCCACTAGGTACACCGGCAGTCCAAAAACGAGACTTATTTGAGTTTGGATTTCTAAATTTACAAGACTTGTAGCAGTACCCCTCGAGTCTCTTAATTGCACATTCCATTAAGTCTCTTTTTTGGACACTATAGTAAGATTCTTTCGAATCTCTATTTTGGATACTATTGTAAGTTTCCATCGGGTGTTCATATTTTGATACTAGAGTAATACTCCCTCGAGTCTCTTTTTGGACACTTTAGTAAGATTCCCTCGAGTCCCTTATTTGGACATTATAGTAAGACTCCCCGAGTCACATTTTCGGACACTATAGTAAGATTCCCAGGAGTGTCTTATTGGGATACTATAGTAAGATTCCCTCGAGTTTCTTTTTTTGACACTATAGTAAGATTTCCTCTAGTCTCTAATTCGGATACTGTAGTAAGACTTCCAGGAGTGTCGTATTTGAATGCAAATGTAAGATTTTCTGCAGTCTTTTTTTTTGGACACTAATGTTAGATTTCATAGAGTCTTTCATTTGGACACTATAGCAAGATTCCCTCTAGTCTCTACTTCGGACACTGTAGTAAGACTCCCTGGAGTGTCGTATTTGGATGCTATTGTAAGATTTCCTCGCATCTCTTATTTGTATACTATTATAAGATTCCCTGGAGTCTCTTGCTTGTATACTATTGTAAGATTCCCTCGAGTCTCTTCCTTGTATACTATTATAATTATCCCTGGAGTCTCTTGCTTGTATACTTTTGCAAGATTCCCTGGAGTCTCTTACTTGTATACTATTGTAAGATTCCCTGGAGTCTCTTACTTGTATACTATTGTAAGATTCCCTGGAGTCTCTTACTTGTATACTATTGCAAGATTCCCTCGATTTTCTGTTGTTTAATTGCAAATTGCAAAATAAAAACAAGAAAAAAACTATGCTGGTACACTCTAAGAATATGGGGTGTGCCTTAACACCTTTAAAAGTAGTTTATATGGGTCCAAATTTGACACCGTTACAGGTGTTCATTTACACCCCTAAAAGGGTTTAATAACACTTATTTGAGCAATTGGTGTCAAAGATAAGATTAAAATGGTGCAATAGAGTTGTAGTTTAACACCTTTTTAACTCTTATATCGAACTAAAAGTTAATTTTTTACTCTCATATGAGTGTTTGATTTATTCGCGAATAGCGCTATATTCATAGGGACCGTCCATAAACTACGTCACACTCTTATGGGGGGAGGGGGTTTCTAAATTTGTGACGGTCCGTGACAAGGGGGAGGGAGGGCTTCTTCTATGCGTGACGTCACATTAAGCATTGATTTTGTTACGAAGTCAGTAAGAGGCCGATTGGCTCTCTTATATTATATAAGAGGGAAAGACAACATTCCATAGTCCACCGTTACAATAATTTACCAAAATTGTTATTCCATCATCGCTTAAATAGTAGAAAATTTAAGCAATTTTCTACTATTTACACCTTTTTGTAGCCAATTTAAATAGCGCATTTAAAATAAACAGCGTAAACTCTCTTATGTCTCTGTTTATTCGCCCCTATTATT
Source organism: Phalangium opilio (assembly GCA_019434445.1). Lineage (NCBI taxonomy): Eukaryota > Metazoa > Arthropoda > Arachnida > Opiliones > Phalangiidae > Phalangium > Phalangium opilio. The sequence continues at coordinate 304,440 of JAEQBA010000069.1, read as the reverse complement.
TGTGAGGATGAATCAAATCCCCCTACCGATTGAAATGGTTTCGATTCTTTGGCAATTTTTCTAAATCTCAAGCTCGATTAGTCTGTTTTCGGTGACAGTGTCGAAACCTAAAAAGTGTGCCCCTTTAACTAAGCTTTATGGAACTTTTTTGAAGCTTATAAAAAGCACATCCAGACATTAAAATTCTAAAGGTCAATCCATGGACTAGGCAATACTGAAGGACCGATGGCAGCCCATAGAGCCCCTTACTAAGCGACTCAACAGCCAACGCTAAGCTTACTTCCCAATTTTCAGCACCAAAATGGACGGGGGATTATAAAAAATACTGAGTCAAATCCCGGAAAAAGGTAGCGCCATCTAGACAAAGTTAGACATTAGCTGCTTCCCTCCCTAGAACGTTGATACCCCCCAATATCCGGTTTGCTACTATCTGCCGCTAGAGGGCGAATTAACAAGTATTTTTCATCTTTTTCCCTCTGCCATCCATCCTTCAGTATTGCTTTGTCCATGGTCAATCAGAGGGAAAAAGTTTAAAACGGAAGAGAACTTTGAATTTTCAGCCGAGCAAAATATTTGTGAGGGGGCGGCATATCACTCAAGAAATTAATCAAATGAAATTTGTAAATTAAGACAAATCATAGTGCGGAGGGGGGGGGTAAAGAAATGTGACGTGGTTTTTAGGGGAGGGGTCTGAGAAAAGCGTGACGAAGCGTGATCTGGGGGGACAGAAAATACTTTTTTTCGCGTGACGTAGTTTATGGACGGTCCCATAGCAAGGTTCCACCTTGAGAGAACTTAAGAGGACAGTTCTAACATGCAGAGCTATAACCCTTTAGACAAGGGTAGTTCTCTCATGCAATGTGAAACTGCACAAAATCCAGCGTGAAACTGCATGATATGTTGGTCATTTTCACCGACTTAATAACTTCTGAAATGTCAGAAAGTTTTAAATTAGTAAAAATGCATCGGGTGTTAAATTGGTTTTGGAGGCTATAATATCCCAGCAGTAGATACAGACGAACTGGTTAAATTTAACAATCTCTTTTCACGAAGAGTTTTTCGAACACCAGAAACGCGTTTGACCGAATCTACTCTAAAATATTTAAAAAAAAAAAAACATTTTCTACTCTAATTTTACTCAAAATAAAGATAAGACATGTCACAAAAGCATGTGCCCCACATGTTGGCCTCTCAAGCTGGCGTCTATAGTCCATAACGGTGGAACGAATTCTACGCTACACCGTGGCCACAGGTCTCTTCAAGGCCTGAATATGTGGGTGCACAATATGCCTCTGACATTGGTGCAAGGATGTGAGCCCCCCTCTCCCCAATTGTAACAATAATAGTCGCCCTACTGTGAGGCCAGTACCTAACCTAGTCTCGTTTTTTTAGTGTCACACAATACTTTTAAGAGTATCGCGTAACACTTTCAAGAGTGCAATAGCGTTGCTAGGGCTTGAAATTTGGGGGGCTTAATCTTATTATTCGTATATTAAAGATATACAAACTTTTATGATAAAGAGTACGGAACCGAGTTATTGACTATGAGACAATTGTAGATGAAAGAATTTCGCTCGTCTTTTTTAAGTTTAGTTTTCGTTTGCTTTTAGTCCCCACTACTGTTTGATATTGAAATTCATCTCTACAAAGATGAACCTTAACGAACTTTTCATTATAATTTATATACACTATATTGTTAAAGAATTTTAGGGGCCACGAGCAAATTTTTGGTATAGTTTACGGATTATTTTGAGGGGGCTAACTTTTAAATTTGGGGGCGCTATAGCCCCCATAAAAGGCCTAGCGACGCCACTGCGAGAGTGTCGCGTAACGCTTTCTGGTTCCAAGGCTCAGAGTGTCACCTATCACGTTTAGCAGTGCTTTATGAATGTACAATACCGTTGGATTAAGAATTTCCTTGTTAATTTTATTTAATGGATAAAAATATATTCTTTCATGAATATCATCTTTAAAAAAACGTTTAAAAATTAAGGTTTTCAATAATTTTTTACTGTTCGGATTGACTTTAATATTAAACAAGTTGGAAAAACCAAAATATTACCTCTCCGAGTCAAGAGGTCTACTACTACAAACTTATTTACCTAGATATGGAATTATTTCACTTTTTTGAAGTAAAAATTTACGAAATATTGAAGCAGTATTCCAAACATAGCGAATGTACAGTAAAGCAGACGACATTTTACATCCAATATGGATAAATCCTGGACACATGGAGATCAGTCAATGGGGAAAAGAACAGGAAATGAAGTCAACGCTTCAGCTGTTTACCGTATATTCTGATAGCTACATTCACAACTGGTTTGCAGTGTAAACACTATCGTCTCGTCTCACCTCAACAATACTCCTAGTTTGCCAACATGAAGGTTTACGTTAAATAACACCAAAGCTAAATTGTAGCTAGACGCACTAATAGTCAATGCGCACAATAAAGAGAATAATAAGTCTGTAGCTACTACCCGTTTACCATTAGCCCTTTTACTAATCTAATTGCCATCATGATCTTTTCTTCTATTATAAAATCTTAACCTGATTATTTAAGAGTGTGTTTAACTTTCGGTTCACTCTGAACCGTTAATGTCTCTTCATTTCAGACACGAAAATCAGAGCCAAAAGTTTATTTCACCTCAGGCCCCAATTATTTACTCTTTGTTTCACTAAGCCTATTGCGGATAAGACTTGTTATACCCGCCGGACTCTAAGTTTTAGTTTTCTTCAGGAAGTCACTAAACCAAGGATTATTCTATATACAGATGTAGTATAGCTTAAGTAATATATAAACAGCCATTTCAAATAACAATATTAAAAAAAATCTTTGGAATATCAAAATGAAACAGAGCTCTAAAGCTACAAAAGTACTAAATGCATCATAATTACGAAAAATACTTCCACATTTTCACTTTATATTATGGAAAAAGGGAATATTAAGGTTTTGTATGATTTCTTAACACATCAACACAAGGCTAACTGCTAACGCGACGCACTAGTGTAACAATGGACGGACACACACAGACAAAAACATAAGCTGCTTTTTAACTCTTTCCGTATTAATTTTGAGTTGAGAAACAAGATCATCTTAAATATTAAAATAATATAATTAATATTAAATATTTTCTTCGTCAGTTGTTTGCCTTATTGAGCGTTACATCGTTTTGATAAAGAACAATTAAACATACTTGAGAGACTTGACTAATATTGGCGTTTGAAATGAAGCATACGCCGGTTGCTTTTCCTTACTCAAATAGGTAGTATATAAGGGTGTCGAACTACACTTTAAAGCAAGAACAACCGCAATTGCGAAAACCTTTGGTGGACAACCCACCCTAGGGAGGCTAGACGTTTCTCGTAACCCTAGCTGATCGCCGCGAATGTCTTAAACCGAACGATGACGATGGAGTTAGAAGCCAATGAGACAGATTGGTGTCTATGTGGAATAGACGGAAGACCAGTAGATGGTGGTGTTTAGAAGCCAGTGTGTACAGACTGGTGTCCATGTGGGATGGACGAAGACCAAGAGATGGTGGTGATTAGAAGCCAGCAAGTACTGGTGTCCGTGTGGGATGGACAAAGACCAGAAGATGGTGGTGTGAGAACTCAAGTAGAGGAGCCATTTCCGTGACTGTGAAATCAGTTCGGAAATGGCGAACACGTTTGCTCCGATTTGGAAACTGCGAACGCGGTCACGTGGGTGTAACAGCAGACACACACACAGACAGACACACACACACACACAGACAGACAGACACACACACACACAGACAGACAGACAGACACACACGATCGTTACAGAACCTCTCCGTGACATACGTCACTCGGAGAGGTAAAAATTAATGAAGATGAAAGACCTTTTTTAAAAAACCCGCAGTATACTATAATTTTACATGTTTAATTTCAAAACGGTGTTTTAATGGTGTTATTTTACACCGAATTTACACTTTAAATTGGCCCCTAAAAACTCAACGTAATAAAACTCTCGTTTGGGTGTTTTTACGGTGTTTACACCATTTTAACACTTTTTTAACACTTCCATTTCTTAGAGTGTAGAAAGAATCTCTTTCCAATCTCAAAAACTAAGCCTTATTTGGTGAGATTAAAATGTGTCTTATAGGAGTCCTATAATAAGTCGCAGATTTGTGTTCTCAATGAAGTCTAGATAGAATCCTTTTCCAATCTCAAAAACTAAGCCCTATTTAGTGAGATTAAATTGTGTCTCATAGGAGTCCTACAATAAGTCGCAGATTTGTGTTCTCAATGAAGTCTAGATAGAATACTTTTCCAATCTCAAAAACTAAGCGCTATTTAGTGAGATTAAATTGTGTCTCATAGGAGTCCTACAATAAGTCGCAGATTTGTGTTCTCAATCAAGTCTAGAAAGAATCGCTTTCCAATCTCAAAAACTAAGCCTTATTTGGTGAGATTAAAATGTGTCTTATAGGAGTCCTATAATAAGTCGCAGATTTGTGTTCTCAATCAAGTCTAGAAAGAATCGCTTTCCAATCTCAAAAACTAAGACTTATTTGGTGAGATTAAAATGTGTCTTATAGGAGTCCTATAATAAGTCGCAGATTTGTGTTCTCAATAAAGTCTAGATAGAATCCTTTTCCAATCTCAAAAACTAAGCCCTATTTAGTGAGATTAAATTGTGTCTCATAGGAGTCCTACAATAAGTCGCAGATTTGTGTTCTCAATCAAGTCTAGAAAGAATCGCTTTCCAATCTCAAAAACTAAGCCTTATTTGGTGAGATTAAAATGTGTCTTATAGGAGTCCTATAATAAGTCGCAGATTTGTGTTCTCAATCAAGTCTAGAAAGAATCGCTTTCCAATCTCAAAAACTAAGCCTTATTTGGTGAGATTAAAATGTGTCTTATAGGAGTCCTATAATAAGTCGCAGATTTGTGTTCTCAATCAAGTCTAGAAAGAATCGTTTTCCAATCTCAAAAACTAAGCCTTATTTGGTGAGATTAAAATGTGTCTTATAGGAGTCCTATAATAAGTCGCAGATTTGTGTTCTCAATCAAGTCTAGAAAGAATCGTTTTCCAATCTCAAAAACTAAGCCTTATTTAGTGAGATTAAATTGTGTCTCATAGGAGTCCTACAATAAGTCGCAGATTTGTGTTCTCAATCAAGTCTAGAAAGAATCGCTTTCCAATCTCAAAAACTAAGCCTTATTTGGTGAGATTAAAATGTGTCTAATAGGAGTCCTATAATAAGTCGCAGATTTGTGTTCTCAATCAAGTCTAGAAAGAATCGCTTTCCAATCTCAAAAACTAAGCCTTATTTGGTGAGATTAAAATGTGTCTTATAGGAGTCCTATAATAAGTCGCAGATTTGTGTTCTCAATCAAGTCTAGAAAGATTCGCTTTCCAATCTCAAAAACTAAGCCTTATTTGGTGAGATTAAAATGTGTCTTATAGGAGTCCTATAATAAGTCGCAGATTTGTGTTCTCAATCAAGTCTAGAAAGAATCGCTTTCCAATCTCAAAAACTAAGCCTTATTTGGTGAGATTAAAATGTGTCTCATAGGAGTCCTACAATAAGTCGCAGATTTGTGTTCTCAATCAAGTCTAGAAAGAATCGCTTTCCAATCTCAAAAACTAAGCCTTATTTGGTGAGATTAAAATGTGTCTTATAGGAGTCCTATAATAAGTCGCAGATTTGTGTTCTCAATCAAGTCTAGAAAGAATCGCTTTCCAATCTCAAAAACTAAGCCTTATTTGGTGAGATTAAAATGTGTCTTATAGGAGTCCTATAATAAGTCGCAGATTTGTGTTCTCAATCAAGTCTAGAAAGAATCGTTTTCCAATCTCAAAAACTAAGCCTTATTTGGTGAGATTAAAATGTGTCTTATAGGAGTCCTATAATAAGTCGCAGATTTGTGTTTTCAATCAAGTCTAGAAAGAATCGTTTTCCAATCTCAAAAACTAAGCCCTATTTAGTGAGATTAAAATGTGTCTTATAGGAGTCCTATAATAAGTCGCATATTTGTGTTCTCAATCAAGTGTAGAAAGAATCTCTTTCCAATCTCAAAAACTTAGCCTAATTTGGTGAGATTAAAATGTGTCTTATAGGAGTCCTGTAATAAGTCGCAGATTTGTGTTCTCAATCAAGTCTAGAAGCAATCCTTTTACAGTCTCTAAAACTGAGCCCTTTTATGTAAGACTAAATTTAGTCTCAAAGGAGTCCAATATGAAACCATTATATTTTTTAACAATTTTTGAGACAAGTTTGGTACCCAAATATCCTTGATCCTTATTTTAGACTTACTTTATACTAAAATAAGACTCTCATTTTGGTAAGGGAAGCAAAGAAAAATTCTCAAGAATGGCTCCCGCAAATTTAAAAGGTCTATTTTCATTTAATCTGATTAGATTTAAAATATATATTTTTGAAATTTTTGGTCTGACTGTTATCTATACCTAGACGGTTTTCAGTGAAACAAACAAGGAGCATAAACACAAGAGTGGAAGCTTCAGTCTTATTTAAAACATGTAAAACAATTATCATATATGCAAATAGCTTACACATGTCTTTTTAGCAATGCCTAACCGTTTGGATTTTTCTAAAGCAATCTCAGTACCAAAAAATATTTTTTTATACAAATAAATGTTTTATATTCTTATTAAGAATAAAACAAGAGCATAAAAAAGGTCTGTCCTCTCGTAATTTTTTAAGCTTTTATCGTAATTACTCTATACAACAGTAACAAGGAGTATAAACCCATTAGTGGAAGCAGTATTTTTTTTTCGAAACAATCTCGCTTATGTTTATCCTCTCTAGACTTCGCTAAAAACGTATTACTTCTACGTAAAATATTAATAGACAGGCAAGGATTCATACCATTAAAGAAGGAGCACAATATTATCCATATTTTCATTTCATATACAGAGAAAAGAAATTATTATGTTTCTGAGATGAGCTTCCCATTTTTGTTGTTGTTTTGAAAAATATATCGCAATGCACGAGCCTTGATAGATATAGGAGACAATTAATGAAATATATCACAATGCACGGGCCTTGATAGATATAGGAGGCAATGAAGGGAATATATCGCATGCACGGGCCTTGGTAGATATAGGAGGCAATGATAATCTCTCTCTTTGCACGAGAGGTTTATCATTAATATTTAACTAAATATAATTTAGTTATTTTAATCTTCAATAATTAACATTAATGATAGTTAAATCGTTTAAAATAGAGTTATACCTATTATCATCTCAAACTTTGCTAATATTGACGTTTAAAGTGAAGGGTACCCCTCTTGCTCGCTTTCTTCAAATTTTGGGGTATATATACGATTCGTTTCCATTATAATAGTAAGGAAAAAGCGCAATTGCGAAAACCTTTGGTGGCCGATCCCACCTTAGGGAGACTAGACTTTTCTCGTAACCCTAGCTGATCGCCGCGTATATCCTAAAACCAAACGATGATAATGGAGTAGAAGCCAATGGTACAGATTGGTGTCTATGTGGAATAGACGGAAGACCAGTGGATGGTGGTGTTAGAAGCCAATGATACAGATTGGTGTCTATGTGGAATAGACGGAAGACCAGTCGATGGTGGTGTTAGTAGCCAGTGTAAGTGCAGACTAGTGTCAATGTGGGATTGACAAAGTACAGAAGATGGTGGTGTTGGAAGCCAGAAAAGTACCAGACTGGTATTCATGTGGGTTGGACGAAGACCAAACATGGTGGTGTGAGAACTCAAGTATAGAGTAGCCAAAGGAGAGAAATACAATTTTCCAAATTTCTGTGAACTGTCAATGCGGTCCGAAAATTGGGAACACGTTTGCTCCGATACGCAAACTGCGAACCCGGTCACGTGGGTGTAACCACGGACAGACAGACACACACACACGGCCGTTACAGAACCTCTCTTGGACGGTATCGTTCCTTTCAACCGAATTCCCGATGGACCGAAATCCCATTCGACCGATTATCCCGCAATGATTTTAGATTTCCAGCCCAATGGCTATATTCTCGATGGACCGAAATCCCACTCGTCCGAATATGCCCCTAAAAAATACATGAATATAACTTGAAACACTGTAGCCGTCAGCGATTCGGTGGTGTGGTGGATACGATGTTGGACTGCGAAACGATAGGTTGTTGGTTCGAATCTCCGAAAGGTATGTTAATAATATTAAAAGTAAATGTTTCGTGATACTAATTAAAACGCTCACTTTCATTCCTTTCAAGGCAAGAGATATATGGAATTAATAAACAAATTGTGCTTAAAATGAAGTACAGTCTTAATGGTAGTTCAGTCAATGTCTTTAAATTGTAAATTAAAATTTTAATATTTTGGTTTCGGGTGGGTTAGGTTAGGTTAGCTTAGGTTAGGTTAGATTAGATTAGCTTAGCTTAGCTTAGGTTAGGTTAGCTTAGCTTAGGTTAGGTTAGGTTAGGTTAGCTTAGGTTAGCTTAGCTTAGCTTAGCTTAGGTTAGTTTAGGTTTGGTTCCAATAATTCGTTGACACCTTTTCCAAAAGATGCTCCTTTTAATTAGCTACCACCTATTCCAAAATATTATCCCTTTAAATAGCTACCACCTTTTCCAAAACATTCTCCTATTAATTAGCTGCCACCTTTTCCAAAATATTCTCCTATTAATTAGCTGCAACCTTTTCCAAAACATTCTCTTACTAATTAGCTACCACATTTTCCAAAATATTCTCCTTTTAACTAGCTACCACCTTTTCCAAAATATTCTCCTTTTAATTAGCTACCACCTTTTCCAAAACATTCTCCTATTAATTAGCTGCCACCTTTTCCAAAACATTCTCCTACTAATTAGCTGCCACATTTTCCAAAATATTCTCCTTTTAATTAGCTACCACCTTTTCCAAAACATTCTCCTATTAATTAGCTGCAACCTTTTCCAAAACATTCTCCTACTAATTAGCTGCCACATTTTCCAAAATATTCTCCTTTTAATTAGCTACCACCTTTTCTAAAATATTCTCCTATTAATTAGCTGCCACCTTTTCCAAAAGATTTTCCTATTAATTAGCTGCCACCTTTTCCAAAATATTCTCCTATTAATTAGCTGCCACCTTTTCCAAAATATTCTCAAATTAATTATCTGACATCTTTTCCAAAATATTTCTATTATTGCTAATAAATTGTTCGTGGTAACAGGCGGGCTTTTAATACTCATATATATAATCTTTTTACCTCCAAACAAGGTTGGGTTGGGTTAGGTTAGGTTACGTTACGTTTGGTTAGGTTAGGTTAGGTTAGGTTAGGTTAGGCTAGGGTAGGTGAGGTTCGCCGTAATTAAAACGTAGTTAAAATAAGTGCAGTAATACATTTCCAACTCACATTTATTTTAACAATAATAAGTTGTGAAATTAAAAATATATTTAATGCAAAACAACACAGTATGTCTTCTTCCAGTTCAATAGAATTTCGGTCCAATGGGACTATAATAAAACCGCACCTTTGGCTACGTTCGGTCGAATGGGACCCCTAAAAAAACCCCTTCTGTCGAATGGGAATTCGGTTCAATGGGACCAAAGCTCTTGGACTACGTCACACGGAGAGGTAAAAACAACAGCTGAACATATTTACAAGAGTTTATTTTATCAGAAATAGATGTAATTTTAGAAGTAGGAGTAGGGAACGGTTCGTATTTACTTCAATCCGACTCATAGACCACCCAGTATAGTGCCCCTCCCTCCAACACGTAATGAAAGTTTTAAATTATTTTATTGGCTAACTTAAACTACGTTTTGATGCCGTTGCTTACGGGTACGGCGGCGAAAAATTCGTAATTCCTTTTTAGCTCTGTCGCTATGACCCGCCTATTCTTTCATGCCTCCCCCCCGTCCCGTGGAAGGGGTTCCGGGACTTTGATGCGCGCCCAGATTTCTCCATTCCTGCTTCTAAAATTACATCTATCCTTGATTTTGTAACCACGCTTGCGATATTTATAAAATCGCCCCACGTGGCCATAAAAGCCTTGGCTATAACTAAGAATAACTACACTGTTTCCTTAGGTTCAATCATACTTTTATTAACTAACTAAATCATAAATAAATGCCGACTTGCATTATACAATTAAAGAACTAAACATAATTACTATTAATGGATGATGAAGTCCAATACCAGGGCAAGACGCCCTATGCTCGAGCATACTACTACATCCTAGTAGTGGGGAATGACTGACTTAATAGGATAAGCAGTCGACGCTTATATAGTACGGGGAAAGGTCAGAGGTAACACAGGGTGTTAACCCTCCATGTAACCTTACACCCCTGGAGTAGAAACTCAGGAGGTTCCCTAATTACTACGGAAGGTTACATCCCCCCAGACGACAAGATTTGGACTTCATCGGCAGAAAACTTAATTACATAAATCTTCTAATGTTAACATAACAGAATAATAGTAATTAACTTTAAATAATGTAACAGATAGTTAAAAGATTCCAGTTAACTAGCATACTAGGTTAATCATTTAAAGTTATAAGGAAATTTGGTGAAAGCAGGAACTGTAGCAACGGTTGGCTCGTCCTGGCTTTCTTCCTCCCATGTTAGAATACTTCTAGTCAGATCTGGAGCAGCCGTATCAGACGATGTGGTTGAGGAAGTCTCCGCAGGTTAGTGGTGCGCGCTACCACCGTCCGTTGAAGGACTTGACTCAGGATCGTCCTCTGTAGGCGTTGACTGCTGACTGTAGTTTCTTCTCTTAAGGAAATGTCCCGTTGAGATAAGCCAAGTAAATAAACTTGCTTCTGAAGAAGTTGAGTATGAGTTGAACATTGTGATTGCAGTGAATTGTTGTAAAGGAAGGTTTTGAGCTCCCTCAGACTCAATAGTGCGTGTTACGGCTAGTCCAATCCGCAAGTCACTATCCTAACTTTACTCTAACAACTAATTACTACAAACTCCGATCACTCTAAGGCTTAGCATAGCCAAAGCAAGTTACAATAAACTAGGACCCGTCGATCGGTCCTGGCGAGCTCGCCATTTATGTAACCACGCTTGCGATATTTATAAAATCGCCCCACGTGGCCATAAAAGCCTTGGCTATAACTAAGAATAACTACACTGTTTCCTTAGGTTCAATCATACTTTTATTAACTAACTAAATCATAAATAAATGCCGACTTGCATTATACAATTAAAGAACTAAACATAATTACTATTAATGGATGATGAAGTCCAATACCAGGGCAAGACGCCCTATGCTCGAGCATACTACTACATCCTAGTAGTGGGGAATGACTGACTTAATAGGATAAGCAGTCGACGCTTATATAGTACGGGGAAAGGTCAGAGGTAACACAGGGTGTTAACCCTCCATGTAACCTTACACCCCTGGAGTAGAAACTCAGGAGGTTCCCTAATTACTACGGAAGGTTACAATTTTATCCATATTTCGAAATCTTTGTTTGTTTATCATTCATATTAATTTAGGTTTGATAAATGCTTAATTATTCTGTTTATAATCTGCAAGCATAGTATTAAGTAAAGGGACATGGCATTGCTTTTCAGGACATTTTTAGTTACTTTACTAGCCGCCAGTAGTGATAGCCACTCAGATATGCAGAGATCCAAGATGGCCGCCACCCCAAGATGGCCGCCACTATCCAACTCAAACCAAACTTCCCAGACAAGTCCGGACTGACCCGAGCTCGGGCGTGTTATTTTTCAACCCTAGATCGATGAACTACCAACCCTAGATTGTGTTATTTTATGGAGAAATCTTACCTGATATTCCCTACCTTCCACCGTGCTATGGGTATTCCTGCCTTCCACCATGCTATGCCCCCGAACAAGTCTAAACCAACCCAGACTTGTGTTATTTTGCCAGATTTCTGTTTGAATTTCCCACCATAGAACCTTTAAATATGTCTGAGAAACAAAGACAAATATACAAATAAAGATTTTATTGTTCTTATCTCTAGTGTAAAGAAAACATCTTGTTCAAAGTGACATTTTGATTTTCAAAACTTGATATTTTAGTCGAAATCTTAACTGAAAGCCGCTCTTTAAATCGTAATTAGCCCACTAGCTTTCTTCATGCATTCTGATGACTGACGTCAAGTGGCTTAAGATAAACGATGCCGGATGAATTTTGATGAAAGACAGGCAGGGTAATCGAGGATTGTTAGAAGACAACCTTTTAAGTGAAGCCCTCCATCGGTTCTCGAAGATCTTTAGCGTTTCGACGTGGCTTGGTTGTTTTTTGCCGCTTCTTGGGTCCAAAATGTATCCAGCGTTGAAGAGAGCCACGTTGATGTCGTGAAATTGTTAAGTTTGAGAAGGACATCGAAGTCAGGATTCCAGTTAGAGCCGTACTGAAGAGAACGTGCTCCAGTTGGTGCAGGGTACGCAGAACCTTATGCGGTGGCAGGGCTTGTCGGGTTGTACGGGCCATGTCCTATAAAATTCTTCCTTGACCCTTTACCTCCCGAAGGAAGCTACATCCGAGCCACTGCGCGGCTTGGTCTTCCGGCCCCAGGTCTGGTTGTTTGACCCACAACCATCAAGCTTTCTTTGTGCTTTCGGATGGCAGAAGCGACTTCACACAAATTTTACGCGACTTTTAAGAGACCAACTCCAAAATTTTCTATGATGGAAAACGCGTCATATTAAGTCCTGGCGCCAACAACCAGACGAGCAACAAATAATTAAACTCGGCAGGTCTGGTTGATGGCGCCAGAACTTCCTTCATTGCGGTAGTCAGTTGTATGGATGCATATGACACCGCAATGAAGGTCGATTCATGAACCTCCTCAACATGATTCGACCTGGTTTTTTTGTTCTATTTCCTGCATTGGGTCCCAAACCATGGCCGACGTTGAGTGGTGGGCCGCAAAAATGCGACTTCACGCAAATTTCCGCAACTTTTGTGCATGTAACCAGTAAAGATTACAAAACAAGTTACGGAAATCGAGGCACATGAATCGAATTTGGTCTCTTTTCAGGCTATTCCTGAAAAGAGACGGATGGAAAAATCGGATTTGGTCTCTTTTCACACAGCAAAAGCTGTGAGAATCCACGATCGGCGGGTAAAGTCATCTTAGTAGAGATGGTACTGAAGACGGTTAAACAGGAGAGCGTAGTCAGGTAACTGGTAACTCTCTCTTTAAAACACGACTCTTATATACTAGAATATCACGTGATGGTACTGAAGACGGTTAAACAGGAGAGCGTAGCCAGGTAACTGGTAACTCTCTCTTTAAAACACGACTCTTATATACTAGAATATCACGTAGATGTTTCAAGGATGACGACTTAAAACTTTCCTTGTTTTGAGGAAAATATTTTATTGGAAGCGGTTAGGGTTTAATTAACTATGCACGTAGATGCTGCAAGGATAACGACTTAAAACTTTCCTTGTTTTTGAGGAAAATATTTTATTGGAAGCGGTTAGGGTTTAATTAACTATGCACGTAGATGTTTCAAGGATAACGACTTAAAACTTTCCTTGTTTTGAGGAAAATATTTTATTGGAAGCGGTTAGGGTTTAATTAACTATTTACGTAGATTTTTTCAGGGGTCACGACTTTAAAAGTTTAAGAATTTTTAAAGTTTTTGATGAAGATAAACGGCCTGTTGTTTAAGATCGTCCATAGCTCAGTGGATAAAGGCAGGGTTTACTTATGTGATACCCCAAAGGTGGCGAGTTCAAATCCCTGCCAGTCTACCGAGCTATGGACGATCTTTTTATGTATAAAATAAGGTTTGTTTAAGAAGTTGGGGTTAGTTGATAAACAGGCGTTAGTCATGAATGACGACTTCTTTTTAACTCTAGCGTCTAATACGTGTCTCGATATATATCCAAACAATACCCAATCAAGTTTTAAAAATTATTTGCATCAACCTTTGAACTTGACTAGTGATTATGAAGTTGGGTTGGCAGAAATCATATTTCCAAATCATTGGGTGAATATAAGCGAAGAGTTTAACAAGTTTGAAATTCAGGTCGTAAATGACCCAAACCGTGACAACTATGCAGCTGTTAGAGAGCCTGTTGAATATCAAAAAATAGAGATACCTGTCAATCGTTATACCAAGACCAAAGAGTACGAACTGCCCCAAAATTTTGTCGAGCTGTTAAATGATGATGTAAACAGTCATCCGTATTTAAAAGGCAAATTATCTTTTAAATTAGTGAATAAATATAAAGACGGGGCCCTAGGAAAACAGTTAGATACAAACTTTCCCGTTTACCTGCAAGTTTTAGGAGAGGAAAACATACGGTTCAAAATACCAGCTGATTCCCCCTTGGCCACGCTATATGAATTTAAGGAGAATAATTACGAAGATGTTCCCTATATATCCAAATATCCTGTATCAAAGCATGCTAAAAATATAGGTTTAAATTACACTAATAATTACGTGGAAATCGAAATTGATAATGTTGGAGATAGTTTTAAAAAAAAAATTGATTACAAGTACATTCCTAAGGCAGGCATTAAACGTAAAACAAGCCACGAAGTTCCGCCGATAAGAAAAAAACCTCAACCGGAATATAGGCCTGTACCGCCATCTATACCTATTTTACCGCGAACTACGCCTTTTCTTCCGATACCTATTGCTACGACTGAACCCGTAGTACTTGTACAACCACAGCCAGCTAAAATAACCCCTCCACCCAAAATAACTTTTCCAAAACAAACAACTCCAAAACAAAACCCCCCTAAACCTGACTTACCGAAACCCTACTATCCAAAGCCCAAACCACCTAAGCCTGAGTTACCAAAGCCAAAGCCAAAGCCAAAACCTCAGCCACCCAAGCCTGAACTACCGAAGCTTCCAGCTCCGGACCCCCCTAAAATACCAGCTCCGGATCCCCCCAAAATACCAGCTCCGGACCCCCCCAAAATACCAGCTCCGGACCCCCCTAAAATACCAGCTCCGGATCCCCCCAAAATACCAGCTCCGGACCCCCTAAAATACCAGCTCCGGATCCCCCCAAAATACCAGCTCCGGATCCCCCCAAAATACCAGCTCCGGATCCCCCTAAAATACCAGCTCCGGACCCCCCTAAAATACCAGCTCCGGATCCCCCCAAAATACCAGCTCCGGACCCCCCTAAAATACCAGCTCCGGATCCCCCCAAAATACCAGCTCCGGACCCCCCTAAAATTCCAGCACCCGAGGTTCCGAAACCCTCTACCTTTGAACCACTGACGCCGACCCCCTCGCCAACAGAGGTTGAGGAAATATATATATTTCCAGACCCCTCAAAACCTGACTTACCGAAACCCGACTTACCGAACCCCGACTTACCGAACCCCGACTTACCGAACCCCGACTTACCGAACCCCGACCTACCGAACCCCGACCTATCGAAACCCGACCTATCGAAGCCTGATCTCTCAAAATCTCCAGACTCTACAACATCCTCTACTTTTGAGCTACCCGTATTACCGACCCCCTCCCCACCATCGGTTGATGAAAAACCCTTGTTTCCGCAGCCGGTTGATCCGCCGAAAAAAAAGCCTGAACCAATTATTCCCGAAGAGCCTAAGCCTATTAACCCTGAAGATTATGACAATTACACAGTATTGTTCTTACCTCAAACTTTTAAAGCCAGTAAAACGCCAGAGAAAAACGCCGAAGGGCTTTATCGAGCCGTAGCCAACACTTTAGAAAAATTAGTATTTAAAAAAATTCAATTCACATACCACACAGTAGATAATTGGGGGTATGCTATCGTGTATAATTTCAAAACACCAGAATGGGTGGAAATTAAATTTTCTCCCCAAGTAGCTAAATTGCTTGGCGCTGACCCCGATAGATATTACTCCGGAAAACACCAACTAGGACCCTTGAGCATGACGTTAGAAGAATATACTATAGACAAAGACAATGCATACATAGAATATCGAGTCAATAGAACCATAAAGCGCTATACCCCTGGGAAGAACCGTGGCTTTATTTCTTTTTTAAAGTGTCAGGCGAGTTTAGATCGACAGATGATTATAAGATTTATGAAGAAATTGCCGAAAACCTCCAAATAACTGCGCGCAATTTTGACCCTTTAAGATTACATCAGGCCGAATTTAGCGTTATTAAGCAAGGAGCGGAACGTTATTTTAGAGTCCATTGTCCGGCAAAAATTGAAATGCTCTTCCCAAAGGAATTGCGTGATATATTAAATTTAGAAGCTGAATACGTTGGTGGGACGTTTCTATCCACTAAACCTTTAGAGCGTAATTTTACGCATTTCAAAACAACTGATGACACATTTGTAAATTATCGCGTTCATGACTCACTAATGCATCTATTTACTAAGACTAGTGTCGCAAAAATCAAAATACCCGCGGGCGATTATATTTGCGATTTTACGGCAAGCGGGGCCGTAATTCCCTTCTCTTTACATTTAAAAATCATAAACCAGTTATTGGGGGTTCAAGAATATATGCCTCGCCAGTATTTTAAAATGTACATTCTCAAAAATGCTCTGGAAGATAGATTTTATGTTCGTATCGAAATAGAGCCAGGTGTTCGCGTCTCGGTAGCTGGACCAATGGCCAAGTTATTTAACATTCCCGAAGAGGGAGAATTTTTTCAACACAGTCATTCGGGAGTGGCTCTGGTAAATCCTCGATTAAGAATAATGACCCTGACAGCGGATAATAATTTTTGGACTAGCGAATACGATGTGGATAGATTTCCAGAAGACCCAAATATGGCTGACCAGCCGTATGTACCCGGGTCTCAAGGCAGACGAGTTGACAATTACGCGTGCGAGATTCCTCCCGGGGTTTATTATCATATTAGCGATGTTTTAAGTGCTATGAGCGAAGCCATGTCGCCGACGCATAGGAAAAGTCTAAAATTTTGGCAGAATGTAGACGGAACCGTGACGGTTTCAAAACTGAACGATACGGTCTCAATTTTGTTTCCCAAAACAACACCCGGAAGAGGCCTGGGACGATTGCTAGGTTTTAGTAGTAATCAATTGGATCGGTATATCAACAGCGAGACGTCAGAGTATCCCGCGAATATCATGAGAGGCGTCGATGCCATGTTTGTTTATACCAATATTATCCGTCAACAAGTGGTGGGTGGTGGTCAAGCCCCTCTGCTACGTTTCATAAAAATGCCGGCTTTTTCGCTGCTAGACGAAGAGAACCAGGAAATATTTAATAATATCGACTTTTATCCAATTTCAACTAGCGATATACAAGAAATTGAAATTGAATTGAAATCCGATTACGGGGAAAATATCCCGTTTAATTTAGGCAAAGTATATATTAAACTGTTTTTTAGGCGTCGACGTCAATAGAACTTGAGCAATGGTGCCTAATAGATACACTCTGTATTTCCAAAGAGGATCCTCCCTTCCGGCTTTACACGCAAACGTTTTCCAATCGGGGGGTCGTTTTAGTGTCGGCGGTATTTTCAATTCTTTATTGCGCAAAATTACACCCTTTATTAGGCCGGCCATTAATACTTTAGCGTCCGAAGCTGTTGGGTTAACGAGTAGAGTAATTAGCGATGCACAAAACCCCGGAATATCGCCTCGAGAATCGATTAAACGAAATGTCAAACAATCTATAAATTCCCTACTACATAAAGGCGTGGACCGGTTCGTCAACACTCAGAGCGGGACGGGCCGAAAACGAAAGAGGACTGCTAAAACAAGCCGGAGCAAACGTGTTAAGCGACGCACTAAACGCGATTTTCTAGACTAAACATGTCGACCTACGAAAGTGTTCTATCCGATTTTGAAATATTTGAAAAGCCAGTGGTGAATAATAATATTGTGGGGACTAAAACGACTGCTCATTATCCAATTGCCCCACTAACTAATGCTAAATATGTAGAATTTATCATTCCTCCCTCAAACAATTATCATGATTTGACTAAAACTCTTTTGAGATTAAAATTTCGCGTTTTACACGAGGACGGCACGGCCGTTCCAGATGCGGAAAAGAAAGTCTCGGTAACAAATTTAATAATTGCCTCGCTATTTTGTCAAGTAGAATTATTTCTTAATGGCGTCGCTGTCCAACAACCTAATAATATGTACCCATATATGGCCTATTTTAAAATACTTTTAAATTATGGACAAACGGCGGCCAATTCCTGGTTAACTTCTATGTTATATTATTTGGATACCATTATCGATCCGGCGACGGCTTTAGAAGACGCCAATATTAACAAAGAAGATAATGGTATTGGTCGTCGCGCTAAACGCGTGGCAAAATCAAAGACGTGCGATGTAATTGGCGAATTATTTCTGGATATGTTCAAAACGCCCAAATTCTTACTAGATAATATCGAGGTGCGAATTAGACTTCATCGAAGCTCCACGGATTTCGCTATTATTCACAATGAGCAGGGCAAAAAGTATAAGATTGATTTAACGGAATGCACCTTGTTTACGCGCGAAATTGAGGTTAATCCCGAACTGCAACTAGCTCACGCTCAGATGTTAAACTCGGGAATAAACGCTCGCTACGAAGTAAACTCTATTGTTATGAAAAATTTCTTAATAACCACCGGAACGCAAGATTTTATTAGGGACAGCCTGTTTACGGGGCAATTACCCTCGCGAACTGTCGTGGCTTTCGTTACTAATAAAAAATTTGTAGGGGAAGCAACTTCCAACCCCCTGGATCTCCAACATTTCAAACTCGATTTCATGCAATTCTCTTTAAATTCTCAAAATTATCCTGATATTCCCTTTACGCCTAATTTTGACGACGACCAATACGTTAGATGTTACAATTCTTTATTCGAGGGTCTCGAGATATTAGGTCTTGACCGGGGAAATATAATTTCTTACGATTTATATAAGAAGGGCTTTTTTGTCGTTGTTTTTGATTTGAGTAGAGAACATCTCGCTTCGTTAGGTTTAAATTCCATGCCCCAGACTGGTAACTTGCGATTATCGTTAAGATTTAGCTCTCCGCTAACCGAAAACGTCACGTGTATTGTCATGGCCGAATTTCCAAACAACCAATTAATAATATCTAAAAACAGAGAAATAATTTATAATCACCCCAACGTATAAAAGACTAAAACTTTATAAATACAATATCAGTCGCGATCCAAAATGCACCAAGTACACACCGTCACGCCAAAGCTCGACATTTGCGTCATTGAGTCAATTGAACCTAAAATATTAATTCAAAGATCGGATACGCGTACAAAAACTATATTAAAACCTAACGCCTGGTACGCTTTGTTTCGGTTTCAAAATGAACTCACGTCCTTTTTTGACGGAAAAATACCTCGCTATCATATTTGGTTGCCCGTCAAAGAGCGCCTCAAGCTGGAATGCTTCGTCAACTCGAAAGATGAACGTATAATCGATCTTCGATACTATGAACGAGGCAGCGGCAGTCGTTATTTCCTGAACTTTAGCACCAGCGAAGGATTCAGCCTGAACAAAACAGGATGGCAGACATTGATTGATTTAAAGCCGCTGATTGACGAGGATCTCAAAGCTAAAGGGATAGCTGTCTGTCGCATGCGCGAATTAATTTTAAACGAGCTCACTACCACTTTGTTTGACGTCACTTCCACTTGCGCCAACGTCGAGTGTCGAAAACAAATATGCCACTCTCAAAGCTGCTCGGAATTTGACACAAATTTCAGCGATCGAGTCGAACGTAATTTGCACGAAGCGCTGCCTCAATTGGATCGTGAGAAAATTTTGCATCAATTTGAGACTGAACACGGATGGATCGAGGATCAAGAGGATATTTACGCTTATTTTGTCAACAGTTTTGCCGATTTAAAGAATGCCTTGATTTATGGCTATTAAAATGTACTGATATAGCGTATTTGTTTAACTGATATTGTTTTTATAAAATACCTTTGTGTGTATTAAATAAAGTTGTTTATTGGGAAACCATTTAGTCGTTATTTATACTTGTTGAGACATGGACGCTAAAATTAGAAAAATTTATTACGACGTGGCTAATCCGGCCGCCTATGGGTCGCTAGCGAGGTTACAAAAGGCCTTACCGCACGTGCCAAAAGCAAAATTAGTCGCCTTTCTCGAGAAACAACCGGCCTACACGAAACACCGATTTCGACGTTTCCGATTCAAAACCAACCAGGTGTACGCTTCGAGCATGGACGATGTTTTTCAAGCTGATTTGTTGGATCTACCGAAATTGAAACGTTTTAATAAAAATGTTCGCTATGTTTGTGCGTCATTGACGTCTTAAGCCGCTACGGATGGACAATACCTCTTAGAAACAAAACATCTGGCGAGGTTATCGAAGCTTTTAAAAAATATTTCGAGAGAGGATCCCTTTAAAAATATACACTGACTTTGGTGGGGAATTTAGTTCGCGCAACTTTGCTTCCTTCTTGAAACGGCACAATGTGCAAATACATTTTGCCCGGAGTCAGCATAAGGCCAGTTTAGCGGACGTTTTATTAGAACAATTAAGGAACAAATTGCCCGGGTTATTACAGCCACAGGGAATAAAAATTACGTTAAATATTTACCTTTAATTACTCAAGCCTATAATGAACGGGTTCATTCAACTACTGGAATGCACCGGCTCATGTTAATATAGATAACGAGTCAATCATTTGGAATAAACTGTACGGGAAATCAAACGGCATTAATCGATACGCACCGAGGCTTAAAGTTGGCGATCACGTGCGTCTCTCTATAGCTAGTCGGGTATTTAGAAAAATTAGCTCGGGAGGTACGTTTACTGACGAAATATTCCGCGTTGTTGACGTCATACCCAGGTCACCACCCGTCTATCGCGTAGCGGATTTAAAGGGGGAGCAATTTTGGGTGTTTCTACGGCGCCGAACTACAAAAAGTCTCGTTCCCGAGACTAAATTATGAACATTCGCAAATAAAACGCTCTTTTTAACTTGCGACAAAGAACGCGACCCTACTATTTAGGATGCTTCCCAGTAGACAGACTCCCAGAACGTCTAAAGGGCCAAAATTTTGCTTTATATTCATAACGAAGCTGCTGGAGAGGCTGGAGAACNGAACACTTCGCAAATAACGCTCTTTTACTTGCGACAAAAGAACGCGACCCTACTATTTAGGATGCTTCCCCGTAGATAAACTCCCACACATCCTAAAAGGCCCAATTTTGCTTTATATTCAATAACGAAGCTGCTGGAGAGCTGGAGAACATTGGATAGCGTGCTTTTCTAACAATGACACGGTAGAAATGTTTTGCACTTACGAAAGTCGCCGCGATACTATAAAGTTAATTTAAAACGATACGGGAAACGAGTTGTTTACAATAAACAACAAATTCAACATCCATTTTTTCAACTGTGCGGTCTGCATTGTAGTCTGTACCTAGCACTCTCCGCTGCGAGGGCGTGGCTAGAAAGACGATATTAGACGCCATTTACGCTAATAACCTTAAACTTAACGACTATGTCGCCTTATTATATTTATCTTTACATTTAAAAAACATGTACACAGATATTGTTCACAATAAACAATTTTTTATTTGTCTTAATATTACATTTAATCAATATCACGCCATTTATGGTGTTTAGCTCTTCGTTCGTTAGATGGAACTACTGGACCGAGATTTTGAAGCTCGTCTTTCTTTTTCCGAGGTTTTTTCTGTTTTTTCTTGTTCTTCTGTTTAGCGGAGGCCGTCTCAAACAGTTTTCCAAGTCCGTTAAATTGTCCGCTTCCGCCTCCTCTAGATTCTCTTGTTCATCGGCAATTCTTCTTGAAAAGCGTCGTCGGGATTTGCATAACCAACAGCCCTTCTTCTAGCTCTCTTTTTGGCGTAAAAAATGTTTTTTGCAAACGATTTGCCAGAACTTCGGCTTGCCGTTTCACCATATCTCCAACATAGGTCGGCCCAAATTGTTGGTAAAAATCTTCTCGTGTTGGTGTCCCCGCAGCCGTTTCGCTTTTAAAAACCCTTTGTCGAGGCTCGGTTCGTTTAGGCGTAGTAAAAGAACTGCCCGACGTGCTTGTTGTCGGTGATGACGTGGCATAGCTCGGCCATGACAATTGTTTTTTTCGCGGCGGCATTTTAGGGGTGACCGGTAATGACGGCGTGGGTGACATTGCAATTGTGGACTGACGACCTCAAATTTAGGTAAAGGAATTTGTTTCTCGATACTTAAATATTTCTTAAAAGCGTCTAAATATTTATATAATTTATCGTAAGCATTCAATGGCGATTTTAAAATATCATCAATCTCTCGGTCCAAGGCCGAATGTTCTTGGGCAGCTGTTGAAGTTACGGCGCTAGCCGGCACTAGCACCATTTGTTTCATAGTTTAGCAGCTATGGCTTGGACAATTGAAGGCAAATTGCTGCAAGCAACGTCGTAAGAAAACCACCTGATTGCTGCAACAACAGCTTTTTTTTGCTTTTCTGCGACAAGGTACTTGATCCGATTTGTCTAATAATTTTCTTGTACTTTGCTAACCTTTTCTTACGGTCTTTACTCAAATAAATGCCTCCCCCCTTTAAATTCTTACAAAGTGTCTGAATGCTCTTTAATTGGGGCGTGCTACTATTGTTTAAGAGGGTTCGCCGTTGTTTACAGCTAGTTTGACGCAAACTTTGTAAATAAGGGACAAATTTGGCAAACTTTGTCGAGGGACGGGCTACGACGAGTCGGGAGCGTTTTCCTGATCGATGTTTAACGCGTGGGGCCATTATTCAAATGACAATTAAATTTAATCGACATAGACATACATAGGCGACTCGTGAGGTAGAACACGCGACCTTAATCGTAAATTTTCCGGAGTTTTCTTGTTTTAAATCAATTAACAAATAACTATAGGGTTCTTTAGTGGCTAGCCTGTACGCATCCGTAATACGTCTCGGGTTATCTGGACTTATTTGTTGCGCTAAATATCTAATAGAGGCAACATCTCGAGGATTTTTCATTATTATAATAGGAAGAGTTTTGAGAAATTATCCGCGATTGGCTACCCTTGGGAAACAGTTGTTGAGTAATAATAATGACCGTATACCCCTAAATGATGCGACGTCACGCACACTAAATCGGCAATATGAGCTTGCTTAAATAATTGGCTAGCTAAGTCGTCTAGTATCAAGTAGGAATCGCGATTCATTTCCCAAAAGTCTGGATCAGCCGTTGGCAATCCTTGAATAAATTGAATTCCCGGAATCAATTGTTTCAATTTTTCGTAGTTTGGCTGCCGGCCGCGTAGCAATAAATAACCTTTTTATGCGGTGGGTCAAACATAAGCTGATGATTTTGCAATAAGTTACTTAAAAGAAAACTCTTCCCCGCTTGCGTTGGCCCCACGATTAGAAACTGGGCGGGTGTTTGGAACTTTAAAGAATGCGAGACTGACTCGGCTGGATTCATCTTGATTAATAAACATTTTTATTTTAATTAACAGTTTATATATATATATATAATTTATATAATCAAAAAATACAATTAACCCAAAACCCAAAGACCCTTAATAAACACAAATTAGAAAATATTTAAACAATATAAACGAAACCCTTTTACCCAAAAAAAATTCCCCTATTAAGTAATTGTTTTTTTAAAAAGTTTCTCTTCTAATTCCAGACAACGCTGGCGGAAGCGTTGGGCGTTGAGGAGGTTAAAGTTGACGCGCGACTCGGAGGGTGGTAGGATGTAAACACGCACTACAGTAGCGAACACGACGGATGGATGCGCACGCGCACTTTTTCGTTTCCCGACCGCTCTTTGTTGGTGGTTGGGCATGTCTGAACCAGATGGTCGCAAACATCTTCGCCCTCGTTGGTCGGGAAGTCGGGAAACCCTTGCCGCAGTGGTTTGTTGTTGCACGGCTTTTTGGAAACCATCGCGCACGATGGACTGTGCTTGCGATGTTCCCTCGATGGACTGTCCGTGCAACGCCACTGGTACAGGGCAATGCCGCAAAAGGCGCAGCGCGTCGTCTGTGTTTCTACATCTGCAAGATAGAAACCGTCTTTGGCCAGGGCTTCGATAGGAACGCAAGATTCCCACAAGCCCTCGAAAGTATGTCTTCGCCTAGCCTCGTAATTCATGCGAAAGAGATGTTGAAGCGGGTGTTGCCTCTTTGAAACCGTAGGGTCGACTGGTTGTCAAATCGGCGTTCAACAATCTCTTATTCGAGGTTTGGCGAAATCTTTTGGTGATTTTAACGGCCTCTAGCTGCAGCTTGTATTTATCCCGTTTAAAATTAAAAGGGACATTGACTGTAACTTCCTTTTCCGGATTCATCGCTACACTTTCAAAGGTTTCAAAGTCAAGTTTTTCCAGATTTTCTCGATTTAACGTCAACCCTTTAATTTTCTTGACTTCTTTTCCTTTGCTAGTGCGAAACGAGTAACTTTTGGCACCGGTACTACAAAAGGAAGTTATATAATCACCGCCGAGTTCGTCCGCCCAGCAACCAATATGATTGCCAGTTGGAATGTCAAACTTTCCCGGTAGATGGCGGTAGATTATGGAGTCGGTGTCACAATACAAGGCTGCGCGGTCCAATTGAAGCAGCATCTTGTTCAATTCGAGTCGCCCGTAGCAAGAACAAAGCTCTCCACAATGGCCGACCCCAGTTTGTAGTCTAGAATGTAATCGCTTTTGGCTTTGTACGATAAGAGAGCGATCGACTCCGTAACTGGCCGTAAGTCGACTAATTCCAGAGTGTAATCGCTCGCGTATCGTATCAATTCGTAATAATTGTTGATAAAGATGCTGCGAATCTTTCCCGTATTTAACGCCATGCGACCCCAAAGAGAATTTAAATTAATTTTAGCGATATTACGCAGGGAAGGATTTGATTGAATATCCGCCACGGTTAGAGAAAGCTTTTCATTCTTGTTTATATCAGCGATATACGCCTCTTTTTGCAGAGGCGTTTGCGCGTGAGCGGGAAATCCGGAATTCTTCACTTTCAAGGCGATAAAATCAGTCATGTACTGGGCGAAGAAATATTCCGTTTTTGGATAATGGTAAACCTCGAATATATCGAGGAGTTTATAACCATGCTCCATAGCGGCATAGACTTCAACCGTTGGCCAGACTGATTCGAAAGCCCGTTCATTGACAGTGTGATCGCAGATTTCCGCTCGCAATTCTAGACACGTGCGACAGAGGGCGTAGGCTAATTTACCACCGCTGCGAAAGGGAATTAAGGGGATGTGGAGATCTTGGGGGGCCAGCAGACGACAACTCATAACACCAAAATACCACCCTGGCGATTTGTCAAAATCTCTGTTATAGATAATGGGATGGCCGCTAGGGTACGGAAAATCACGACAGACTTTCGGATACAAAGAAATAATATCCTTGTAGAAAATTTTCTCCTCGCCTTGCACGTGGCAGTTGAGAACAAAATTTTCCGTTCGTCCCCCATAGAGAGCGCTACGAGCTGATATTTGAGGTCGAAAAGTTAAACTTTTGCAAAAGGCCTTAGCTTCGGCGTTTTCTTTTAAAAGCTTAACAAATTGACACTCCCTGTCATCATTTGGCAAAAGATGGAAGTGTATTCATACCCGACCATCTTCTCTTTAATAAACAGCTCTCTATCTAGAGTCCGCTCGTACAGAAATCTGTTGCTGGCTTTAAGTTGGGTATTGTAGGCATTAAGTTTTTGGCATGGACAACCGTGAAAGTAGCAACCGTGGAAATCGTAGATTTTGGGCGGAGTTTCACTATAGCCGTCGACTAAATAGCGACCCACCCGATATTCACCGCCATAGCTTAAAGACGTTCGCAATTTTATATTTTCCGTTTTCTCCACCCAAGCGAGATATTTTAAGCTAATCTGACTGTGATTAAATTTTGCGTTATAGCCGTTAGAAGGAACGATAGCCATGCTGTAGGGTTTATAGTAATTGTTAAGATAAATAGTGGTTAAAGCACCCGCCAAAGTAATATTTTTTAAGCAAAAAGGGTCTAATTTGGTTAGATCAACGTAGATTTTTCTAAAAGCTTCGACGCCTTGTCTTAGGACTCGGACATCTTGAATGCAATATTTAATAAGCTCCTCTTTGATATTGTAAATAGATCCTTCCATTGACGCGTACCAAGTTTGAAAATCTCGATAATCATTGGCCTTCATTTGAGCTACGTTAAAATACGAAGCTTCGGGGATGACGCCAATGTAATTAATATTTTCTTCGGTATGAAAATCAAATGGAAAAAATCCCTTCGCCACATCGCCGAGGCTAAACATGCTGGTGAAATTACGCAGAGGTTGACTAATGTAGTTAAAGCTATCGAGAAATCTAATTTGCGGTCCCTCGAGATGAATCATTAAAATTTTACTGCCGTCAAAAATAACGGCAGGGGTGACGTGTCTATGAACTAAAGCGTTGAGAATTAAGAAGTTATCAAAAGCTTTCGCGTAATGAGCGACGACTTGGGTGTTAGTAAAGCGCGGTTGATACGTTTTACGTTTTTGTCCAGTCAAAACTACCTGTTCTACGCTAAATAAATAATTTAAAAATTGCTCGACGCAATTGGCGCCGTAAAAAATTTTGGTTTCAAAGCCAGCTTCAGTCTGCACGTCGCAAACTAGTAAAATAGGGACGTGGATATTATTTCTGAGAATAGTCTCAATGTCGTAATAAATAAACCGTGAGGCTTTCATTTTGGTTTCCAAAGGCATAACAATATGCTCGCCAGGCGGATGGACTATTTTACATTGAGAACATTCCGGATTGCAGTCGTGATCGTCCCCCATCAGCCGCCCACATTCTAAACATCGTTTTTGACTCGCGCAGGTGCCATTAAGAACATGAGTGTCGAAGCAGGGGCCGGGGAAGAAATAGCGGTGGCATTCGTCGCAACGTTTTAAAACGTCCTCGCTGGTTGAATGAAAAGCTTCTCCTTGGCACCGAAAACATATATAGGGTTTTGTATCCTCGGGGCATTTATGCTCTTTTAACAATTCACGTTTGTAAAACGATTTCAAGCATAAATCGCAAGAGGTACAACCCCCCATCATGCCATGCCAAGTTTTCGCGGGGTGGATATGGTCACCAATTTTTAAGAGATAGATAAATTTAGGAGCTTGGGGTCCTTTGAAAAATATGGTAAAATTATTCGCAGCATCAACTATTACGATCCTATAATGGGGAGCTAAGTAATTTTGAAATTTTTGAATATCCTCTAGAGTAACGAAACCTTCGGGGACGCCGGCTTTTCGGTGCAAGATTTTCGCAATATTACCCACGAGGGTGTTATTGCGTTTCAGTTTGTCAAAATTGTTCTTGTTAAAGGGCGGACCTTGCTTATTTTGTTGGTAAAAATTGCGATCGGCCATCTCTTTACCCAGAACTAAACTTCGAGCAAAACAGAGGTTATCATTATTCTCCATAAAAATAAATTGGTTATTTTGTTTAACGAAATAATCCAAATTAACCAAAGTTCTATTTTTAATGGATTTATAATAAGTCCCTATATTCGCATCGAGGTTTAAAAAAATTATGTCAAACTGAAAATCTTCACCATTAAAGACAAGTCCCGACTAGATTGCGTCACTCTATAGATGGTGCGCATAATTCGCTTGCTGGTGAATTTGTCAATTTTTATAAATTTAATATTAACGGGGGTCGTCAATCCGGGGGAACTTAAAACAAATCGAACCCGATTATACCCGGGATTCTCGGTTACTAATTTACGTATAACTTCGTCGAGAATTTTTCGAAAAATTCGAAAAAAATCTCTTGTTGGGATGTCATCCAAATTTTTAAAAGCTATACGCAAATCGATTTGTTTACAGTGCCATTTGCGACTCGTTTTGTCAATCTGCCGCTCAATTGTGTAGTACCGGTTTACCTGCGCGTGTTCCTCCCTCTCACTACCCTCCGAGTCGCTGCCGCTGCTGCTGCTCGAACTCATTTTTTGAATTTCTATCAGAAATAAAACAATTAGAAAAAACTTGGTTTGCAGATTTATTGTTAAATAGATACGTACTTTACTGGGGGGCTGCTGTTTAGCGTCCTCGTCCTGTTTGACGGCCTCCACCAGCTTGTGGAAGGCGTTAAGCAATTTAACGCCTTCACTATTGTTTTTTTTTTTGAGGACTGTCTTTAGCCTCTTGTGGTCACACTCCCAGACCTTATCGGGCTGGGAGTTTTTGATGTCCGAGAATTTGTAGATTGCAAGATCCACGTAGAAATCCCCCTGGCGTGGGGGGACTTTGGTCTCGTAGTATTGACCGTCTTTTCGAAGGCGAAAAGAGCCTTCGATCCCGCTGGATCCGACAATAGTTTTTGGAGTACCTCCTGCACAAAGGTATCGTCGTCGGAGTGGATAAGAACTTCCGGCGGCGATGGTCTTACAAATTGGGTTAATGCGCGGCGACCGCGACTAGGGCCTGGTCGATCCCCGGGAGAGAGAGAGCGATTGCGATTCTTGATAGTGACTCATTGCTGGTAGTTCGATTGTGAAAACTACTGCCGATGCTCCAGCTTTTATACCAAAATCTCAGGGCCATTTTTTTAGAATACAGGCCCAGATATGGTTTTTTTTTATAAAACCACCTTATTTTACTTTTATTAAGTGTATCAACAAGCGATTTGTTAATTTAACCTTAAATGCATTTTTTATTGACGAGTGGAGATTATGAAGGATATTAGCGTAGATACGCATATAAAAAACACCTCTATAGTTTAATATTAATATACGTTTATTCATATTTAAATCATGTTAAAAATAATTTCACTTCTCCCAAAATAATTACTTTTAACCTTCATCCAAAAATTTTCCTATAAGGAAATCTTATACATATTATTCAAAATATATTATTCAAATCACACCCAGACAGGCTCAAACAAACTTTGCATACCAATAAAAAACCTACCCCCTCGGCCTTCTGTCAAGGTAACTCCTTCTTAACCTTCGCGCATAAATTTTTAATATCACACGATCTTATTTGAATTATTTAAATCGTGACTAGACAAGTTTTGCATATAGAAAAATAAACCTAGACCTTGGAGAGATTTCTCATTCTATGAATATATACCTAATTAACTTTTTTCCTTATTATCGAAAAAATAGTTTCTTAAGAGTCTTGAAAGCTAGACACTATTAGATTTAACCTCCATAATTTACTATATAAGCCCCGTGTTTCAAGGTGAAAGTTATCAGTTGCTTAACTTCTGTTACTTAAACACCAATCCCAACCACTTTAAGATGTCTTTCTCTACCGCTCCTCGATTACCCGCCCTGTCGTTTGTCAAAATTCATCCGGCAGCGCTTACTCCTCGTCGTGCCACTCCCCAGTCGGCCGGACTGGACTTATATTGTCCAGTAGATACCATGATTGAACCGCATGGTGTCAAAATCTTGTCGACCGGGTTAGTCGTTATGCTACCGACGAACAGCTACGGTCGCATTGTCGGCCGTAGTAGCTTAACGGTCCAAGGGCTGTTTGTCGCCGAAGGGACTATAGGTATGTTTATTAGCTATTTTATAATGCCCAACAGTATAATATTTCTAAAGAATAACAATAGACGCCGACTATCGGGGCCCCCTGAAAGTGGTCATAGCCAACGTAGGGGAAACCCCCTACACTGTCTGGAGGGGCGATAGAGTTGCCCAATTAATAGTTACACCGGTGCTATTGTTAAGGCCGGTGCAAACAGCGGTAAATAACTTTAGTTTTAATTTAGGATTCAGCGTGTAACACGTTTTATATGTTGTTTCTAGAATCTAACCCCAACGCTTCGTGGGAGTGGGGGGTTTGGCTCGACTGGTGTCTAGTCATTTTTTAATGGTGGTGGGTTCTTTTGTAAATATCTTTGTTATTATTATACATGTCTTTTTGCTAGTTATTGTATATACTTTATGTTATTAAAAATTTTTATTTGTAAATTTGTATTTTCTTTTCAGACTTATAATTATAGGCTTATTGTACTAGCTATTTAAATATCATTTACTATTGGAACCCTCCCAATATGCTGTGCCGCATTTTCTTTTTTTGTTTACGGGTTCATAGTTAACGTTTCATTAACTCTTTACGAAATCGAGCCCCTTACTAGCAGGCCAGCGATGAATATAGTTTAAGTATTGGTTTGAGTTAAGACGATGACGTCATGGGGTTTGAAAATAGCCTGTAAGAGCTCGGGCCAGTCCGGACTTGTCTGAAAACTTTGGTTTGAAACCAATCTAGGGTTGGAAGTTTGGTTGGAGTTGGGTGGATGGCGGCCATCTTGGGGTGGCGGCCATCTTGGATCTCTGCGCAACTAGGTAGCTATCACTACTGTCGTTAATGATACTTAATGATACCTCTTGGTTATAAAATATATTTTGAATTCTCGTCGTTAATGATACTTAATGATACCTCTTGGTTATAAAATATATTTTGAATTCTCGTCGTTAATTATACTTAATGATACTTCTAGGTTGTAAGATATATTTTTTTGTATTACAATGAAACAAAAATAATTGCTTTTTTAGCTGGCTGTGGGTATACTTTTTAATGATGGGTAGATATACGATTTCATACACCTGGATACCCCTAGGTTATTAAATATATTTTTTGAAAAGTAATTTACCGAGAATTCTCGTCGTTAATTATACTTAATGATACTTCTAGGTTGTAAGATATATTTTTTGTATTACAATGAAACAAAAATAATTGCTTTTTTAGCTGGCTGTGGGTATACTTTTTAATGATGGGTAGATATACGATTTCATACACCTGGATACCCCTAGGTTATTAAATATATTTTTTGAAAAGTAATTTACCGAGAATTCTCGTCGTTAATTATACTTAATGATACTTCTAGGTTGTAAAATATATTTCTTGTATTACAATGTATCAAAAATAATTGCTTTTTTTTCTGACATAAGCTGCGGGTATACTTTTTAATGATATTAGATATACGATTGGAACACCTGAATTCCCCTAGGTTACAAAATATATTTTTTGAATTACATTGTATCAAAAAATAATTGGTTTTTTATACGATGCACCTGGGTGTAATTACCGAGAAGTATTTTTTTTTGCTTCGATCAAATTGGTCTGGGAGGAGTTTATGTAGAGAGCTAAAGACGCTTCAACTCTCCAATACACGTTCTACACAGATGGAAAGCTTTAATTGGTATTTAATGGTTTATAAAAAATGAAAAAGTGTGGGAATTTAAACAGGGATTTTTCGGGGGAAACGTGCTCCGATCTTAAAATGGATGATATTTTTGGAAAAAGGTCGAAGGGTCAAAAACTTAAAAAAAAATCTCTCTCGTAGTTAATTATACTTTCAAAAATCACGCGTGAATTCTCCCAAGGTTTTTATTTTCTCGTAATTATCAGGTATAAGAATTTCTATCGCTTAAGGGTAATATTATGGAATTTTTAAGTGGAGATATTTTAGTATAAAAAGACCCCGAGTTTTTCTTAGGAAAATCAATCGAAAGTAAATGTTTGAAACTGCACTGCTCGTTCCTGAATAAAATACCCCGTGATGTGCTGTGAGTAATACTTTTTTATAAAAATATGGCTATGTTATACGCGATTTAAACTTACACCTAACAAAAAGCGGTGTAACGGTAACTGTTTGTCCGCGGGGAAGAGACGTAGAACCAACAGTTATAGTTGAAAGTGAGAACATTATTTTAATACCGTATAAAATATGGCAACTCTTGAACAAACATAAATCTGAATTCGCGGCCTGTACGTATGAGATGCCCTTTCTCTCGGTAAAGCTGCGGTAATTTCTAACGGTACTTGGGTTCTATAAAAAACACTCTTAAGAAACTAGAAGCTTAAAAACAACTAGTAAACTTTAAGCTTACGCAAAGTCCATCTCCTGTAACTGCGGCTGAGAAATATCTTCGAGACCCATGTTTTTTAAAAGACTTTCTCGGATGAAGCGTTAAAAGAAAATGATATCTACTATTTTAAAGAATTATTATTGGGCGTTGTCAAGGTTAACTACTTTTTTAAGAAATGTTTGGCACTACGGTTGTTTAAAGAGGGGATTCTTGTAGAGTGTTTAAGCTTAATATAAAAAGGTAAGAGACAAGTTTCGTTATAATATATATATATATATATTTTTATTGAGAATTAATTTGAGATAATAATTTAGGTAAGCGTCTACGATCAATAAGAAAACAGAAATGATAATTATTTAAAATATGAACAGGTTAATATTTTTGATGATAGGAGAAGCAGATGAGATGTTGGTATAAAGGACAGTCTCGAATAGGACAGAAGTAGAGCTTGTAGACAGTTGTACGTCGTTCCGGAACGCAGACAGTTTCCCTGATAGTGAAGTGGTTTGGAGTACGGCAATAACAATTAGGGCAGCGAGTAGGAATATCGTAGGTAGAACTATAAAAATAGGTTAAAATTAGTTTTTTATATAAAATAAGACTCATTTCCAACTTACGTTAAGTCAATTTGTACATCTTTTTCGTATAAGGGAAGTCGGTATGCTTTATATTTAGAAAGGAAATAGGTGTCTAGGAAAATGTTAATGGGATAGAAATTAGACTGATCCCACGTAAGGCAGATGATAGTTCGGAAAAGAGGGCAATTAGGAGTAGCGCAAAAGTATAAAATATAGTGGGATTCAATAGTACGAAAAATGACATGAGAATTAAATTCGGCGGAAAAACAACAAGAACACAATGTAGGATAGGGATATTTAAGACTGTGAAAAACATGTATTAGTTTATTAATTTTTAGATAATAATTTATTTTGCTTTACTTTAAATCAATTTGCATGGATGGGTATTCTTGAATCATTGCGTTGTAAAGTTCTTCGCTTTCGCTGTTTTAAAAATTTCTTGTTAGGTGTCTTACAATTCCTCAAACTTATTTAAAACCTTACGTTTCTTCATCCGAGGATGATTCCGTCGATACAACATCCGGGTCGTCGGCTTCGGCGAACATATCAATACTCGCGATTAATTCGTTTATTTCCTCCTCCACCCCATCTGGGATATCATGCTCCTCGTGGATGATGATTGGTTCTACTTCCAATTCATCATCGATATCCCAGAGTTGGGGTAAAGCGCTATATAAAATAGATCCGGTATTAAAAAATAATTTTAACTTGCTAGCTAAAATAACTTACAATTCCTCAACCGGTTGAACAGCGTTTGAGTCAAAAGATTTTGCTGGACACATTTTTCTAGTAGTAATCTAGACTTTATCTATGAAGATATTTTCAAACTTATAGTTTTTTGCGTTATGATGTGAAACTTTGAAATCCGTTCAGATTATATAAGAAATTTTCAAGGTTGTTAGCTTAAGAAGTCTAGTTAGGAATTTGTAATGAGCGTCGAGGTCATCCCTGGTTTTCTTTGAAAAAATATTTAACTGTTGGTTTTTTATGTATTAACGATTTTAAAGAAGGGTCCATATTAATGAGCGTCCCTAAATATTTATCAGTCGTTTTAAGAAGGGTGCATATTATAAAATGTATAATTTTAAAAGAGGCCCTCACAACGTGCGTGTTTCTTATAACATATTATTACTTTTCACAGACTTGAATGAAAAACAATTTTCGGAATTAAATACCACAGGCCAAACTGAGTTACAGAGTGGTCAGGATCTAAACTGTCTTTTTTGTGAAAAGGACGATATTGCTAGTTTCTCATCTATTGGTGGTGAAATTCATTACTGCGTTAACAATAATTGTGAAAAATTTAAAAAAGCCATTTATAAACAATACGGTAAAGTTTTAATCACCAATATTGAAAACGCTTACGCGATTCTGGACAATAGTTTTTTTTGTATCAATTGTAACCAGTTTTGTTACAAAGCTCAACGTCAAGAAAAAGAGTGTTCATACTGGGACAGTGAAGAGAAACCAAACTATTATTTGTGTAGCTTTCCAAAAAAATGAGAGAAATTTATTCGTACAATTTTAATAAAAAAAATATTGAACATGATTGTAAAAATAACGTACCTCGGTTAGGGACGTTATGTCTAATCGAAATTGAAGACAATCGTCAGAAATTTGCGCGAAAGTATAAAATAACTCACACAGTGATTAGAAAACTCGTTTGCGAAGAAATTTTGAAAAACAAGCGGGAGAGTTATGTTGTAGAACTATCTTGGGTCACTTTCTGTACAGTTGACTCATTATGTCAAATCGATACGGTTGATTGTGGTATTTACATCCCTACAACGGAGTGTAAACTAGGTCGGATTCATAAGTACTATAACAAACAAAACTGGCGTTGTCAACATCGAAAAGAGGCGGCCTACGTTCTGGGATACGTTTGTCACGACAGTGAAGCTGTTCAAGCAGTAATTAACACGGCGATTGTTAAAATCATTTACGAATGCAACTCTACGCTGACGTATAAAAACCCATTTCGCAAGAATTACGCAACATCTAACAGCTTCAGCTCAAATTTCTTGAAGCTGTTATATATAAGTGTTATAATCGATTCTTTACGGTTCGGCAATTACTCTAAATCATCCTTATCAAATACACTGTCTAGATTTAGGGATACATTTTTTAAGGTTCGATACTCTTTTTGATAAAAACCGGTCACTTTCGTGACAATGTATCCATTGATAACGTGTATGAAGTGATTTTTTCAAAGAATGCCACCAATAAATCTTACGAAGATCGTCAAAATGCCAATCCATCTTCAATAGAATTTGAAGGGGACGAGTGGGATTGGTAATTATGCCTCAATTCGGGAGTTACGTTTTTAATCAAGCTCTTGGTATCCATGTTGATGTTGTGCCCGCAGTACCGCGACTGGGTACGTTATGTTTAATCAAAATTGAGGATAATCGTGAAAAATTTGGTGAAAAGAAGAGAATTGCCAAGTAC
Organism: Phalangium opilio; assembly: GCA_019434445.1. Lineage (NCBI taxonomy): Eukaryota > Metazoa > Arthropoda > Arachnida > Opiliones > Phalangiidae > Phalangium > Phalangium opilio. The sequence continues at coordinate 269,739 of JAEQBA010000069.1, read as the reverse complement.
GCTATCGAACAGCTTGTGTGTCGGGAAATGTTAAAAAACGTGTATGAAAGCAGGGTCGTGCGTTTGAATTGGCCACACGCGTGGATAGAGTCGTGTCAAATCGATCCTAGAGATTGCGGTCGTCACGTTGTTACGACAAAATGTAAACTTGGTCGAATTCATAAATTCGATCCCAAAAAACAGTGGCGTTGTCAGCATTCGAATGAAGCAGCCTATATTTTCCAGTACGTGTGTCACGACAGTGATAGTGATCAAGCAGTAATTAACACTGCTATAATAAAACTTTTATACGAACTAAACTCTCCTTTAATTGTAAAAAACCAATCGATTTTTGTTGGTAACTTTACTCCTACTACTTTTTTAGTAGTATTTTTGAAATTTGCGTATTTATATTCTGCAATTACGGAATTGAACAAATTCAATTTTTCGTTTATGGACTTAACATTCACTTTTAAAAATTATAAAAGTAAGTTTGCTTTTCTCGTACGACCCTCTCATCCGTTTAAAGGTGATAGCGGTGTATTTTATAACCCGATGATTACAATGTTCAAAAAAGACCACTTAACGTATTTCCACAATGACTTGGAAACACTAGAAAAAATCTTAAAACGTAATTTTCCAAATTTTTTGTTTTACTTTCGAAGAATTTAACCCCAGAAAGAACGCTGTCAATTATAATTTACAAGATAGTGAATCATCTTTTTGGTGAAATAAAAATTCAAAAATGAATTTACCGGACGTTTTTGGCATTGAATCACGTAAAAATATTAATCATCGGTTTTCGAGTTACGTGTGTTACAAACCTATTAGTATTAAATCAGAAGGTGCAAACGCAATACCTCGATTAGGTACATTATGTTTGATCGAAATTGAGAACAATCGTATTAAGTTTGAAGGAAACAATCAAATATCAAAGTATGTTATTAATCAGAAGTGAGGGAGGGTACACTTGTACGTCGTGAAATGTTAAAAAACTTGTGCGTTATCAACATCGTTAAAATATCTTACTACCGAAGGATATCTTACTCCTTGGTGATGGGCGAATGGGAGGAATGGACCTCTATCGACACCAGAGATTGTGGACATTACATTTTGAGCATGGAATGTAAACTAGGAAGTTTACATAAATACAACCCTAATGAAGTTGATCAATGTCAACATTCGAGTGAAGCAGCGTACATTTTAGGATACGTTTGTCACGATCAGGCGAGCGCTGAATCGGTATTAAATACTGCAATTATAAAACTTTTGTATGAATTCAACACTAGTTTGATCATAAAGAACAGACAATACAATGACACCCCCCATAATAAATATATTATTACACCTATTAGTTATACTATTAATTTGTTTAAGTTATTATATATTAACGTAGTTATTGAACAATTGCGTAAATATAATCATTCTTTAATGGATTTAACTTTCACTTTAGAAAAATTTAAAAATAAATTTAAGCTCATTACAAGATCTCCATATCTTCCAAGTATTTTGGAAGATAGACACTTCAAATTAACGTATGACCCCACTTTTAATGTATTTTCAAAAGACGCTATTGATTATTATTATCGTCAAGACTTGGAGCAGATGGAAGAACGTTTTTTAAATTTATTTCCAAATTTTTGGAATCTTTATCGCAGAATTTAATCATGATGTAATAAATACAAATAAACATTGTTTTTAACATTTTATTTCATCCATTAATTTGTTTTTTACACCATTGACACTTTCGTGCATTTATATATGTGTCAGGAAATATTGCATATGGTAAAAGTAAAGGATAGAAACCAAAAAGTACGAATACTTTATTCATCATCAACATTCCCAAAATAATTCCTAATGGTACAGTTATAGGAAGTAGAATCATATATGTTCCAGCTATAAAAGAATATTCGATTCCAACCTGTAAAACCCGCAATATACAACATCTATTATTACAATATTCTTTAGTCTTGGATTTGCTTGTACTTGAAACGTATTTCTCCAATGGTAGTACATCTCTCCCTGACTCGTCGTTTGAACAATTTATAGGTATGTTGCATGTTGAAAACCCTTTAACAAGCGGGCATTCCGGGGAATATTTTCGATGCTCCTCATTTACTTAATCATTAGCTTTCCACCTATGTAATGTTATATCGCAATTAAAGCATTTAACGGCATCGCCCTTCTTTAAATAATAAAAACCATGTTTCGCAAACTCTGACGGTTTTATATTACTAACGGGATAATCTTTAAAAGTTTCGAACCGTAGTTTTTCCCAGTTCATGATAGCTTTAAGTTTTGTCCCGAACTAATATAATTTCAAGCACTGTTGCGGTAATATCTTACAAATTGTACCTACGTCACACCACACGTGACTCACACGTGGGATTTCTGAATTATGCAAATTTGGATCATTTTCGGTTAATTTACATGGTTAAAAGTGGGATTTCTGAATTATGCAAATTTTGATCATTTTCGGCTAATTTGCATAGTCAAAAGTGGATTTCTGAATTATGCAAATTTGGATCATTTTCGCCTAATTTGCATGGCTAAAAGTGTGGTAACTAACTACTAACGCCATAAAAACATTAAGGGGAGAGTAATTGTTATGTCTATTAAATCGCCTATAAAAACATATTTTCCATGATGTATTAAAAAACGACTTTAATCTTTAAACGATAAGATAAGAAATTGTTTATGTATAAATACGAGTAGTTTTAATCGGATCGTCTCATACGTCGACCGCCATGTAACTTTTGCAACCAATGTAAATAAACACTTAAGTTTTTATTCCCGACCACATTCAATACGGAAAATCAAGCATACATAACAAAACAATAATAAACATTATGGCATGCACACTTAATAAACTAATAAGAAATAATTGTTGCACAATCTATGGATGATGGATCCACGCCACAACGTTGATTTTGAGGTATACATGAAATTATCAAAAGCATATCATATACCTTTCAAACCGATCGACCTTCGAATTAATGTCGATTTCACACCCTCCATATTCCGCCCTGTCTTCTGGTGTTCACTAATCAAGGTTGAAAAGTTCCCAATCGCACCTAAAATTGAACAAGTTGGGAAACCAAAATAAACCTCTCCGAGACGAGACGTAATTGAGAGTTTTTTCTTACATAAATAATTAAATAATATAATTGATATTAATTATTTTGATCGTCATTAATTAACCAAAATTCTAGTTAAATGGTGTTAAAAACTTCCTAAAATCATTTTAAACATAGCTATTGTTGACGTTTGAATTCAGGCCTATATGCCTCTTTAACAATTTTTGGAAATTTAGGGTATATAAGGCGATTGATTCATAATAAATGATATGAAAACCCGCACACACAGACACGTCCAGTGTGATACCTCTCCGTCACGTCATCGTCATTCAGAGAGGTGAAAATTACAGATAAAATGTTTCACTGTCTAAGTTTAAACTGGCTTTAAAATTTATTTTTAAACCTTCGGTTATGAGAGAAATTATTTGTTATTGAAATGAGACCAGCCTCAATACTTTGAGGCACCATAGCTTGCGATGAAACCATGAATGTTAGCAATGTCCAAAAAAAGAAGATTAGAGAAGTCATATTTTGAAACCACTCGTGTGACGAAAATTTCATAAACAGTAAGACAGAATCCATGGAAAATGAGTGTGGATTTCGGTGTCTCGTACCCACGGTGTGGCAAAATCGAATATTGCGCTCACATACACTCTTTTGCAAAAGTGTTTGGGGGGGAATTTTCAATAATTCCAAAACCTTTGACCACAGAGAATTTATAATTGACAGTAAGATACATATCGTCGTTTCCCATAAAATGAGACACAGCTGTTAATCACCGAACTTGACGATATTTTAACTTGCCCATGAATAATCAGAACGCTTGGTTTACTCAGGAACTTTCAACTGAAATATAACCCACTAAGAGGAAGGTAGAAAATCGGTATTTTACTAAGTGGCTGTGATATTTTATATGACAAGCTAGGGTTGTTTGTTTTTATATTTAGTCTTTATGCTCTGTCACGGTTACTTATATGTTTCAAATGAGTTTAGGAATAAAGTTCCTTAAAACTAGAATTAAGGTAAATTAATTGCGATTCTATTATAATTTAAGTATTTAAGAAAACCTCTTAATTGCACTTACACTCTGAGAGGTTTATTTCGGTTTCCCAATTTGTTAAATATGTAAGCGTAATTCTCCAATCAAATTGACAAAAGTGTCAAACTGGGGTGAATCTGAACATTTTGCATCGATTCAAGAAAATTTCGTTTTGCAAAATCACTACTTGAAAATAAGCAACTAGTTTTTCAGTTAAAGTTAAAATGGTTTTTCAGCTAAAGTTAAAATAGTCTTTCAGCTAAAGTTAAAATAGTTTTTCAGCTAAAGTTAAAATAGCTTTTCAGCTAAAGTTACAATAGCTTCTCAGCTAAAGTTAAAATTGATTTTCACCTAACGTTAACACAATTTTTCTAAAAACGAAATGAACTTTAATCAAATCAAACTTTTTCTATTTCGTCAAAGCCTGTTTAAAATACCAGGGAGGGGTTATGTTCTACAATAAAACTAAGATGTTTATGTTGGGATAGTTTTTAATAGTAATAGTAATAGATATATTTAAAATATTTAATTTAAGAAATTAAACTTTATTAAAGTTTTAACCCTCGGTTTTAACGCAAAGAATTAATAAAGCTTACTGCTTTTTAAAATAAATAATAATGCTAACAGTTTTAATCAATGAAATAAAAATAAAATAACCCGGGCTGGGTTTAATTTAAATAATGGTTCAGTTTATATTTACGATAATCCGAGAGAGTTTTGTTTTTGTTTTTTAAATTGGCTTTATTTAGCGTCACAAGAGTATTAATACATATTAGAAAAACAAATAATCATAAACCGTATCATAGTATATAATAAGAAACACAAGAATATTGAATATTGCAACACAAAAGTATCAAAACAATACTGAATTATCAAAATAACAACAAATATTAATACTGTATCAAATTAAAAAGAATAACGCTATATTGGTTGGATGCCCCAATTTCTGTTAAAGGCATTAATGTGGTCAGAACTTTGCAAAAGAGCATAACTGCGCCCAGCCCTGTAGCGAGCAATTACACGTAGTTTACAGGAATAAATTTTTTGGGCAATAAAGGCCCCAAAACCCGGTGAGAGAAAATCAATATTACTAATTTTGAGAAACATGTCTCTTAAAACAACTTTACCAATTAGAAAAACAAGGTTACAAAATTTATGATTGCCTTGGGAGCAAACTAAATAGAAAACTTCCGAAAGGGAATGTTCATGACCAGTTAATGTGGAAACCCACGATATTAAAGATTTAAATAACAAAAGTGCCACAGGGCAATCAAAATAGGCGTGTTGAAATGTTCCAATCGTAGGGCAAAAAACACAATATGGAGACAAGTCTGGAATTAAGTGGGCGAGTCGTGACGGATAAGGTAAGACACTATGCAAAGCACGCCATTGGACAGCGTGTTCGAAACGGGTATTAAAGGGAGCGAGTCGTGCTACACTCCACGTCAAAAATGTATCAGGCTGGGGTTCATTGACCACCAGAACTGGAGGTCGTGGACGAAATGTTTTTAAAATGAGGCAGCGGTAAATATCGCGCGAAGATGATTGGCCTCGAAGCATCACCCTTACTACTCCGAGGTGAGTAGGGCATTCTGCCTCAAGGACAGGAGCGTCAGAGAGTCCAAAAACATTATCCGATATAAGCCCTCGAGCACAGAAGACACGGGGGAATAAACGTATTAAGGTGGTCTGTATAGCGCGGTGTTGCAGTAACATAACCCGTGTTGGGCGCGCGTCCGAAAACAAAGTATGGGATGGCACAAAGTGACCATTCAGATCTATAAAATCGCGTATACGGCATAAACCGGACCGGACGTAGAAGCCATGAAGGGCTGCGTTCAATGATACACCTTCAGCAGTAGTGATGTAAGGTGAGTCAAACACCGGTAGCGACATAAAAACGTCACGAGTAATAAACTCAGGTATGCTTCCATTGCTAAGTTCTCTCCGATATTAAGGAGTAGAAAGACGTTACATTTGCATACGATTTGAAGGCTTATCTAATTATAAGGGAAAGGTGAAATCCTTCACCTTATAATTCTTTTGATATCAGTGTAAAATTATACTTAAAAAGATTAATTTACATTTAAATCAGGGTAATTAAACATGTTACAGTAAATTGTTCACATATTATTAAAGACCGTTTTGTTTTTAGTTGAAATTTACAGCATCAGAATACATTTGGTTATTATTTGGGTTTTCCTAACTTTTAATTCAACTGAAACCTTGGGTTATTTACGAGAAAATGAATTGTTTGAGCATTTTTACACCTCAAGGTTCAACTTTTATTCTCATCACAGTTAATTAATTATAACTTAGTTAATACCAAGCTATCTGAGCCTTCATTTTATGTCCCAATAGTTTACCAAGGTTTTCTTTTGAATATTTTTTAAAAAACTCTCTTTAATGGTTTCTCACATAACGTCCGAATAATTGTCCATGGACTTCTTTTGAAAAATAATCCGAAAATACTCCCTTGAATGGTTTTTCACATAACTTTAACAAAAATTCAAAGGAATATTGTTCCCATAAAGTCCCTGAATGGTTTCTCCCTTAACGTCCCAATAATTTTCCTAACACTTATTGAGAATAATTTTCCAAACACTTCTTGAGAATAATTTTCCTAACACTTCTTGAGAATAATTTTCCAAACACTTCTTGAGAATAATTTTCCAAACACTTCTTGAGAATAATTTTCCAAACACTTCTTGAGAATAATTTTCCAAACACTTCTTGAGAATAATTTTCCAAACACTTCTTGAGAATAATTTTCCAAACACTTCTAAGGAATAATTTTTCTAAAGCTTCTTAAGAATAGTTTTTCCAACGCTTCTTAAGAATAATTTTCCCTACGTTTCTTAAGAATAATTTACCAAATGCTTCTTAAAAATAATAAGAAGCATCAAGATTTCTTTACACAAAGTTTCTTCCCATAACGTCCAATATTTTTCTTGGATGTCTTAAGATTAATTTTCCCAAGCTGTTTACTCCCAAAAGCTCCGTCCAATTCCTAATTATATTCTTAATATATTAAGACTTTTTAAATGGTTGGGCTCTTTAAAAGGTAAACACTAGGGCATCATCGTGTAGAAATTCAATCGCAATAGTAGCTGATTTTTTACTGACGTTGGTAAATGACTCTAAAACAAGCAGCCCAAACATTAAGTCGGAGGGTCATCATTATACCTGTTTTTCCACATGGAGATAGCTCACCAGCTTATGAATGAGGGTATTGAGTGGCAGGTTCTCGCTGACGAACGTCTCATCTCAAGTGTTCATAAAAGTTAACGTCCCAAGGCGAAGCCGAACGTATTTACTCTAGAGTAAACTTAAGTTGAACACCCAAAGTTTTTCTCTCCTAACATATTTCTCGGCCTAAACTAAAGTCTGCTACGGAAAGCTGGGTCTCCTTAAAAAAATATTGCCCCCCCTCCACTTAAAGGGATTGTGAAGTGGAAAATCAATTGAATTATTATGGATTCTTCTACTAATCATAAGACCAGTCTGCATAGCGAAACATTCAGGAAATACCAGTTCCGAATGATTTTAAAATTTACCCATGAAATTTTAATCTAAAATCTAAATTGAATTTTAAAACCATTCGGAGATATTTCCTGGATGTTTCACTATGCATATTGGTCTTAAAATTAGCAGAAGAATCGGTAAAAAAATCACTTGATTTTTCACTTCACCCTCCCTTTAAAGAGAGACTAAAATTAAAATTTTTTTGGAAAGTAGGTTTGTTCCGCTACTCGGCCAATACGTTTAATTTCTTAAAGGGAGGGTGAAGTGGAAAATCAATTGAATTATGATGGATTCTTCTACTAATTATAAAACAAGTCTACATAGTCAAACACTTCTGAATGATTTTGAAATTCAAATTAAGTTCAAATTTCTAGGATAATTTGAAACTTAGACCTCCAACCAATCGCGTAACGCCCTGCCATTTTGTTAACAAAATTCTCGTGGCCCGCTCCATGTCTCGCGCCACAATTGTCACATCGCGCGCAAATTTTATCAAATCTAAAGCTAAATTTCATTCGGCATGAAGCGTGTCACGAGAATTTTGTTCACAGAAAGGCAGGGCGTTACACGATTGGTCGGAGGTCCTAGTTTAAATTAAGCCTTAATAGCTGAACCTAATTTGAACACTTGATTTTCCACTTCACCCTCCCTTTAAAGTTTTTCAATTAGAATTTCGAATTTTGCTTTATCTTTAATCTCGTTAGCGATAATGCTCCGAATTTATCCATTATGTTTAATTAAATACCGTCTTTCAAAAACATTAGCTTGCCACAATATACACCGTCGCCAAAAAAATGTAAAATCCGTCAACGTGGATGAGCCCTCCATGCTCAGCGTAATATTAGTCCCGCCTATGCTACTTCACTCTCCACCGCTGTGGAGCGCTGCTTCAAAAGTTCGTTCTCGGTCGTGGCCGAGATTTTAGAATTTTTCCTCTCAATTCACATGAGCTCGGCTGGGAATGTAAAAGAGCTCATCGTCACAACTTTCTGAACTAGAGTCTATGGCTAAAAGCCGGATATAGGACCTTGATATTATCATCTTATGGTTTTTCTAAAAGAGTGTGCTTTAGCTGCAAATATTTCAGTTGTCCTACATTAATCCCATTGGCGTTGTTCCGCGAAATTTCAGATATTAGATTGCATGTTTGAAATTAGTTAACAGTATATCTTAAAGCAAAATATTTAAGGGATCTACTAATGCTCGTTTTAATCCAGAAAACTAAACGAAATATGTGCGAAACATTTTTAAGAAGTTAGGGACAAAGATAAGTATTGATCCATTACTATTTGAAACCTACAGGTAATGCAACACACTCTGGAAAGGACTCGAAACTGAAGATAAAAACATGGATTTCAGATTCTCGCTCGCATCTGTAAGACCTCAAAGATATTCACTGACCACTAAAAGTTATTTGACAAATTTTTTGTTCAGGTTTACAATAGTTACGTTCCGTTATTGACGAAAGACATGTCTGCGCAGTTTCCTGTATTGAACGTTTTCCGATTTCACTTCATTCTATATAACCTGCGAAACGTAACGTATGTCAAGTTTCGTATTAAAGTTACTACATATTTTATACATAAGTTAAAGTCGTCATTAATCAGAAGTAAACAATGTTTCAACAATTCCCCTTAGTCTAATAATAATAATCTATGATTTGTATTCTACTTTATTCTACAATAAAAATGAGAAACACACGCTTGGCGGCAAAGACGATTCGGTGAAAATCGTTATGAATATCGATTTCTCGCAATGGTTTATCATTTAAACAGGCTGAAACGGGTGGACATTGACAATGCACGTAACGACATGATTCAACTTAATGAAACAATTTTGAATGAAGTGTTTAGTTTTTGGATGAAAGCCATAATGCTTGGGGTATGAATACTGAACGTTACAGATTTAAATTCAACCCGGGATAACGTACAATTACAGTTCATGTATGTAATGTAATTTTCTTTTCATAGATTACAGATTCATATGCTTTAACCTATTTTGCAAAATTTTCCGATTTGGAGCGTTATCACCTGTCACCACCTTTGCAAACTGTGTCGTACTGTATCTTAACCTGTGTAAGCATGAAGGAAATAAAGTTGAAAGTCGTCTGTCGATAAAAGGCTTCAATGGAACAATCTGGTTGACGATGATTTTCTGTTTGATCATAATGGCGTTAGTAACATCTTTTCTGAAATATATCAAATCAACGATAGTGTTTGGAAATACTTCTCTGGTCTCCTCGAAAACTGTTAAGTTCATTCGCATTTGTTTACTTTGGAGAATAATATAAATGTTTTCATTTGCGAGCAATAAGTTCCAGATTGGTAAATGTTTTACCACTTTGCTTCCCCCAGCGTAAATATGTTTTGTAATTTCGATTCAGATTCTGATGATTCTGTTGATGGAACTGCAGCGAGAATTTTATTGTTGGGCTGGTTAATTGGCGCAATGTTTTTTGTCAAATTATACTCCGGATTATTGAACGGCGAACTCTTAATTTCCAAGGATCAACACATCGACAGTATCGACGATATCCTAGAACAACCTCGATTAACACCAATTATGTTGAAATCCACACTAATTTATCAACTAATAAGAAATGAAGTAATATTATGTTAGAAATAGCTGTCAATTATAAACTTCAATAGAAATAGGATAAAAATGTGGCGCTCAAAATTTGGGCATAGTTGATCTTTAAAATATCAAAGACCGATAGTAATTCCACTTGCTAATTAACTTGGTTAATCATTACCTTTAACCAGGAGTTTATAACCACCCCGCCTCCCGCTTTAACCAAACGGATTTATGTTCTAAGGACGTTGGATCATAGCTTTAGCCTCTGGTACCATCTTCGCATACTTCATTGAGAAACTTCGTCTGCTTATATTTTGGCCCTACCCACAAATTTTGTATATAATGGTTTCTAGTGGCAAAATATCATTCTAATCTCTATTTTCCTGGTTAAATGTCTTTTTTTTCCGAAATTGCGCCAGTGGTAAAAAGGCAAAGTGGTCAACACTATGCGAAATAACTCCCGATTTAGTGGAATAAGGTTTTAAAATTAGGTATATATTTAATTGATGTTTCTTTTTTCAAGTATCTGGTTTTCATTCTTTGTACTAAATAATTATTTTAGTACAATTATAACTTATTATTATTATTTACTTGCTTTAAGCAGTATCTATATTTAAAGTCCAAAATATAAGAGAATAAGGCCGATAGATGGTGAGCGCGAGTTTTGAAATTATAAGCCACTACCATTAAAACATACAAAGTAGTCGAGGATGGGTAGGAAATTTGCTAGGTTCAACGTTCTACTTACATAAATCCGTTTTTGGTTTAACGTTTAAGTTTTATCGTCGAGTTCTGTTATTCCAAGTAAAACAAGACGGCCCAAGGGCTCGTAATAGTAGCCATATCGTACGCGTGAATAACCCCTCTATACCCTACCCTAATGAGTGGATAACACCTCTATACCTTACCCTAATGAGTGAATAGCGCTATCTTTTACAATGCTTAAATGATTTACCGTGCATAAATTCAGAGTGAATAGCCCTTCGATTCCCTACTCTAAACAGTGATTAAATTATAACCGTATAAATTTCTTATGCTGTAAAAATTTCTTATGCTGTAATTCTAATATTCCGGCGAATCGAAGAACAGATAGTTTTTAGTGATAATCCCCTCGATGAGTTTACAACATAGACTTATGCCGATGCGCACTTATCGCATCTTATAAATTTCTAACAAGGACTTATGCCCAGAAACTTTTGAAAGAGAAAGTTTAGTTATAGTGATTACGCATTTAGTGATTATCCCCTCGAATTACCTTTAGCAATGCTAAAATGATCAAACGCATAACGCTCATTTAACACTATGTTAGCTCTATCTAAACCCACATTTGAATTAACCGCCAAAACGTTCCAGTCAAACATAACATAGATGACGATAGCTACCGAACGAGAACAAAACACATGAGTAGCGCGGTAGGAAACGGGGAAAATCGTTATCTATTTAATTAGCACAAAAGAAAATAAATATAAAAACCCCAAACATACAAATTCATAAGTACCCGACCCCACAGATAAAAATTCAAAAGTTTGCGACCCCACAGATTAAGAGGTACCCCACCCCACATCACCCCGACATTTTAGAGATAAGTATAAATAATAAAAAACTCGAGGTTTCTATCAAGTCTCTATGGTTCATTGGTAGAACGGCTGTCTACTACGCCAGCGACCCGGGTTCGATTCCCGGGTCTGACCTGAAAAAAGTTTAATTAAAATTAAATCTCTAACGGAGCTCAGTAACCCCTATGGGTGGGTTGTGGTAATATAAAGTTCCTTTTAAGCTAAAATCTGACGATAACGAATCGACAACCCCGGCCACTACTACTACTACGGACGGCTCGGGTCAAACTAAGAGCCTATCGTATACTACGATATGGCTAAAAACACCGAAACCCTTCAAGATGTTGAAACCTAGTGTTTACATAGCTTCCCTCCAGGGAATGAATAACGTTGGAAATGATTGTGAATATTATTATTACAGAAAACTGAAGATTCGCAGTATTCTCGTCTTAAGAAGCGTGTCCGATCGGATAGCCGATACTTGAGAGGAATTAGAGATTTAAAAATTTTCCCCGATGACGTTTTTCTCAGAGGCGCAGGTGCATTTTTTTACGAGAGGGACACTTCGCCGTTCATTCTGTATTTATTGCGACATGGACTTAAAAAATATGATAATAAGTATTGCATCGGGAAAAACAATTACGAATCTGCAACTGCGCATTACATGTTCAACAAGAGACTTCCAAGAAGCATTCTCGACCATCTTGACTATATGTAAGACTTCAAAAAACCCAAGTATTGAGTTATTATCATTTATGATAGCAGTTACGCCTCGTTTTTGTACAGGTGTTTGCGATTTGTGGAAACACGACAAGCTACACCTAACGAACGAATGAACACTAAGAAAACTGCAGTCTATATGCTGTCTGAGTCATTGCATATTCAAGATTTTTCGCCCTTGTCTGTGGACTTCCTGCTACGGGCCTTCATCGTCTACTTTGGTGGCATTTCGATTGCAATAGTTGTCGCCATTTGCGAAGGCCTGACCACTCTATTCTCTTTATTACGCTAACATAACACACGCTTTTTCAAGTCAAACGAATGTGTTTCAAGGGACAGGGGGATGGAAAATGCTTCTTTTTATGTGACGTAGTTTACGGACGGTCTTTAATTACAAAACATATTAGTGGGAAAAAATAATTACTAAATGTATCTGTGGGAGAATAAATAATTTCTAAATGTATCTGTGGGAGAATAAATAATTTCTAAATGTACTTGTGGGAAAAAAAATGAATAATTTTATTTGTGATAAAATAAATAATTACTAAACGTATTTGTGGAAAAATAAATAGTGACTAAACGTACTTGTGGAAAAATGAATAATTACTATATGTATTTGTGGAAAAATAAATAATTACTAAATGTATTTTTGGAAAAATGAATAATTACTAAACGTATTTGTGGAGAAATAAATAATTGGTCAAAGTATTTGTGGGAAAAGAAATATTTACTAGATAATAGTACTAAAGTAAAGGGAGTGGATCTCCCTTGCGACCGACATTTTTACTTGAGGGAAAAATCCCCCCTCCACCATTTTTGTACCTCAGGGATTTCCTGCGACCCCCATTGGTATTACAGGGAAAATCTTTTTTGGTTTATAGGGAAACTGGACGACCACATTTTCATCCCCCTATTGGTTCTACAGGAAAAAAATATATTTCAGAGCAAAAATAATTTGGGTTTTTAAGGAAAGATCTTTTTTCACCGCTTGATGGCGGTATGGTAATCTTTATTTGAGGGAAAAAAGGATTTCCGAGTCGAGAGGGGTGTTCTTTACGCTTAGATTTGTTCTTTTTGAATGTTATTTAAAAGGATATATTGCAGTATGAAAACAAGATGTTCAAGACCCTGATTTCTCAAGGTTTACAAATCTTTTTCCAATCAAATTTAAAAAAATGGAATTTTCACAAGGTTTTCCAATATAGTTTTAAAAAAGGAATATTCACAAGGTTTTCCAATCTAGTTAAAAAAAAGAATTTTCGCAAGGTTTATAAATCTTTTTCCAATCTAGTTTTAAAATATTTTTGTTGGGAAATTATTAAGCTATAAATTTTAATTAGTTTTAAAGTACACGAGCAATTTTTCTTTTCTGGGTTTTCTTTAATTTTTGTATAACGTTTCAATCATGCATTCCATGGATAAAGTATAAGCCTTTAAAAGTTCTAAACGTTTCGTTATAATAAAGATGTTTAGCAGTTCAAGAGCGAGGCTTGGCATATATTTACATGTTATTGTCTTTGTTAAGATATAAAGTTCTGTTAAATAAAAAAAAATTTAGTTTCAGTTTTAAATATGTCTTATCTGATAAAAGTCTGACGCTTTACAAATAAAATAAAAACTACGATATCTCTGAATTTGATAATATTTCTTTTTCCATTTTAAAAACGAAAGCAGGAAAATTCCACATGATGTTCCCTGAACTATATTGATAATCGACGAGTTTCAACACTTATTTTCTAGTAGGCCCTGTCAGAGCTATCGTAGCCAAACCAACCAAAGCACGTATGTGCCAGACAAACAAATATATAATGTGCAAAAGAGGTCTGATAAATCCACAGTGATACATAAAATGTTACAAAATTCGATTTTAAAAATAGTAATTATTTTTCAAAAACAGTTTAAATGTATTGACAAGAAGCGTGCAACGCCATGAAATGTTTCATTTGTACATCAATATTAATATCGAAGATAGAAAGATGATATCTGAAGATATCGTGTTATTGAAAAATTTGGCGTATTTATTATGTGTAATTTTTAAATTCTAATACTCCCACCATTTTGTGAAGTTTCGCCCATTTAAAATATAACACGAGAGTTTTTCAATTTTATAATAACAATTTGCGATATATGTTTTGAGAAAAGCGTATTGAAACATTTCATATTAGAGATTCTTAACTCAACGTCTATCAATAAGAGTAACTTTTCTTTCAGTGGCAAATCCAGAAAATTAATTTATTCCCATATCAAATTAGGATATAATTTCATTTAATAGATATTACATTCTCTGGTAGTAGCATTAAGGTGAACTTTTATAACAGGTTTTATATAACAAACATGAACAACTAAAAAGAAGATTATGTTTATATATAAAGAAATATAAATATAAATGGGATATAATCATAAGGTTAATATTCTGTATCATTGGATCAATCAGTCTCCAAATGAGGTTCTGGTGATTGAAATTAAAATAAATTTTGGAAAAATATCTCGTAGAAAGTTAAGGCGAAAGATATTGAGAGCAACAAAAAGAGCATGTAGAACGGAACGACGATGCTACTAATGTCAATGTTAGTCGATTTCTCCTTTGGATTCTTCCAGGTAACAAAGTCCATGGGATAACGGGATTCAAAGTCCAGATAGTTGAAAGTTTTACTTTCGAACAGAATTTGCACGCTAAAACATTTCAATTTTACTCAAATAAAAATATGGGTGAAAGTTTCCAAGTCTAGTACATTACCTAAAAAAACCGTTATCAGTGACTTTTATTCTAAAACCATTAATCATATTCTTTATACCAATATTATAAAAAGGTAAACGTTTTTGTTTGCTTGTATGTAGGTGTAATTAAATAAACTTCTGACTCATAAAGTTCTAAAAATTGTTACACTAATAAATAGCTACACTGTCGCCGAGCCTATATTTTATTTTGTTACAATGTCGGTAATTGTAAATCATGTTGGACGAAAGACCATTAGATACAATGGGCACCTGCATGCTCTATAATCACCTTTCAACTAAATCTTGTAAGTTCGACATAGAATTTCCTCAGCGGTCATAAACTTGCTCTATTGGCATTCTCTCGTTTTTGGTATCATATACTTTAAAATAAACTACTACAATAATATTAATCATCAGTAAAATCTAACCATTTCTCATTACATTTTGATAAAGAGTCAAATTAAATGAGAGCGAGTTAAGGTTATTTAATCATTAGTATTTTTATTCGGGTTTCGTGGAAATGATACGCGCATTACTCGATATGAGAATAGACAAATGTAATGAAAATATAAGAAAAACCTGCACTTGTGCTATAACGTCAAAGTGGTTTATTAGAGAGAGAGAAGTGTTTACCAAAACTTTAAGAGCAGCGAAAGCCCCGCCTCCTTCAATAATTAAAGGAGGCACTCCCGATTCAATTAGGTCCGAGAGGGTATCGATTTAATTGTAACTTGAATTCCGTACAGAAGTAGCAACCGAAGAAAAACAGAATGAGATACAGTCCGATAATCCAAGACGAAGCAAGCAAACGAGGTGTCATTTGGGGCAAAACGACAGGAAGTGCTAGACAAAGAGCCGAAAATTTAATACTCGTTTAGTTACGTTGATTTGTAGGAAAGTGACAATTACCTTCATTGCACATTAAGGCCGAGTAATGCCAGATATTTTCCACTGTATCGTGTGCCATACTTTTGAGAGGCAAGAATTTGTATCGGTTCATCGCGAAGAAATAAAATACAAGCAAAACTGACACCATAAGAATGCTCAACCCGGTTAATGCCACCACCTAGATAAACTCTGATGAGACTGTTACGCATTTTAGCTCACGTAAGGAAAGTAAAATTTACTATATTATCCAAAGCTAGCAAGGATAGGGAAGTAGAAACGACTTTTTTGGGACCAGTCGTCACGATGATCGTCTTCGCGGTTTCGAAAGGCGAAGATGGGCTGTAATTAGGCACCAGGTCGGCGAAGTACGAAAGGGGTACCGGAAACATAACGCAATGTTTATCTTAAAAAAAAACACAAAAGTGGTAGTTCAATTTATGATTATCGTAGAGCCCTTGTAACCGAAAATTTGTTTCACTTACATAGAAATTTTCTGGGTTCTCCAAACCTTGCAACAAATCGAAATAGCCAATTTTGTGTTCGTTGAAAAGCGTCCTGAAAATGGCGAATGCTTTATAATTCAATAACATATTTTTCGGAATTTACCTTATGTTGAAGATTCTTCGTAAGTAATCCGCTGTGTTTTCGTATTTCGACACATGATTAGACATTGTCCATGTTTCCTTCGGAACATATTTTAATAGAAAAACTTCGTTTTAAAATTATGTTTAAACTTGCACTTAAGTACCGCGATTGTGCCATAATTTGCTGGGAACTCTTGCGCGTATCTATTTAATTGAAATTCAATTAAAGTTTAATACTGATGCGTCTTATTATCAATTGCATACCTGTATTTAAAAAAGCGATATTTTCCTAGAAATTCCATTTCATTTGCTCCCATTTTGAATGTCCGCAAAATCTATAGTAGAATATATGACACCGTCCAAGAGAATATATTCTATATAGTAAATTTTAATGAAACAAACTGAATATTTTGCTATGCGTGTAAATTTGAAGTTATAGCCTTCCTTGGAAAGGGCGTAAAGCCATATAACCTCTGCTACAATGTGTCGGGTAAATGAGAGTGGGGGACTAATCTCGCTCTAATCGTGGATCTATAGCCGTGAGGACGTTACTTATGTCCCAGTCATCTGGAACTGCTACAGTTACTTCCAAACATACTGCGCCTCTTGTTGTTACCACGGAAAGAGAGATTTCCATATGAAAACAACCGGCTCCGCGAAAAATTGTTGCCCCAACGTGTCGTTGAATGATATTTATAAAGTTTATATATGCCAAGTAATTTCGAATAATTGCATACCGAATATTCACAGTTGCTAAGCCTTGTCTTCAACGCTACCTTTTGTTACTGGCCTCAAAATTGGTAGTGTTAATCACTACTTTATTAAGTTTTACTGTAATTAGCATAATTTTATTCATATTATTTAAGCGAGATTATTTCAATTTCCAATTCATAGAGTTGTCACATCCATCAAAAACATATAATCAGAACACTTCCAACCGAAAACATTGGCTGCACTAGTACAGTTCATACTGTAGGAGGGAAAATAATTTACGCAGCATATACACTACACGTGACACGATAACTGACGTTTTAATACCTTTCTTAGACAATGCCAATTTTATCCCAGACATCACTTGAGAAACAAGCCGAACAATGCCTTTCAATGAGGGTTATGACTTCCGGGTATAACTCTTATCAACGTCCAATATTTTTTAAAACACTACATTATTAATATTCTAAGCTTCCGCTATGAAGGAATATCTACACTAGGCCTGTGACTAATTTAAAATGCATAGAAGGCTAACCCTATACCACAAAAAACGGGCATTACCGCTAAATTCAGGAAATTTTGATGGTAAGGAGAACTTTTGAAAATGAGTGCATAAATAATTTAATTTGTTAATCGTGTTGTATTTGGTGGATGTTTTATATTATATTTAAAATCGTCATATTCACTCGGAGAGGTAAAAAATTCTCTAAAAACAAACTTCGTTATTCAAAGATGGAGATTATAATTACTAAATATAAGAACTATCAGAATGAACAGTATTTTATTATGAAAGGCAGTTATCTGCACAATTTTATGTGACACTATGTCATCTGCCCATTTTCTAAACCAAACTCGGTTATAAAATTGTACTGAGACCGTATATAATTTCAGACCTGACTCTTCAAGCTTGGTAAGTTATAGAAATAGTTACTCAATTGTAGTTCTGAAAACGTTTCTTTTCGACGGTAACACCTTAAACTTGATCAATTTTGCCAAGTGTGCGAAACATTTTCCGATTAGGGTTTTAATGTTTAGACTAATAGTTGTGGAATTCATCTTTAGAAAGAAAGTCTTTATTATAGAAAAACAAGTTTCCGAAATTGGAAAATGTCCCCTTCCAAGAATGAATTTAATTATATGTAGGTACCATTATGTCATTTTCTTTATGATAGAACGTAATAGGGTTAGTAAATTTTCCAGTAGAGTGGAGCCGAGTTTGTTGGAAGCCTTGAATTTACCCTAATGATGAAGAATAATGGTCTCTCATAATTTCTGGCGAAAATTGCAAAAATATATATATCGTGTAAGCCATAAATTAAAGGTTTTGTTCTTAGGGTGAATCAGAGTGGAAAAATTTCAAGAAAATTAGGGCTGAAATATTTGGTTAGAGAGATAATGCTTCCGAAAAAAAGAAGAAACTGTGAGATTTACGGAGTAAGACATAATGCCCATCTTATTCAGAAAAATAACAAAATTTCAACTAAGCCTTCAATCCAAGAACGTTATTGAACCTTTATCAAAAAGAAATGTTCTATTAAATGATCACAAGTATGCGTACGATGGTATAGTTAATTCAAAATGTCATTTCTATCCTTTTAAAACTAAAAGTTTGCTAAATGAAGGTTAAACAACGATCTTAGATTGAAGACCACTGAAATTTTAGTTACGTATGTTTATACGTTAGTATAGGGCGCTGTCGGTTAGCTGTGGCATAGGGGCTAGCCACCACCCCTCTATGCATTGTAAAGGCGTTAGATAAGTGGCAATAAGTCGCAAGATGACTTGGTTCAATTAGCTAGCTGAACTTTTTACCATCCTAGTAAATTTTCAAGATTGAGTGCAGAACGCGTTTAGGCGCGCGGCGGTCTTAATGGTGCAATTTCAAAATTTTACAAAACATTTTTTGTCACACTTGTAGCGGGGTAAGAATTTTTACTGGTAGAAAGGAGCTACGCGGACGTCACTTCAATCTTTTAGTCTAAATTGTATGGCCTGAGCTGACGAAGTAAGAGATACGAGGGTGTTATGCCATGACAAAGATTGTATAAGCAGATTATTTCCGATGGACCCAGACCAGAATATACCAGATGCTTTCACGCAAATTTTGAATCCCATTTGCATAATGAGTATGATGTAGACGTATATCACGTTAGAGTGGCGCATGAGCCCCCTTCACCTACATCGCATACCATACACAATGTCGACACAGCTCCATCACCCGACGAGAGTGTTTCACCTCCGGAGGTGATAACGTTGACCGTTAATGGTACACCAATAACGTTTGAACTCGACAACGGGTCCGGATACACGATGATATCCGCACAGGATTTCAAGCTCATCGGAAGCGAACAGGAGGTTCGCCCATTCTCCCGAACGCTGGAATCATATACGGGCGATGCGATTCAAATCATGGGCCAGACAAACGTCCAAGTATCCTTTGGAACACGAAAGGCCAGTCTATCTATCCTTGTTGTCCAAGGTAACAAGCCAAACTTATGCGGTCGCAAATGGCTGTACTCGGAATTGCAAATCCTCCCCTCAATCAACCAACACGCTGAACACATACACACTGTTCAGAATGCCGATCCGGAAATCGCTGCTTTATTGCAGAAGCATTCAGACCTCTTTACGCCAGGGCTTGGCCATCTGATAGGGGTAAAAGCTCATATCAACATGAAAGAAAACCCTACACCTAAGTATTGCAAGGCGAGATCTATCCCCTACGCAAGAAAAGAAGCCGTGGAAGAAGAACTTTGCCGGATGGCAAAAGAAGGTATTATTGAGCAAGTCAGTTACTCCGATTTCGCCTATCCAATAGTTTCCGTTCAAAAGCCCAACGGAGGGATTCGAACTTGCGCCGACTTTAAAACAACGATTAACCCTCAACTCAACGTGGATCAATATCCCTTGCCCAAAGCAGAGGATATCTTTACCAAAATGGCAGGTTGTAAATACTTCTCAAAATTGGATCTAAGGGAAGCTTACAACCAGATCGAGCTTGACGCAGTATCGAAGAAGTGCACTGTGATTAATACGACTTTAGGCCTATTTCGATTTAACAGCCTCCCGTTTGGTATCGCATCGGCTTCCGCCATCTTCCAACGGATGATGGAAATGGTCCTCAGCAAAACAGAGCGAGTTACGCCATTTCAAGACGACACACTGGTGGGCGGTTGCACAAAAGAAGAATACCTTCGCGTACTAGACACTGTTCTCCAAACGCTGAAAGATCACGGCTTAAAACTAAAGCGTGAAAAATGCCACTTCCTTCAAACAAAAATAGAATTCTTGGGCCACACCCTGGATGCACACGGTCTACACCCTCAAGAAGGGAGAATGAAGGCAATCATGGACGCACCTGAGCCAGAAAACGTGGAGACCCTGAGATCCTTTTTGGGTCTCTTAAACTATTATTCTCGCTTCCTGCCCAACAACGCTACTAGGCTTGCGCCGCTATATCAACTTCTTCAGAACGCTGCGCCATGGGAATGGAATGACGCCCAGCAAGAAGCCTTCAACGCCTCTAAAAAATCTCTCAAAACATCGCAACTGTTGTTACACTATGATGTCTCTAAACCGATATCTCTTGCTTGCGATGCCTCTCCCGTAGGACTTGGAGCCGTACTTTCCCACACTATTGACGGATGTGAGAGACCCATCGCCTTTGCTTCACGAAGCCTAACTCCAGCAGAGAAAAATTATTCTCAACTCGAAAAATAGGGACTCGCTATCATATTCGCTGTACAGAAGTTTAAGAACTATATCTACGGCACGAAATTTACTTTGTTAACGGACACCAACCCCTCGTAACATTTCTAGCCGGTAATAAACCCGTTCCTCCTATGGCTGCTGCGCGGATTCAGCGATGGGCTCTGATACTGGCTGCCTACTCATATGAGTTAAAGTTCCGAAAGGGGTCACTCAATGCCAACGCGGAAGCCCTCAGCCCAGAACGGGACATTTGGGCGCCGACATTTAGGCGCCGGTCATTTAGGCACCGCCACTTAGGCGCCGGGACAGTTAGGCGCCGCGACATTTAGGGTCTGTGACAATTTGGCGCCGCGACATTTAGGCTCCGCGACAATTTGGCACCGAGACATTTAGGCGCCGAGACAATTAGGCGCCACGACATTGCCGTAAAAGTTTCACGAAAGATTTGAGATATTTAATAAAGGAACATGACAAGTAGTTTTAGGCTTATATTCTTTTTATTCAACTGACATCAGAGTTCAACCATGTTGTTGTTCATCTTCATTGACTTACCAAAATAATATGCCTTTTCCAAAATATTGTTCTTTATCTTCATTTATTTCCCAAAATAATATGCCTTTTCCAAATTATTGTTTATCTTCTTTATATGCCTTTTCCAAGATATTGTTGTTTATCATCATTGACTTCCCAGAATAATATGCCTTTTCCAAAATATTGTTGTTTATCTTCATTGATTTCCCAAAATAATATGCCTTTTCCAAAATATTGTTGTTTATCTTCATTGACTTCCCAAAATTATATGCCTTTTCCAAAATATTGTTGCTTATCTTCATTGACTTCCCAAAATAATATGCCTTTTCCTAAATATTGTTTTTATCTTCATTGACTTCCCAAAATAATATGCCTTTTCCAAATATTGTTTATTTTCTTTGACTTCCCAACTCAGGTAAGGTTAGGTTATGTTTTTTTTATTATTTTAGGATTGTTTTGTAAAAATAAGTAAGTTTTCGTGTCCTTTAATGGGGATTGCGAACATAGTTTGCAGTGACGCACAGGGACAATACACGGGTTGCCAAATTTAGAGGTCATTACGGATTTTTGGAAGAAATATTGGAAAAATTATTGGCACGTAAATGTCTCGACGCCTAAATGTCACGCAGCCTAAATGTCACGGTGCCTAAATGTCGCGGCACCTGAATGTCGCGGCACCTGAATGTCACGGCGCCTAAATGTCGCAGTGCCTAAATGTCGCGGTGCCTAAATGTCACGGCGCCTAATTGTCTCGGCGCCTAAATGTCTCGGCGCCTAAATGTCACGGCGCCTAATTGTCTTGGCGACTAAATGGCGGCGCCTCAATATCCAGCGCCTAAGTGGCGGCGCCTAAATGTCACGGACCACCCTCAGCCGTTCACCATTGCCAATTGACACCACAAAAACTCCAGTACCCGCAGAATACGTCTTCGCGTTACAGGAAGTCACATCAAACGGACCACTCACCGTTAGCCAACTGGAAGAAGCAACCCGAACCGACGCTACACTACGAAAGATACAGAAATTCCTACGGAACGGTTGGCAAACTTCCATGATTCCGTCCAAATTAAAAATTTATCACACGCGTCGTGCGGAACTTTCGAACTTCCACGGCATCCTCTTAATGGGCAATATTGTCATCATTCCAGAGAAACAACGTAACATCATGTTGCAAGAACTACATGGCTCGCATCAGGGCACCGTGAAGATGAAAGCCGTGGCTTGCTCCCGCTTTTGGTGGCCACATATCGACCGCAATATTGAGCGCCTATCCGCAACATATCCCACTTGTCAAGAACATGCAGCCTTGCCACCTAAATCATATGTACCATGGCCAACCACGACCACGCCTTGGACACGAGTCCACATGGACTTTACCGGCCCCATAGAGGGAGTATACCTCCTAATTGTCTTTGACAGCTTCAGTAAATGGTTAGAGGTTTGCGTTACCAAAAATCAATCATCTCACGCTGTCATAAAATTCCTTCGGGAATTAATTGCACGATTTGGCATCATGCTATGACTGATAACAGACAACGGAACCTGTTTCACCAGCGCCAAATTTGCATCCTTCGTTGCACAAAACGGCATTCACCACATGCGGTCGGCTCCGCACCATCCTGCATCTAACGGTGTCGCTGAACGGAATGTTCGAACTATCAAAGACAGCCTTAAAAAGCTGTCCCAGAACACTTTTGAAGCTCTAGATATTCTCACCACTGGCTTCACCATGTACAAGTCGGGCTCATTGGACGTGCGTCTGGTTTGCCGGTACCATTAGCGGTATATTTGGAAAAACCATGTATACCGTGAGAACACCACAAGGCGAAATACGCCGTCACAAAAACCAAATACGTCCTCGGCAGTCTGGGAAATAGCACACTTCCTCTGGTCCAAAACCAGTTTATTAATTGCTTGGACTAGTTTTTTAATTCAAGAAGTGGGGGTTACTGGTCCTCAGGACCAGATTATTAATTGCAAATCTATAGGAGAACAAAGGCTGGGACCAGTCCGGAGACCAGTTAATTATTTCGGGGACTAGGGGGGTCACTGGTCCCAAGGACTAGTTTTAAAAATATCCTTATTTCCCAGACTGGTCCTCGGTCTTCTTACGATATGGAAAATGGAACCGCGGAATCGTCGGAAATGGAATTTATTATTTGGGATTCAGCATTCAAGGAAAACCTAACGCCAAAGACTCCACCAAATCCACCCACGTCAGGACATCACCCGGACCTCGGCGTAACACTGTCCCTGCATCATCAACCAGTAACATCCCGACGTTACCACGAACATCGAACCTTGACACACAACATAACGCCATGCCTCAGATCAGTCAAATGCACAAGGATGTCATATCCCCAACGACAGATGAAAGACCTTCAGAATCTATAGTTACCACAAAAGCCACGAGACAAAAACGCGTACCTGCTCGATACCTGAATAACTGAACTATGTCACTAAACAAAATGTAACTTACTTGTCATATCAATATTATCTTAACTCATTATTGTAAACAAACAAAAAGGAAGGTATTGTAGTATCCCTACAAAGATGTATTCAAAACTCCAGCTAGTGAGTTCCACTATTAACCGCTTACGGCGCCCCAAACTATCTTCCCCAAGTTCTACGAGAAAGTCTTAGAAAACGGGCATTCTTGTTCCGGAGCTTATGAGCAACACTACTATTTGAACCTGATCATCCTCATTATATCATTATCATTAAACTCGTAGTATAGTTGTAAATGTATTTATTATTTAACTCGCGTACACAACACATAACTTCAGTTTTGGTGTTTGAGGATGACCGCAATACTCTTGAGTGAGTTTTGAATGAGGCTTGATCTTTTATGTTTTTCTCACGTAATGTGGAAAAAATATTTAGCAAATTAGAGGTAATTTCAATTTTTTTGGGTTTTCGACAATATTATTAATGACTGGCATCGCAGATGGGTCAATTTCTTCATAAATTTTTACGTTAGCCATTAATTTTGCAGCTGTTTCGGATAAAACCAACCCATTCTCCAGGAAACACTTTGCGTCAAACTCTGAAATCGTAATTGTTTATTTTAATTTTAATGAGACACGAACAGTATAACAATTCATATTATTTTATAACTAACCAGTTGGATTAAAATTTTGGGCAAAATATAGCTAAGGCTTTTCTGATTTTTTGTTCGTTAACTCGCTTGGCATTTGCGTCTGGGACAAATCCAAAGGAAACTCTCCTTTGTACTCATAATAACCCTTAGCAAAGTAAATAAGAATTAAAATCTAGCCTGAAGAAATTATTATTGTAAAAAAAACCTTAACAAAATTTCAAAAAAAAATAATCAAGCTTTAACAATTAATCAAATATTAAATTTTACATACCGGACAGTTTGGTATTCCAAAATGGAAAAGTGGTACAGCATTTGATTCCGTGGGTCCTTTACCTCCTAAAAAAGCCTTGAGCGCACATAATGTGTTCTATTTATCTTTTCCATCGTTAAATCAGTTCTACCACACGATATTATCCATCTTTTACATAGCTCAAATTTGGTTTTATGTTTGGGGAATGGTATGAATTTTATATCGGGGCTACAGTTTTTAGTATTATTATAATAGTTTTTGTGAAAGCATTTCTTATAAGAAATCATTATTAAGCCTATAAATTGTTAAAAAAGCGTAAATTAACTGTAGAAAAAGCTACAGCGGTCCGTGACATTTATGCGCCGCCACTTAGGCGCTGGTTATTTAGGTGCCACCATTTAGCTGCCAAGACAATTAGGAGCCGTGACATTTAGGCTCCGCAACATTTAGGCGTCGAGACATTTACGTGCCAATAATTTTTCAACTATTTCTACTAAAAATCCGTAATGACCTTTCAATTTGACAACCCGTGTATTGTCCCTGTGCGTCACTGCATGACTATTTTCAAAATCCCCATTAAAGGACACGAAACCTTATCTATTTTTACAAAACATATCCAAAATAATAATAAAAAACCTAACCTTAGTCTTTTAAGACAAACAACAATATTTTGGAAAAGGCATATTATTCTGGGAAGTCAAAGAAGATACACAACAATATTTTGGAAAAGGCATATTATTTTGGGAAGTCAATGAAGTTAAACAACAATATTTTGGAAAAGGCATATTATTTTCGGAAGTCAATGAAGATAAACAACAATATGGTTGAATTCTGATGTCAGTTGAATAAAAAGAATATAAACAAAAAGTACTTGTCTTGTTCCTTTATTAAATATCTCAAATATTTCACGAAAATTATACTGCAATGTCGCGGAGCCTAAATGTCTCGGTGCCAAATTGTCGCGGAGCCTAAGTGTCGCGGCGCCAAATTATCGCGGAGCCTAAATTTCTCGGTGTCAAATTGTCGCGGAGCCTGAATGTCGCGGCGCCTAACTGTCCAGGCGCCTAAATGACTGGCGCCTAACTGTTGGTGCCCAAGTGTCCTGTTCCGAAGCTACAGTAACCAGTGAGCTACGCCGGCTGAATGCTGAACCTCTAACGGTATTTTCGGGTTTATCCTTTCTGAATTTCCTTCTCAAAGTATCACGTGACGTCTTACTCCTCGGCTTAGCGGTACAATTTCGGTATAAGTGAATAAGGTCAAAAATCATTTTAGAGCAAAATCAAGCACACCATTCGATAGAGCGTAAAATTTAGATCTAAAATGGCCGCCGCTTTTTTCAAATTTCCAAAAGAAAATAAAAATGTCTTATCCCCCATAAGAATTGCCACCTTTTCCAAAATATTGATGTATAACGTTAGGGCTCATTTTCACTTAAGAGGCCGAATAGGTTAGGTTAGGTTTGGTAAGGTTTGGTCTGGTTGGAAAAGGTGGCAAATTATTGGCCCTCTGATGTTTTCCATACTGTTTTTGACCTTGTTCACCTATACTGCAAAATTTTCTTTTTTGGTTTTTTTTTTCAAAATTTGAAAAAAGCGGGGGTTATTTTAGATCTAAATTTTACGCTCTATCGAATGGTGTGCTTGATTTTGCTCTAAAATGATTTTTGACCTTATTCACTCATACCGAAATCCTACCGGCTGAGCGCCGAGGTAGGTGCGCGTGAGAGCCATGGTGCCCGGCCGTTATAAAGGACCTTCCCCCTTCAATCATTGACTCTCCTTTCGATTCGTTCTCACTGAATGCATGAAACACTCCTAAGTACGTTGCATACGCATATGCAGATGATACTACAATCCGAGCTCGCCATAAGGATATTACGCCGCTGATACGCGATAAACACATACTTTTAGTTACGTTGTTTAGGGTATTAGAGTTACGGCGTTTTACCACTGTTAGAGACACGCATTTTAGCCTTCATTTTTTATATTGGACTTACGGCTTGGACTTACGCCGTTAGAGGGAGATTGAGCAAGAAAAACATGGTTTTTGACGGTTTGAGCTCTCGGTTAAAACCAAAATTTAGGATTTGGAATTCAACTGGAAGCTAATTAGGTCTGATTTTTATTTTTGTCTTAACAAAAACGTCATTGAAAATTACTACAATTATTTTTAAACTAGAAACTCACCAGAATATTTAATTATTAAGCATTTTCGCTAAGCCTCGGTCAAAATAGCTTTATGAATGATTGTTGTCATGTTATAGGCAACATCAACTTCGGTTATTTGGGATAAAACCACACATTACGAATACTGTCGGTAGGTTGAAATAAATTATAATTAATTTAATAATAGTTGTGTGTTTTTTATTGAAAAATACATTTAATGAATATACATAGATGCGGGGCTCAAGAGGCGCGCTTCGCGGCTCGAGGATATTAAAGTTAATGTATTCGCGCGCGGTTCGCGAGAAATAATCTTCCTTCTTGTTTAATATGTCAACATGTCCACAAGCCAGAGTTGAAATTCCATCTCCCAAAATAAAACGCTTGTCGTCAAACGAATTTAGGAAAATCTTGTTTTGTTGAATAGTGGAAAGTGCATGACGTCTACTGACTATTCTTTTCATCGTTCCTGTAGTGATTCGCTTATTAAGGAGACAGTCCCGGTTTTTCTTGACCGCACGTCGAGAAATACCCTTTGCAGTCTTTTTTTCACCATTCAACGACAGGATTGAATACATTTTGGCTTGCAGTCCACAGAATTCTTTGATTGGCACTCCATCCAGTTCATCTTTGAATTTAGCCAATACTTTCTTGTTGGTAACTCTGTACAGTGGATGATTGGACGGATATCCTGAGAAATCGTACTTGTCGCTTTGATGGGCGAAATCGGCGTAAAGGTCGTTGGTCTGGATCTAATATGTAAGGCTGTCTGTAATGAGAGAAAAAAAATGTGATGAGAATACATTTCATTAGTAAGGTGAGGTTGGGTTTGGTTTTCTTACCGGTATCTGTGAAAAAAGACGAGCCTTGTCACCATACTGATGTCTTATAACCCCATACTGATGTCTTATAACCCCATACTGATGTCTTATAACCCCATACTGGAATTTATACATTAAAACCTATGAAAGGTCTAATAATTAAATGGGGCGGTCCAAAGTTAAACTTTTCTTCATCATATGAATTCCAACCAAATCATTCTAGAATATCGTGCATTTCTCAAAAGCTGGTGAATTTGCTTCTTTCACCGCCTTCTCTGGAGTTTGTACGAGGTGAAATTCGATTCGTTTGCGGAGATTTTCCATGGTTTTACCTTAAGCGAGAGAGAGAGAAGGATTATTAATTAAATAAATAAATAAATGATTAATAATAATAATAAATATATTTTCTTACCGTATACAGCGTTATTCATTATTTAAAAGAAGTCACGTTCAAAGTCATTCACATCTAGTTTCCGTTTTTCTGTGTTAAAGTTTATGTAATCCGAAAGCCACGTTCCCTGTTGGAATAACGCGGTGCACTTTACTTGGAGTATTCCGACAACTCAAAATTTACAATTGATCGCTTTACGTGGGCTAATGGTAAGTCATTGTCACTGAGATGAAGTTCTGGTGCATAAACTAAGTCGACCTCGAGAATATACCCCGTCTTATCGTTTTCGGGGTGTTGGAGGATTTCGTTAATAGTGACAGTGTTATTCCACTGAAACGTTTTCATCGGCATTGCGTCCTTTCATCACTCACTGTACCAAATAAGTTGTTGCAATCTAAAAATAAATAAAAAACCAACCCATTTAAATAAAAGCACCAACCCATTTAAATAAAAGCACCAACCCATTTAAATAAAAGCACCAACCCATTTAAATTATGAAAATATTACCTAGATATGTGATGAATGAATCCGGTTTCTCCTTGTTATACGTTTCAGGAATGTAATTGTTATTAGCGGTGGCTAATAACCGAAACACCCCCACGAATTGCGCGTTCTATCGTGAGATGCATATCGGGGCCTAATTATCTCTAATAGTAAGTCTAACTCAACTTTCGTCATGTTCAACGCGCTTTCCCACGCAAAACCTGGACCGGATTATGCGTATGCACTATCCAATTTATAATAACTCATACATATGTCTCGAAATGATTCGAATACATCTGCAAGTTGTAGTATGTCGGCTGTTACATATAGATCGTGGTATTCGCCTAGTATAAAAGCTATTAATACTGGGATGAAAAGAAACAATAAGGATTTATAAACACTCACCCATATTTTTGATATTGAAAGTTTCCCAAACTTATCCAGCTTGTTCATAGTCCGAAGCCCTAATATGAGTATTGGTTAGAACATTGAAGAATGCCTTTTTTGGTGGTAGTTTGCGTTCTAGAAACTTTTCGTCATTATCCATATCGAAAGGGTCAGTATTTTAGTGTACGGGATTACAAGATTTTGAGATTCTGACAATCTTGAAATTTAGTCCAAGATTTTAAGATTTCGGGATTTTCAGATTTTGAAGGAAATTTATGGATTTGGAACAAGATTTACAGATTTTAAAGGAGATTTTCAGATTTTTTAGGGTGAGATTTCGGGATTTAACGTTAAGCTTTCGGGATTTCTAGATTTTATGTGAGATTTCGGGATTTTAGGTGAAGATTTCGGGTGAAGGTTTTGGGATTTTCAGATTTTAAGGTTTGGATTTATGGATTTTTAGATTTTGAGGTGAGGTTTTGGGATTTTGGGATTTTTATATTTTGACGTGAGATTTTGGGATTTTTATATTTTGACGTGAGATTTTGGGATTTTTGTATTTTGACGTGAGATTTTGGGATTTTGAGATTTTAAGGGTAAGATTTTGGGATTTTGAGATTTTAAGGGTAAGATTTCGGGATTTCGAGATTTTCGAGAGAGAATTTATATAGATTTCAAACGAACTGTACGCAATAGTAATGTGACTTCCTCAGGGGTGTATATTGAGTTTAAAATACGAAATTTGTTTGGCCCTTAATTAGCTAAATTGCTAACTGAAGTCTCGAGTGCAGTGCCAAAGTTGTTGACGATGACACAGACGAATCCGGAATACATGTTGCAACCTTGGGCATGATAGACTCAATGTCTGCATATATCACGTATGGTACTCTCTGACACCACGCATACTTTTTAAATTTACAAATAGGATCTTTGACTGGCATAGAAATGAGTTGAGGCCAGTGTAAACTACAGTCAGACACGTGCTTTGCATGATTTTCTGTGGCATTCTTACAGGCAAATCGGTGCAAACAGTAGCGACAGTACCACATTACACGCTTGTTTTTACTAAAGTCACTGAGACATCGACTAAGATTTTTGATCAGACAGTAGTGTATCTTCTCACCCTGAGTTAACAGCCTAAGGTCTATTTGATGCGCTTCCTCCACTTTGTTTTCACTCGCGTACAAGGGGAAAATAACACTCTCGGATCCGTAAATATTCACCGAGATCGTATTAGCGATTTCAAATTTAGAAAGTTTGGCGCTTCCTCCACTTTGTTTTCACTCGCGTACAAGGGGAAAATAACACTCTCGGATCCGTAAATATTCACCGAGATCGTATTAGCGATTTCAAATTTAGAAAGTTTGGCAGAGTTGTGCTCGTAAGGAAATGTTATCCCGCAAAGGTTCATTTCGTTTACATATGGTGTATAGTTACTAACACGTTGGGGGTTAAGTTCAACCGGATGTAACTTGGCTAATGTAGAGTACAGAAAACATTTACTATCCATGTTTTTAGGTTGGGTTAGATATTCTTTATGATGATGAAATTAGTAATAAATATCGAAAAACAAAACAAATTCTAAATTATTAGTATTAAATAGTTAAAAAAACTAACTAAAAAAAAATAGTAACGAAAGAAAATAACAATAAATATTTTCTATTTTCTTTTGATAGTAATAATATGCTAATTGCAAATGTTAAAAAAAAGTTTTACTTAAACCAAAGTTAAAATTTTGGTGTTTAGAGCACTTATGTTTTTAAAAGAAGCACATTAAAATTTAAAAAATAAAATCTTTGGCTAATTTTCTTTTGACGATCCTTCTTTTACGTGTTGATCTGATGGAGGAGACGCAAGGTTTTGGTTTAAAAGTTGGAAGAGTTTCAACTGTAAGTTTGGAAAGCGTAGAGGTGGCAGTGTGGTTTTGAACAGATTCATCTATTACTTTGTTATCACAGGTTTTTTGGTTTTTAGGATTGTTATTCCTTGCCACTATTACTTTCTCACCACAATCTAGTTTTTATGATTATTACTGCTTGCTACTATCACTTTTTTATCACAGTTTTGTTTTGTAGGATAATTCTTACTTGCTATATTCACTTTTTTATCACATTTTTTTCGGCAAGATTTTGGAAGAGTTTTCTTCGCTGTTTTTCTGGATAACTATTTTCCCTCTATTTTTAAACTCTTATTTTGAATTGATTTTTTATAGATACTGTGGTTAAATTTTTCGTGTTGTTATAGAGCTTGCAGCGTAACGCGTTGTATAACAGCCGGGATAGTTATTACCACTTCAAAGAATATTTGTTTTAATCAATAGTCACTAGTGACACGGGCCATTGTTTTCACTTAATTAATTAGTGCTGATATTTATATAATAGGTCAATATTCTAGCATTAATTCTCAATAAATTACTTACAAATGCTTTTTGAGGGACTATTGCTGAGCATCCACTTCTTGTATTCTGCGACGACAATTCTGCTAATTTCAGTTACATATGGAATTAAAAACATGCTCACGCTGTTCAGCATAACTAACGCAGGTGTCATCTTTTGGTAGGAGCTCGGTGTTTCTGACACTCAAACTCATATTGTATAACAAATGAGCTTCGTCTCTTTGTTTTTGCTTTTGCATATTGTTTTAGTTTAGTTTCCAAATTTCTCCTAAAGTGCCACCTCCAAGTCTATTTATATTGTAAAGGCGATCAGGCTTAATATGTCTCAAAGAAGACTTTTTAACTTAAATCTCGTAAGGATCCATTTTTCCACCGTCCACCCAAGCTTGGGAAATGTGAGGATTAAATCCGGGCCCTTCTTTTTGCCTTCTAAAAAATAGTTCAAGAAGACCCATGTACAGTTCCGGCACTGCTTTTAGTGTTATTGTACGTAGTCTGCTAGACTCACTAATGCAAAGGCTTATAGATAGTGGAATTGTGGCGTTAACTGTGATATTTTTCTGATTACGGGCTAGATGGAACAATTTGAGCTAGTCGAGGTTGTTCATAAAATTGTATTAGAATTAGGCGACCGCCATTTTGATAAAAACTTTGGAAATGAATTTCAAAGAGAGTTCCACTTAAGATTTACAAATAATTATCCTTCAGCAGCGGGAGAACAACCAAACTTTGGAGTAACGGGACTCGTGAAAAGATTGTGCAATAACTTTTTAAATATTTATCAAAATATTAGTCGAGGTAAACTTAAAAAGAATGTTGAGAAGAACACGAAAACCGTAATTGATTGTCATAATTCAATAGCAAATGATTTTAATTGCCTTTCATCTTATTTCAACTTTAATGATTGTGTCGAAGCTGATGTTGATAACAACACGAAACTACAGATATTACACGCATACGGTAGAGCTGTCTATAGTACCATTAAAGATCATCTACCGAAGGTCCTAGCTAAGAATACCTCCAAAAGAATCCAACCTTAACAACTTAAAACTACTGAAGATTTTTAGAAATATGAGAGGTCACTCTTAAGTATTGGAGGGGGTTGTATTGGAGAAATTTGGAAAGTATCAAAACAACGGCTAATGTACAAACGACGAAAGCTCTCAGAGTATGGAACGCCAATCGTGCCACATGCAACACAAATCAACGCGTTAAAATTTAAAATCAACGCGACAAAAATTTTTTGTCGCGTTAAAATTTATAACCAACCAAATCCACGGATATTTTTGATAAAAATATTTCAACGAATCATATTACGGAAATCAGAAGGGAATGGCAAGGGCGTGTCTTTAAATTTTAACGCGACAAAATTATTTTAACGCGTTGAAAATATTTTAACGCGATGAAATCGTCTCGTCGCGTTGATTTTCATTTTAACGCGACAAAATCGTGTCGTTCATTTTCGATGGTTTTCTATTGGCTCAACCTTTGTCCAATAACCAGAAACATTTGCCCAAAGGGAGTTGTTTAATGATCTTCACTAACATAATTGGTTCATTACCAGTTTCACGACATTAAATCTAGTATATCATTGGTCTAAATTATCGTCGCGTCAAAATATTTTCAACGCGTCAAAATCATGTAGAATGTGACACGATTGGCGAGTTTGTCGCGTCAAAAATGAAATTCAACGTGACAAAAAACCGAATTCATCGCGTCAAAATCATGTTGCATGTGACACGATTGGCGAGTTTGTCGCGTTAAAAATGAAATTCATTGCGACAAAAAACCGAATTCATCGCGTCAAAATATTTTTAACACGTCAAAATCATGTTGCATTTGACACGATTGGCGAGTTTGTCGCGTTAAAAATTAAATTCAACGCGACAAAAAAACCGAATTCATTGCCTCAAATTATTTTCAACGCGTCAAAATCATGTTGCATGTGACACGATTGGCGAGTTTGTCGCGTTAAAAATTAAATTCAACGTGACAAAAACCGAATTCATCGCGTCAAAATATTTTCAACGCGTCAAAATCATGTTGCATGTGACAAGATTGGCGAGTTTGTCTCGTCAAAAATGAAATTCAACGCGACAAAAAACCGAATTCATCGCGTCAAAATATTTTCAACGCGTCAAAATCATGTTGCATGTGACACGATTGGCGAGTTTGTCGCGTTAAAAATGAAATTCAATGCGACAAAAAACCGAATTCATCGCGTCAAAATATTTTTAACACGTCAAAATCATGTTGTATTTGACACGATTGGCGAGTTTGTCGCGTTAAAAATTAAATTCAACGCGACAAAAAAACCGAATTCATTGCCTCAAATTATTTTCAACGCGTCAAAATCATGTTGCATGTGACACGATTGGCGAGTTTGTCGCGTTAAAAATTAAATTCAACGTGACAAAAAACCGAATTCATCGCGTCAAAATCATGTTGCATGTGACACGATTGGCGAGTTTGTCGCGTTAAAAATTAAATTCAACGCGACAAAAAACCGAATTCATCGCGTCAAAATATTTTCAACGCGTCAAAATCATGTTGCATGTGACAAGATTGGCGAGTTTGTCTCGTCAAAAATGAAATTCAACGCGACAAAAAACCGAATTCATCGCGTCAAAATATTTTCAACGCGTCAAAATCATGTTGCATGTGACAAGATTGGCGAGTTTGTCTCGTCAAAAATGAAATTCAACGCGACAAAAAACCGAATTCATCGCGTCAAAATATTTTCAACGCGTCAAAATCATGTTGCATGTGACAAGATTGGCGAGTTTGTCTCGTCAAAAATGAAATTCAACGCGACAAAAAACCGAATTCATCGCGTCAAAATATTTTCAACGCGTCAAAATCATGTTGCATGTGACAAGATTGGCGAGTTTGTCTCGTCAAAAATGAAATTCAACGCGACAAAAACCGAATTCATCGCGTCAAAATATTTTCAACGCGTCAAAATCATGTTGCATGTGACACGATTGGCGAGTTTGTCGCGTCAAAAATGAAATTCAACGCGACAAAAAACCGAATTCATCGCGCCAAAATATTTTCAACGCGTCAAATCCTCAAATTTGTTCACTATAGTGCCAGGATCTATTACCAATGCTAGAGCTCTTTACTTCTAGTCTCATCCTACTTCTGGTAATGCTCTGCGTGGTAATGTTTTCATTGAGAACATTAAAAAACGCAGAAACTGTTATCCCGTCTAATTACGGTTTCAATTAGTAGAACTTTATTAAAGACTAGCAACAAAGTCATACGACTTACTTTTCTAGTTGCCTAACGTTATCTGTCAAGTAACTTAACATTACCTATCAAATAACCTAAACTTACCAGTCAAAAACAAGCAAATTTAACCTTATCAATCAAGATAAACCTGACTTAACCTAACCTAATACTATTGGGGTTTAAAATAAACAAATTTAATCTAACCTGCAACTAACGAGGTTTCAAATAACAAAATTTAACCTGATCTATTCATTCTTACTGACTTGGTACTATTTGAGTTCAAATAATTAAACATAAACCATCCTAAACGACAACTATTATTCAAATCCTTGATGTAGTGCTCTCTAGGGAATTGCTGCAACCCCCAGGTTTACGAGAAGCGCTGTACAGGGACCTGTCGTTATGGGTAAACGGAATTTTGAGGAAAGAGCTTTTTAGGGAAGCGCGGTTATGAGAACCGCTATCATAGGATCCGCTCATTCGGGAACCGCTTATATGAGGGCTTCCCGATAGAATATTGTCAGCGAGTGTATTAATTACTAGAGAAATAAGTTGAAGCACGCGCACGTTATTATATAACGAAAGGTTTGTGTCCACCATTTTTCAAGAATACGGAGAAGTGGAAGAATCATTGTTTGTAAGACTGCTAATTTCAGTCTCCTATTAAAATTGTTCAGTCTAAATCTATATAAATAGAGCTAAATAATTGGGAGACGCTCCCAAAGACGCCGAAATTAATATACGTACTAGCTGTTACCGTCGACTTTGTTCGCGAAAAATTAGTTAAATATTTTTCAAACAACAAAACTTGAATCATGAACGCAATGCAAAAGAAATTTAACGGCGTTCAAAAAAACCTCTAATAAAACGGAAAAGTACAGAATAAATAAAGAGTAATAAAAATTATTAATTTTCCGCATTGTAAGACAAACAGCAAAATCAGCATTGCAAAGCATAGCGAAGCGAATAGAACACGGCAGTTGTACGGAAACGTTCCATAAAAGCAACTGGTATAAAAATGGAATATATATTAAAACAAGTTGGGAAAACCAAATTTTTACCTCTCCGCATCAAGAGGACTACTAACAAACTTATTTACCTTGATATTAAATTATTTCTCTTTTTTTTTTAATGAGCAATTGCAGAAGTTAAAATTTATGAATTATTAAAGCAGTATTCAAAGTTTAGCGAATATACATTAAAGCAGACTATCTGTCTTAACAGTTAATATGTCGAAATATATTTCAAATGCTGAAAACGTTAGATTCAGAGGAAAGTCTGTATATTTTCGAAAACGTCCAAAGATTTGTCTATTATTCGAAGCGAGTTAACTTCAAGTCCATTAAAAATTAGAACAGAGCCAAGTGAATTCACATGAGCTCGTTGTTAAGACACTCGAACTACCATGAAGAATTAATGAAGTCGTGCTTAATGTGAAACCTAGAGATGAAAATCACGCTACTGATTAGAAAATTTTAATCCTTTCACAATTACAGAATGTGGGCTTTCTCGGAAACTGGCCAAATTACACCGTGGCTACGCTCCCTCGAGAGAGACTACCACATCGTATTGGACCATTCTACGGCTGAGAATGAAGTACATGTACTTGTACATTGAAGCCAAGTTGGGAATGTGGGCGGCAATGCTTGGAGTCGCTTCTTTCGTCTTCACAATAGAGATACTGACAATGATCATGTTTCATTGAACACTATACATTGTAACAGAAGTAAGATGACACTAGAAGTAATGGGCTCTAGCATTGGTAGTAGATCATGGCACTAGTGAACAAATTTGAGGATTTTATTCGCCGCTTCCATCACGCCTACACTAGAGAAAAAAAAATTGGTCGAGTTCAAAAAATATTCCTACCCCCCTTCCCCTCAACCTAAAGCCGCGGAACACGGACGCGCGGGTCCTTGAATCTAGTTCAGCCTTCTACCGCCTCAAGCCTCTCGCATTTTGGAGGGAAAATTCAGAAACCGCTACCAGAGGGCCTACCGTTAGTGTGTTATCAAGAATTTTCACCTGAAGAATTTGGTTAGCCCAGTACTTCTAGTCTCATCTTACTTCTGATTGTAAGAATGTGACCAGGTAATAAAGGGTTTTAGGACCGCTGATCAAATGCCAAACGATTTCTAAGTGGCGCTTTCTAATGTTGGGTTTAATACTTTTAGCTTTTCTTCAGGCCCGCTAGGACATGAAGATATGACTTGACACACGCCCTTAATTTTAAGTGAAAAAAAATCACGTCTTTCCGCTAGATTCCCCATAGAAAAAGCATGGGGTTGTTGGTGGTCTAATCCATCCTATTTCTTAAATCTACAGCAAAGTTACCATTCAAAACACTTTTTAATTAACAAGTTTAAGTATTTTGTAATTTTAAGTGTATCAAAAACATTATTCGCTGTACAGCGTACACGTAAGTTTAAAGCGTTAGCATGTTCAAAGCTATTTGATGGAATTTTCAAGCTTGTTGAAAAAGTGAACGTGGTCTAGCGTTTTCCTTAGTAACAGGTTAAGTAAATTTAGTGTTATTTTATAAGAGAAAAGACTTTCAATACAAAACTATCACAACAATACTACAACTATTACTAATACAATAGTAGTATAGCCACTACTTTCATACCCCCCCCCCCGTCCTGGGAGAGGGGGTCCGGGACTTTGACGTGCACCCACATTACTGTGTTCTCCATTCCTACTTCTAAAATTAAATCTACCCCTGACATAACTAAACTTTTTTTCAGATTTCATGGTTTCATCGACGTCTTCGAAAAATTAAAATACGAAAAGCGAGAACACACTGATTATCCATTATTTTAGTTCAGAGTTTGCCGTTATATATGTGCGATAAGACTAGTTTTAACCTAAGTTTGCATAATTTAAAAAGTTCAAACCTTATGTCTAATTTTGATCTACTTTCCGTAAACATAAAATTTTAATTTTTAAAGCTTAAAGCATATGTATACTCAAAGTAAATGTTCGTCTGAGCTACTTCACGTGCATGGTGAAGTTAAAAGTGATGTCACCTCAGTGATTTTTCTCCTTCAAATCACTGGTGATTGACTTAGAGAATATCTATGTAAATAAAAAGGGGAATTACCAAAGCACCTGACTAAGAATTAACAATACGTTGGGAAAGATCAAATGTTCTGTTTTAGTGTAAACGTAATAATAAAGAAGAGGTCACCACGATAATCGAAAACATATTGAAAATTTAGCAAAAATCAAGTGAGTACCATTAAGGGTATAAAACAATTGGAAACCCTCAGAATATTTAAATTGTAAATATTTTCGCTAACTTGCCCTGACTTTTAAAAAGCCTTTAAAATTTTGTCGACTCGCAAAAAGTTGTCTAAGAGTTATTAAAAATCATATATAAATATTTTTGATGTTATCTAATAACTAAATGGAAAATAACCAAATAATTACTAAATGTCTCTAAATATAATTGTGGAAAATAAAGACTACACAAAATATGTCTCGGTTAAAGTTTATTAATTCATGCTTATATTTAATTTGCTAAAATTTAACAAACTGAAAAACCCACTTACTAGCTATCATATTTTTTGATACTGAACGCTTTCCTGTTTTTCGAAAAATTTGAAAAATGGATTAGGAGGACATTTTTCAAATAGAAAAACCTTTAGTTGAAATAATTGTGGCTTAGGCCCAACGTTGAGGCAAATAAATAAAACTATACACCAACATTTTGCACTTAATATTACAATAAGCGACATATGGCGACGCTTTTTTAGGAGGAAAAAAGCACAATGTACGCCGTTCAAACGGTATATGTGTAGTAAGCTTAAGCAACGTCCCTACAAGAAATAATTGATGTTTTATAATTATGTCTTTAAAACTGAAAATTTGAATATCTCTCACTTCAGCGACTTAATTTTCAACACTTATCTTTTACTTTTTCGCGTTTTTGCTCACAAAGGCAATTATTATTAACAAATATAGTGGTCATTAAAAATGTTTCCTCTCCCTTTAACGTATAAATATATATATACTGGCATATACGATTATACAAAAATGTCTTGGTTTGAACCAAGGCCGAAAAACAAACGATATGAGTGATGTTTATCAATTGACTGAAGTTCCAGATATTGCAATTTTTCTTTAATTATTATTATTATTAATTTAATCCTTAATCACAATTTATTTCTATCAACTGATTTTACTGTTAATCGACTTATTCCCTCTAAATTTATTCAAAAAATTGCATATCTACGCAGTTCCAGATGATTCACATCAACCAACGGACTCTGATAGTGAACCGGCTTGGCACTTTTTGAAGACTCTCCTCTCATACTCCATACCTATCACAATATGAGAGCTTTCCAGCTCAATCATCCTTCTACTGATAGTCCGCCTTCTGCGGCAGGGGAGGCTTCCCCGTCTGATCATGAAAAATCAGTCGCGGAACCAGAGCTACACAAGTCAACTTCCAGTTTTACAGAAGAAATTCTAACGCCGGAACACAAATCAACGTCTTCTGAACAATCAATATCGGAACCGGTGTTACACCATTCACCTTCTTCTGGCTTTTCGGAGGAGATTTTAGCTCCTGAACAGATTCCTCAATCGCAATCCCATTCGCTGCGTGCGTCTGATAGTTCATCGACCACGTTATCAGAATCTATGAGAACTCCTAGATTAAACAGGGCTACATTACCCGATAGTTATTTAGAACCTTTTCGATAGGGATGGCGTAGAGAAGTGTGTAAGAGGGCGACGGTTCAGCCAGGAGGTAATGAAGTTGACATCTATTACCGGCCTTCCGACAATAAACGATTACGGTCAAGATATGAGGTCCAAGTTTACCTCCAAAATAATAAGATCCCGAACTTAACAAGGGAACATTTCTGTTTTTCCCGAGAGCCAATCTCTGTTTTCCCATGGGAGTTTATCTCCCAAGCAAATAAGAGGAATTATTAATATCAGGGGTAAATAACGAAAGGAGTTAGAGACGCTAGCATCCGTGGTGTAGAATACAGTGGGACCTTGAAACGTCATAGAATTTGTAACTAACGTAGTGCCATCTTTGTAAATGTATTGCAAATAAGACCAGAACCTTAAAAGTTGTGCCTTAAAATCTCGCGCCGCAAGGTATTCTGGGTAATGTAAAATGGCGGGTGTCGATGTTGTGAAGTCGTCTCATCAATCAACCTAACATAATTATTATATTCAATCGCGAGAAAACAGCGATTTAAAGAAGAAAGATAAGTCAACAATTTGCCATTTGTAGCCGGGGAAATCTTCAAAATGTGTTCAAACTTCTTTTGTCGTAAGCGCGGGGTTACAGAGTCGGTCCAGTGAGCCTAGGCTTAGTGATTTTTCCGAGTCATTGCCAGTGGGAACTGTGGGATCAGGATCATCGACTGTATCTGTGAGTGACTAAAGAAATTAAAACAACTAAAACTGTATTGAAGGATGCAAAAACGACATTTAATTCCATTTAATTATCGAATAAGGAATTTACCAACTTTAAAGTTACATGTTTCTAACCTTAATGAATAAACTTTACTCTAAGCCTAATTGTCACTCAGTCGTAAGCAGACGAACACTGGCAGACAGGAGAAAATGGATATCCCAGCATGACTTTCGAAACTTTGCTGCCACGCTATTGGTTGGAAAATATCATACTTATTTTGAATTATAGACGGCGCGACCGAGGCGTTTTCTCTTTTCTGTGTCTACGTTTGAAAGTCCCACTGTATTCTACGCTACGGAAGCTAGCGTCTCTAACTCCTTTCGTTATTTACCCCTGCTAATATATCTAAATTTAGATGACCGAAGGAGGACATACACTTCCCATATACTTTGATCCTCCGTAAGGAGAGACTAATATCACGGGTATGAAGATTGAACAGAAGCTCATGCAGCACCAATGAAGAAAAAAATCATTTTTCTGTGAAAAACATTTTGTGAACGAACTTAAAAATACCTATACCCCTGCTAATGATTTTAAGGGTTCCTCGGGTAACCCTAAACTGAAAAAAAAAATTCTATTCTATATTCTTGTATTATAAATAGAAGTTCCTAAAGAGGGGAGATGTAACATGGCTGCCAGAATCATTGGAGCTTCCACTCCTTGGTTCTGGCAGGGCATATCTAGCCTCCATGTTACAAGCCACTCCCCCTTCCACAGTTGTAATATAGAATAATTTAGAATTTTGTTATGAGTTATTGTTATGATTTCTCCTAAGACGGAGCGAATATTGTACTAGTTCAGTTACGGGTTTATCACTATATCAGCTAACTGAAATAAACTTGTTGTTGAAATTGGATTTAAAACTGTGAGTTGTCTTTATTCATTTTATGGCCCTCGGGAGATTCTCCCTATTTAGTTTAAGTCTATTGAGGGTTACAATATATAGAACAATAAACTGTTTAAACAACTTTATTCGGGTTTGACCAACATAGTTTAACAACTTTATATCTCTCTTAGTAAGTTTTGAGCTAGCTAGCTTCGAATTGCTGATCCAAAATTAGCAAGTTGAACATCAGTTTCGATTGCTGGTACTAATACTTCGATTTCATTATCATTATTGCCATAATCATCTTTACATTTAGTATCTCTACCAGGGACTGCCATAATATTTGAACGAATAGTGATATTGTTAAGCATAGCAGCAACAGTTACCATTTTTCAAACTTTCTCTGGTTGATAAATAAGCTACCACCGCTTTCATCAAGAGACCTGAATCGTCGTTTCAAAACACCGATAGCGTTTTCAACAATTTCTCGAGCCTTTCGTAACCGGGTGTTAAAATACTGTTCTTCAGCACTTCTTGGTTTTAGTATCTCTACCAGGGACTGCCATAATATTTGAACGAATAGTGATATTGTTAAGCATAGCAGCAACAGTTACCATTTTTCAAACTTTCTCTGGTTGATAAAGTAAGCTACCACCGCTTTCATCAAGAGACCTGAATCGTCGTTTCAAAACACCGATAGCGTTTTCAACAATTTCTCGAGCCTTTCGTAACCGGGTGTTAAAATAGTGTTCTTCAGCACTTCTTGGTTTTAAATAGGGTACTAACAGCCATGGCTCCAGTGGGTAGCCCAATAATCTAGGCACCATCTTGGATTATCCCACTTTGCAATCCATATCTGACTCCACAATTTCTCCATATCATGGAGTCATGACATGATCCAGGCTACATGGCAACAGTATCAAGAATTACGCGATGACAATCACAAATCTGAAACCTTTCCCTCGCTGAACCTTTGTAGAATTACATAGTTGTGTACATTACTACTTGAACGTTTACTGAGTATCTGCTTTTCCGATTTCGATACACATTGTAATTTTTTAGATTTGGTTTTTCAATATTAATGTGAGTTCCGTCTATCACACCTATAAAACCCGGAAGCCTTTTCTTTCGCAAGAAGTCTATATTTTTTATCTGTTGATGTTCCAGAGTGATGGAAAATTTTATATTATTATTGGTAAACAGTATCATTGCATCAAGAAATCGAGAAAGCACTCTGCAAAAAGTTGACTGAGAAA
This sequence comes from Phalangium opilio, assembly GCA_019434445.1. Classification (NCBI taxonomy): domain Eukaryota; kingdom Metazoa; phylum Arthropoda; class Arachnida; order Opiliones; family Phalangiidae; genus Phalangium; species Phalangium opilio. The sequence goes on along the minus strand of JAEQBA010000069.1, from coordinate 227,381 downwards.
CTTGATGATAAATGTCACGTCCTGCAACTCCTTGAAAACTTCCACTCGCTAAGAAAGCTATTCCAATCCTGAGGAGGTTACATTTATGATTATGCCAATTTGTACATTCATAGAAATTATATAATTATGAAGAATTGTTCTAACGATTTCCTGCATTTCTACAGATAAATCCGCGTTCCTTTTGTTGGGGTGTTTTAAACAAGGCCTATTTTGATCACTTATTTTGAGTAATTCTTTTCTCGACATATGACGTTGATTATTATGGCGTCGTTCATTTGGTGTTTCAGGGTGGAGTATGGGTGTCATTAAGAATGGCTGTAATGGGCAACCACTATCGCCCAAAGGATACCCTTGTGGCATTTTTGAAGTCTTAAAACGCCCAAATATGTCGCTGAAACACCAAATAAAAGAGTCATGCGTCACACCAGCATGTTTTTCTACAACATCGGTGATGCGCGTTTCATTATCGCAAATCTAGGAAGGGTGCACATTGTCATTCTAGGAGGAAACCATTTACTTAACTGACCTTAAGGGAGTAATTTCCTTTCCTATCCATGTGGGCATTTCGTTCAACAACTGGTCCTTTGATTAACACCTGAGTGCAATCGATCGCACCCAAAACATCTGGAGAAGAGCACCTGGCTCCAAATGATGCCTGTAGAAACCATAGGAGATACATAATTTCAAATATTGTCTCTATGTTCAAGAAAATTGCAAACCTGAATTGAAGTTAAGGTAAACTTTTTGGTTCCATAAAAACTTTCTTGCAAACTTAACTTGGCACGATGAATGTAACGCCAAAACCCCTTTTAAAATACTGATACTACGTAAGCAAAAATCACCAAAACTAAACCAAGTAACATTTCCGAGAACAACATTTTGGTTGCCTCTGACCAATTTGCGGCTGTTGAACATGAATATCAACGTAGGAAACATATACCCGATATATTCAGAGCTTTATGCTAGGGAAGAAGCTACGATCGAAGAATACTTTAAACGGCTATACTTCTGATTTTAATTCAAAAGCAAAGTTGAAATCCCAAATGCCCACCAAAACCGTGCTAACGCTTTGGAGGGTTTCTCGTATCACATAATACCTACCTTTACCGGAGCCACTTCAGCTTAACCAGTACGAAATTTTACGACCTCCTTCATGGAAACAATAATTGCCTCGGTAACATTCTTTATGGCTCGGCTCACTGATGGCTGGCTCATGCCGTGCTCGTAGTTACTGGCGAGCGCATGCTGAAAGCTACCGGAACCATAAAATAGAAGGACCACATGAACTTGGTGCTCCACAGTCAAAACATATTCCTGATAGGGTTTATTTCCAAGTTCGGGTCTTAATCGGTTACACAAGGAACAAACTTTGTCTTTACTGAGTCTATATTGACTTAAATACTCCGCATCTGGCAAAAGATATGGATCGCCTCTATTTCAACGATGAATATCACCATTATCTCGTTCATCAAGATAGGCAGCAGCAGCTACATAAACACGGGAACGACCCGCCATTGTAGAGTTAGAAATGAACAATCGTGCTGGCTGTCGTCTGCTTCATACTGCTTTCAGCAACATCAAGTAGCCATAAAAGTAGGTAACATAACCGATTCAAGAACCTAAAAGTTTCGACGGTCATCAAATTCATAAGTTTGAATTTCTTGTTTATTTTGTCTTTGTTGAGGAGTGCCTGCGCAGCCTTCGCTATTTGTTTTTACGAATCAACACACTTAGGTCAAAATGGCGTCATCAGCATGATTTCCAACCAACAGCCCTAAGTTCGATCCTGACCGACCAATCCGCGAGCTTAAGTCTGGGGGAGGTGAATACCTTTTCAGCAGAATAAGGCCGCAGACCTAATTAGCCTCCAGTTTAATTCCAAATCCAAAATTTTGGTTTTAACCGAGAGCTCAAACGCCATGTTTTTCTTGTTTAATGTCCCTCTAACGGCGTGAAACACGACAAACACGCCTTAAGCCCAATATAAAAATTAGGGCTAAATTGTGTCTCTAACAGTGGTAAAACGCCGTAACTCTAATACCCAAACTAGAAGTATGTGTTTATAGTGATTAAAATCAATACTTAAACTTAATTGATCTTAATGAAACTTAAAAATGGCGCTACATTGAACTGTTGTCCTTCATTTAGGATGGTTCCCAAACGTATCAAATGAATAGTTTTCCTTATATCCCTGCGGGGTTGACCCCCACTTTCTATAAAATTCCCATGTTATGTATATGGAAAAATACAGTATTTTTCACCAAATGTCGGATTCATTTTAAGGATTCTAAAACCACCCTTATCAACTTTTATTTTTTCTAGAATTAACTATTAGATAAATCTCTTTAAAATTTTAACTACAAATTTAGGGCACGAATTTTAGTTCACTGTCAAAATTTCAAAGCAGCTAACACAATACGAAAACCCTCCTTCTGCATTAGAGGCAGTATGAAGTCTTATCTAAGAGAGCGACCGCTCTCCTAGAATAGCCAGTTTACGTATCCACGTAGAAAGAGTTATAAGAAGTGTAAAACGTTACCATATCCTGAGCTCTATTTTTCTCAATAGCATGCATAACAAACTAATTAAAATATGGAAAATATGTGTACATCTGGTAAATTTTTGTAACGAACCACTTTTTGATGTAAAGCTCTCACATAAATAGAATCAAAATTGTTAAACACTTGAGATCCCATTTATTTTTTAAAACAAGCACTCAGTTACAATAAATATAACTGATTAAGTGACATGGCTTAGTTTAATATGAGTTAACATTAACAGAATCACAATATTCATTCTTTTTGTAAATATGGCAGGGCATGGTCTACGTAAAATCCTAGCAGCTTAGGAACTATTTTCGAGGTAAAAATATCTCGTCAAACTTAACTCTTTCACAGAAAGGATTTGTATCGCCACAATCGACTAGAAGGTCACACCATTAAGACCTGTTATTGCCAACTTGGATTTGGTAATAGAATGTATGATTAGTATCGAGAAAAGGTTTCCCGTTCTCATCTTTCTTGAGAAACTTTGCAGTAGCATCTTTAGTTTTTAAAGCTTCTTCGATGGAGATACCTTTCACCTTACATTTGGAAAGTGTTTTATCTCTAGCAGACCATATCCAACGTTGTCTTGATAGACCAAGCGATCAGGGGAGTCGCCAAACATGGGAAAAGTTGGGTTTACACAAAGGCCAACGGAAAAAGTAGTGACTGTTCCTTTGTGATAATCTTTATACTTCTTAGTTGCCAAAGATTCATTTTGCCAACCTTCTTGAACATATTTGTTACGGGAAAGGTCTGTTCCATTGAAAATAGTTTTCAGGAAGGTTTCATTTGTTTCTTTCCGCCTTTTGCAAATTAACCCAAACTTTGAAGCAGTTACGCGAGCCTTTCGCTCTGTTTTCCAGAGTAAGCAGTTGGGTTGATCTCGGGTGTCTACTTCCAAGGAGAGTGCGGAAACTCAACGAGACTTTTAACGTATCCTGTGTGACTTCCATTGCACGATTTAAAAGTACTTTAAGACTATCATCTAAATCGATCTCATCTATCGGAATGGAAATTCTCAACACACTATTTGTTTTACCATTAGGAACTGGGATAACTTGAAGAGGTTTAGAGCATGGATCTCCGATTTCCAGATCTAAATTTTTCACTTAAAGCTTTAACTCTGTTTTTTATTTCTTCATTATCACCTTCATTGGCATAGTCAGTTTCAGAGAGTTGTGTGACTGCTGATTTTTCAGTTTTGCTTTTAAAACGTCACTGTTTTTCCCTGGTGTATGCTTTATGAAATCCAAAACAGCGAAACTTAGTTCTGATAATGATTTTTGTTCACTTGGAGTGCTTCACGTTCGTGCCTTTTGCGTACATGCTTGATCGTCTGGTATGAATGTCTTTCCTTCTCTTTTGCAGTCAAATAGGTAGCAAAGAACAGCTCCAACATGTTTGCATGCTCCTCCACTTCCTGCCTTGCTGCCACACCAAGCTAAATTAACAGATCCGTTCGAACAGTTCAGTTTTATTGCCACATCATACTTTCCGTGTAAGAAAAATGACCCCTCCACTTTGCTCTTTACAATACGACTGACGACGGCAATGCTCTAAGCCTTTGCTTAACTGAACTTTCTACTTTGATTTAAATATTAATTTTTCAAGCTAAGTATAATTTTTGTGATCTAAGTGAGACCATTTTTGTTCGTAATATATTATTTTACTAATAGCTCCTTAGAAAATTGCGTCAAGTGTTGTTTGAACGTGCACTTGTAAATTATTATTACTAGGTTTTCTTTTGTATAGTTGTATATTGTTAGTGTATATTTCGTTGATGTATAAATGTACATTTTCTGAATAGCTTTATGTTACTAGAGTGTTTTCATTTCATTTCAATTAACACGGATATGGAAGAGGGTCTCAGTGGACTTCGACAATAGTCAGGTGGGCCTAATGTGCCTACTTATTTTCTAAGGCCTTATGTGCCTATTATTTTCAAAGGCCTAATGTGCCTATTTTTTATTATTGTCGTATCATTTTGTTGGTTCAAATCTTGTAATAATTTTGACTCTCGTTATTAAATATATTGGTTAATTGGCAAACAATTTATGTTCCCTTGTCTTAACCTAAGCTTACGCATCTAATGCATGAAAACCCCTAGACAACTGACGTTACTAGTTTTAGTTTTTTATCTCGCTCAACCCAATAGTGCAATTGACGCGAGCTACCCGGACCATCTAGTTTAACATTAAACGTAGCGCCCCTTAAACTAAGTCACCTCCTGTAGTCGTCATTTTCCTTCAAAGAGTGGAAACTTTATTAGAAGGTCCGAATTTAAAATAATAAAAACAATGACAGCTTGCAGAGAGCTTCACACACAGGAATAAAATCAAAAGTCTGTTAATTGTAATTGTGCAAAGAGCTTAAACTAGCTGTAGCAAGAAAAAAAAGCTACTTAAAAATCCCTACCATTCAGATGCAAAAGATCGATGAGGAGCCAAGTAGCACCACTAATTTGGTACTTCTGAACTTTTCGTACTACATCGGAAACCTTCCACAGTTTTAAAATCTGAGAAACACCACTAGCTTTAACAACTCCAACAAGAGATGAAGGGCAAGGTTTTGAATAAAAATCTTCGGTTTTATCGAATGTTCGGCCAATAACAACAGTGACACCATCTTCATTATTAGCAATGTTCTCCACGGTAACATACGACTTATCCTCCATCACGCAACAGTTATCACACTCACGTACGCCTATGATAAAGCCATCCAACTCGACTTTTCTAAATTGTGAACCACTGCATCCGGGGATAAGCGGACCATCGCTATGTGCCATTTTACAAGTTGGTTTTTTCTGTTTAATTCCACTTGCGTTTTTAGAGAAATTTGCTTTCTCTACATATCTTTCTTCATATATGCGGTTTACTATTTGCTTTAAGGGTCTACCTGAATTACTCATTTTCTTTTTGATGGCTTGTAAATAGTTTTCAAATTCAAAGGCACTGAACTTGTCGAGTGACCCATATGTTTCAACATCATTTGTGAGGTGATTTAGGCAATGAACATTGTAGGAAACTAAATGCCTACCGTATATCAGTCCAAAGCTTTGGACGAAGTAACCTAATAGTTCTCTTGCGAACTCTATCATCGAAAATGACAGAACTGTGGATGCTAAAATCCGAATCGCCACACGAAGGCAAATATAGTGGTCATAATATATTTTGGAAAGTACATCTGCTAAAACTAAAGGTTCCGAGTACAGTAAAAACTGTCTAAATTCAGTGGCTTTCCAATAATTAATCTCTGTTAGCGACCGCGGCTTCCTAACAAACTCAGAACAAGTAACACCAGAAAGTGATAGTAGTCTTAAAGATACTTCCGTTATCTGAGCAGGCCTCAATTTAAAGGTGGTATTATTACCTTTAATCCATAATGTTAGCAGCTTACGCATAACCCCAAGGCAAACCAGATGCATATAGTCTAATGGAAATCCTGATACCATTTTAAAGTTCGGTATTTCTTCCAATATCGTGAAACCTACATGGTGTTTTTCCTGAGACTTAGCTCGAAAACTTTCATTTGTTCTAAGCGGTGCATTAATATGAGGAAAACATAATCTTCCTTCCAAATATTCTCCTCTAACCATACATTTATTGCAACCAAAATAACCAGAATGACCTTTCGTTTGGCAAATGAAAGAACGCGCAGGGGTGCCACAAATAAACCCCGAGATATTAAAAGGAAAAGAAATATTTCCATCTCTAATGCCTTTTTCGTAAAGCAACTTAACTTCTTCTACAAAACGAGATAGAAAGGAATTGCTATCATGTGGCTTAGAACTTCCTTGGTATATACCAATTAAAAAAGGCTTAGCATTTTTAACAGAGTTCAGCATGCCTAATGTCGGCCAAAACTGACTATTCGAGCTATTTGTGATTGGTAATCCATCAATATTTACTAATATTTCTACATTGTCAAGGATTAAAGCATTTTTCTTAATTGAGTGAATAACCCCAGATTCAAGCCCGAAATGGAAATACCCTCCAGGCGAAATACTTTCTACATTTAAATGTCCAGGAGTACCTAACAAGGAACGATAGTCGTCAGGCAAATCTTTATGGCAGTCTTGAGTCTTAAGCAATGATAATAACTTGATTATAGATAATTTACTAACTCTATTTTCTGCTGCCCATTTTGCTAAACGTAAGCTCTGGTTGTTTTCTACATTTTCGCCAGTGCATAATTGTTCTCCACTATCAATCTCAATGTTCATAGGATTATTCTGCGCCACATCACTTATGTTTTGATGCAGTTAATTCAACCTCTACAACATCATTACGATCGATACTTTCAGAAACATTGTCCTCAAGACAGTCCTTATCATTCATTTCTTTACCTTCAGAGCGCACAACATAATTTTGGCATAAGTCTGTGTCACGTAGAAAAGTTTGATTTAATTGATTTTGAATAATTCTTGACCGTTGACGAGCAGAAATAAATCTGGGTCGCTTAGTCTTTTAGATAAAAACATGACGGCCCAAGGGCTCGTAATAGTAGCCATATCGTACGAGTGAATAGCCCCTCTATACCCTACCCTAATGAGTGGATAACCCCTCTTTACCTTACCCTAATGAGTGAATAGCGCTATATTTTTCAATGCTTAAATGATTTACCGTGCATAAAATCAGAGTGAATAGCCCCTCGATTCCCTACTCTAAACAGTGATTAAATTATAACCGTATAAATTTACTTATGCTGTAATTCTAATATTCCGGCGAATCGAAGAACAGATAGTTTTAGTGATAATCCCCTGGATGAGTTTACAACATAGACTTATGCCGATGCACACTTATCGCATCTTATTACCTCTCCGAGTGACGTATGTCACGGAGAGGTATTACACCGGCCGGTCTGTATGTCTGTCTGTGTGTCTGTCACGCCCCACGTGACCGCGTTCGCAGTTTGCGTATCGGAGCAAACGTGTTCCCAATTTCCGGACTGCATTGACAGTTCACGGAAATTTGGGTTTGTCTCTGGCTATTCTACTTGAGTTCCAACACCACCAGCTTTGGTTTTCGTCCACTCGACATGGACACTAGTCTGTACTTGCTAGCTTCCAAGCACAACCATCTTCTGTTCTTCGTCAATTTCACCTTGACACCAGCTTCTATGCACCACCATCTTCTGTTCTTCGTCAATTCCACATCGACACGTGCTCCATGCACCACCATCTTCAGGTCTTTGTCCATTCCACATGGACGCCAATCAGTCCATTCTGGCTTCTTTTCCTTCGTCATCGTTTGGTTTCAAGATATACGCGGCGATCGGCTAGGGTTACGAGAAACGTCTAGCCTCCCAATGGCAGGGCTTCCACCATCGGTTCACGCGAATGCGTTTTTATCTATTATTGGTTTCAAGATATACGCGGCGATCGGCTAGGGTTACGAGAAACGTCTAGCCTCCCAATGGCAGGGCTTCCACCATCGGTTCACGCGAATGCGTTTTTATCTATTATTATAATGGAAACGAATCGTATATATACCCCAAAATTTGAAAAAAGCGGGCAAGAGGGGTACCCTTCACTTTAAACGTCAATATTAGCAAAGTTTCGAAAGATAATAGGAACAACTTTATTTTAAACGATTTAACTATTTTTAAAGTTATTTACTGGCGATTAAAATAATTAATATCATTTATATTTAATTAATAAAATCTGTCATTGTAGACAAAGACTGGAAAGTGTAAAAGATAAGGTTTGAAAATGAACTGCCTGAAGTAACAGATATTAAAATTTTCACTTTTGAAGACATCATTATAAAACATCAATTATTTTAAAAAATTCTTATCTTACTTTTTTTCACCAAAATTACTTCGGGAAAGTATTTTAAAAAGGAACATGCGCGTTATTTTAAAAATACTACGGCTTTACATTTTATTTTTTATCAAAAATTTAAAATTAGGTACAAAATTGACCCTATAACGTGAGAAAATCGTTGAGAGCTTACAAAATATAAACCGTATTAAAACTTTACAAAACATATTCTTAAATTGTAAAGCTTTCAAAGTATTAAATATTAACGTGCTGTGTTGCTCTCAAAGATCACGATCAATCTATAGATCTTTTCGACACTAATAACTAAATCACAAAGAAAAGGCCTATATTATTTTCCGCTACGCAATATTTTCAATTTCAAAATATAAAAATTTAAACTCTTCAAGAGAAATCTTTTCAGATATCCAAGCATTTGAATCTCCTAGAATCAAATGTTAGTTGAAAGTAAAACCAGTACCAAGCTAGTATCCCTTAAACCCTTCTAGGTGACAACTACTATTGAGGACAAAATAATTGGTAAATATTGCTGAAAAATATTTTGGGAAAATGAAATTTTGGTGAAAAAAGTAAGATAAGAATTTTTTAAAATAATTGATGTTTTATAATGATGTCTTCAAAAGTGAAAATTTTAATATCTGTTACTTCAGGCAGTTCATTTTCAAACCTTATCTTTTACACTTTCCAGTCTTTGTCTACAATGACAGATTTTATTAATATCTGTCACTTCAGTCTTCATATTAATTAAAATTCTTTAGAAAATATGGGAGAAAAAGTCCTAGGGCGTTGCGCGTCCATCGGTAATCTAGCTTAAATACCAGCCGTCGGTAATGCGACTAAATTACCAGTCACGGTAATGCGGCTAAATTACCGGTCGTCGGTAATCTAGCTTAATTACCGGTCGTCGGTAATCTAGCTTAATTACCGGTCGTCGGTAATCTAGCTTAATTACCGGTCGTCGGTAATCTAGCTTAATTACCAGTCGTCGGTAATCTAGCTTAATTACCGGTCGTCGGTAATCTAGCTTAATTACCGGTCGTCGGTAATCTAGCTTAATTACCGGTCGTCGGTAATCTAGCTTAATTACCGGTCGTCGGTAATCTAGCTTAATTAAGGTTACCATTCGTCTGTAATGTAGCTTAATTACCAGCCGTCGGTAATCTAGCTTAATTACCAGCCGTCGGTAATCTAGCTTAATTACCAGCCGTCGGTAATCTACCTTAATTACCAGCCGTCGGTAATCTAGCTTAATTACCAGTCGTCGGTAATCTAGCTTAATTACCATTCGTCGGTAATGTAGCTTAATTACCAGTCGTCGGTAATCTAGCTTAATTACCAGTCGTCGGTAATCTAGCTTAATTACCAGTCGTCGGTAATATGGTTTAATTACCATTCGTCGGTAATCTGAATTAATTACCAGTCGTCGGTAATGTGGTTTAATTACCAGTCGTCGGTAATCTAGTTTAATTACCCTTAATTGGTAATCTAGATTAATTACCCTTAATTGGTAATCTAGATTAATTACCCTTAATTGGTAATCTAGATTAATTACCCTTAATTGGTAATCTAGATTAATTACCCTTAATTGGTAATCTAGATTAATTACCCTTAATTGGTAATCTAGATTAATTACCCTTAATTGGTAATCTAGATTAATTACCCTTAATTGGTAATCTAGATTAATTACCCTTAATTGGTAATCTAGATTAATTACCCTTAATTGGTAATCTAGATTAATTACCCTTAATTGGTAATCTAGATTAATTACCCTTAATTGGTAATCTAGATTAATTACCCTTAATTGATAATCTAGATTAATTACCCTTAATTGATAATCTAGATTAATTACCCTTAATTGATAATCTAGATTAATTACCCTTAATTGATAATCTAGATTAGTAACCCTTAATTGGTAATTTAATAAGTAACCCTTAATTCGTAATTTAATTAGTAACCATTAATTCGTAATCTAGTTTAATAACCTCTAATTGGTAGTCTAGTTTAATTAACTCTAATTGATAATTTATTTTAAGAACGTTTAATTGGTAAACTACTTTAATTATTTAAATTCGTAATCTAGTTTTTTATCTTTAATTGGGAGTCTAGTTTAATTATCTTTTATTGGTAATCCAGAATAATTAGCAGGGAAAAGTTAAAATGTCCATTAAGCTAGTTTGAATTTGACTATATCCGCGACAATTTAGACCCGTGTGTTTTGATGGCGTCGCTGTAGCGGCCGCGTCAACGTCACTGCAGCAATATTAATGCAGTCTTATCTCACTATCGATAGGCCATTCCAACCAAAAGGCATTAAGAAGAAACAATCGGATTATTATGAGGCAACTATACGTTAAAAAATGCCAACATTGGTCTCGCTGATATTTCCTAATAAAACAGTGTATAAATGCTAAAATATCGCAGATTGGGGTAGTTTTTAAAATTTAAAATTAAACATACTTAAAATTAATTTTTCTCAAAAACCTTAAAAATGGTCCTAGAAAAAGGTTTAAATTTTGATATAAAACCATTCCCAAACGTAACAAACGAATATTTCATTTCAAAAGGGTGGCCACAAAATGGCTAAATTTTAAAAAAACTCCATGTTATTTCTATGGGAAAATTTAACTTTTTCACCAAAAGGGCTGATTAATTTTATGGAAATGAAAACCACCCTTAGCAACTTTATTTTTTATACAATAAACTAATGGGTGGATCTTCTTGAAATTTTAACCACATATTGAGGGCCCGAGTTGTAGTTCTGTGAAATTTTTTCAAAGCAGTTAATACGATACAAAAAAAGTTATAACCAATCAAAAAACCATCCTTATACATTAAAGTCGGTATGAGGTCTTATCTAAGAGAGCTATCGCTCTCCTAGAATTAATTATTTAACATAACCTTATTTCTATGTAATGACACAAGTGAGAGTTTATATAGAACGAGTAATGAAGATTGCATCCGAATCGAAACACTACACGCACATCAAAGTTAATATAAAGCGAGTATGATGATAAGATCTCTTACAAAACGATAACATTTCCTTTTTGCAGAATATTAAATGGAAATATTTTAAATATTTTTCGGCATTACGATTCTTTAAGTAGTTGTGTAGCTATAAAGCTCTGTTTCATCTTAATATTCCAAGAACATCTTTCGATATTAACATTTCAAATTTGGTGTTTACTTTTTAATTCAGCTTTACTTCATTTATATATAGTGTAATCGCATTTTTTATATTCATTATATAATATGGGTGTTAATTCTTCATCTATCCACAAGTGTTGAAACGATTGGGTCTGTGAAATAAGATACCCTAGATTTAAACTAGAAATGACCTTGTTTCGCCTTCTCTTATAGGAGGTGTTAACGGTTCAGAGTGAGCCGAAAGATAAATACACCCTTCAGTGATACATTTAGGTCCTCATTAGAATTATTGAGAATACAAAGGAAATTGTTAAAGACCTTGGCAATATTTCGCCAATTTGAACAATGTATTTCCGGTTTTTCTCATTGGCTGGTGGACCTGTGTTTAGAAAGTAAATTCGTCTCGGCTCGGAGAGGTTTATTTTGGTTTCCCAACTTGTAAATTTCTAACAAGGACTTATGCCCAGAAACCTTTGAAAGAGAAAGTTTAGTTATAGTGATTACGCATTTTAGTGATTATCCCCTCGAATTACCTTTAGCAATGCTAAAATGATCAAACGCATAACGCTCATTTAACACTATGTTAGCTCTATCTAAACCCACATTTGAATTAACCGCCAAAACGTTCCAGTCAAACATAACATAGATGACGATAGCTACCGAACGAGAACGAACGAAACGGGGAAAATCGTTATCTATTTAATTAGCACATACATAAAAAGAAAATAAATATAAAAACCACAAACATACAAAATAAATATAAAAACCACAAACATACAAAATAAATATAAAAACCCCAAACATACAAATTCATAAGTATCCGACCCCACAGATTAAGAGGTACCCCACCCCACATCACCCCGACATTTTAGAGATAAGAATAAATAATAAAAAACTCTGAGTTTCTATCAAGTCTCTATGGTTCAGTTGGTAGAATGTCTGCCTATTGCGCCAGCGACCCGGGTTCGATTCCCGGGTCTGACCTGAAAAACTTTTAATTAAAATTAAATCTCTAACCGAGCCCAGTACCCCTATGGGTGGGTTGTGGTAATATAAAGTTCCTTTTAAGCTAAAATCTGACGATAACGAAGCGACAACCCCGGCCACTACTACTACTACTACTACTACTACTACGACGACTCGGGTCAAACTAAGAGCCTATCGTATACTACGATATGGCTAAAAATCACTTGGATTTTCCACTTCACCGGCCGGCCTCCCCTTTAAGCTTAAAGGCTCGTTTACATGTGCGCGAGAAATGGAAAAAGTCGAAGCGTAAAGCTGAGAGATGAGGCGTATTGGAGTTTGCGTTCCCTAGGCGTACCGTTTACAAACAAGCGAGAACTTTTTAAGTCGAGCTTGTTGCTCATAGATGAAGCGGGTGTTCCGAATAAGCTCCGATCTGCCGTGGTAGATTTTTCAGCTCATGTTTGCTTGTCGCAGTCACGTGATTTTCCAAGCTAAAAATAGCCAAGGACCGAATATCGTTTGATATTTTTGCGTTTGTTTATCACGCAAAATAGGCCTAGGCACCACCATTGAGAATGTCTTTAAAAGAAAGCAAAGAACAAGATAAAATTTTTGAAATACGTGTAATCACATTGCCTCATCGTTTAAGCTAGACAATTAAAACAACATTATTCTCAAGGCCAAGTAGAGAAAATATATATAAATTATATCAAATAAGGTCAATCCAAAAGGCGAAAATAGCCTTCTTTGTTTCTATATCTCCATGTAGGATGTACCCACCAACGACGTTCCATTATATCATTGTTATAAATGTCGAATGTTTTTCAAAAGCAATAGTTTCTTTTTAACCAGAAGCAAACTAACGACAGTCGACGCCATTTTAGTTGTTTACTTCCGACTGAAAGGCAACTCTGCTCATGCTACCGCCCAGCTCGTATGTAAACGAAGGAGCGGGTGGAGCAGCGGGAACAAACGCTCTTGGCAGACGCGATTTTTTTAGGCGCGAGAAAAAGATTCGACTTTCCACTTCTACTCTCCGCTTTAAGCTTAATTCTTGCGCACATGTAAACGAGCCTTTACGGCCCTTTCTACCTACTAAGCTTTGGCGGGGTGCCATTACTCTATTCCGTCGAATACAAATATCTAGGCCTAGTTTTCCTTCACGAGCCGTTTAATAATAAATACATAATTAAAACGTACTTTTTCGTCTTTTTCAGTTTGAAATCTATAAGTCTTTTCGTTCGAAGGTAGTAAAGTTTAGATCTTTGGTAGGGGAAAAATCATAAAGATCAAACCTTCGTTACTTCACACCCTTGGTCCAACCTAGAATATACTCATTAAGGGAATCATTGCAGTCAGTAGTGGCAAGTGAGTTATAAGTATAAACGGGGTGGCTCATAAAGTTTTTGGACCAAAAGCGTTTCCGCGTTTGTATGTCAAAAGAGTCAAATAAGATCAGTTGAAAACAATCAATATTTATTAAAATCGAAACAAAATTAAAACTTTGGGCTTAAGATTTTAGGTTTAAATTTATTCTGATAAGGGAATTGTAATTTCATTAATTTTACTAACATCTTAAATTGTTTTGAAATTTATAATTTACATTATTAGTTTCGATTAGGGGAAAATCTCCTGTATACCCTTCAGTCATCTTATTGAAAATGATTTAAATTTAGAAAACATAAACTTGAACTTAAAACATTGCATTAAACTTAAACTAAAACATGCATTAATTTTAACCTTTTAACCCTCAAAGTTACTTCTATAAGGGGACCGGTAAGGGTTTGGTAGGGGGATTATTCGTTAATTATAAAAACATGAGAACATCAGATCATAACAATTCTTAAAAACTTTCCAGTTAATATTTTTACCCGAAATTAAAGTTAAATTTATTTATTACTTGTCTTTGATCCGATGAATATTTGTTAAAAATTGAAACAAACACTTTTCCGCGCACTTTTGCACAAGTAAAATTTTGTTAGTCCCGAAATTCACTTTGGTAAAGGATAACTTTCACGGTAACTTGGTAGGGGTGATTCGACCAACGATCGCGCAGGGCTTCGCCATTACTATCAGTTTTTCGAATGACGCGAGGAACCTTCAGTATGGGCTTTTATCCTTTTGGACAATGGTTTTTAAGGTAGCTGAATTTGGACGAATCATGAAGCGTCTTGATGACGTTTAGGGTTTTTTTTTAAACTAGAACTTTCTAGAAAGAACCATGCATTTTGTCACGTAGGCCAGTGCTTGTTTTGTAAGGTATCGATCGGGGAATTTTAGATTTTTCACGTGTTAATGTGGTGGCCTGGTATGGGATTCAGTTTTTAAACTTTTCTGGAAAGTTGGCTGTCATTCGTGATTTATGTTTTCTATTTTCTTAAGTATGGGAAACTTGGAATTTCAAGGGCTAGTGTAATTTTTCAAGGGGTAGTACTATATATGTCCTATCGATTAGTAAGATTTGGTGTTATTAATTTCATTAATTCCATATTATTAATGTTGATTTAAGTAAAGGCAATTGTTTGATCATTGTTAGTAAGGGGCGTAAGGGGAAGTCTATTAAACAAAGAAAAACTTGATGTATTTCATTTCAGTCAATCCAAATTCATTTTATTAGCATTTAAGTTATTTAGTGCTCGAATAAATCCTTTCATATAAAACAATATTTAATTAAAATTTTAATAAAAAGAACGAAAAAAGAAGAAAAAAAACTTTAATTGGGGAGGGTTACAAATCCTTTAACGAGCCTAAGTTGTTGTTGAGACTATATTTAACGTAACTATAAACTTTGAAACTAAACGATGCCACGATTCGGCGAACTAATGAAATGCCTACCGCGTTCCGCCAGCTGTTAAACGATCACGGCGCGAGTAGACACAAAAGTCACAAAGTGATAAAGGAAAAAAACCGTTTAGACGCGAGTTATCGTGTCAGGACAGAGAGAGGGATCGCGGGCGAGAGCCGAGTGTCGAGTGAGAACTGAGACGGCTAGAGAAAACGGCAGATTTTTCACGTATATCCTTCCCCACTCCCCAGTCCCCACCCCTGTAGCCAAACCCTCCACATTTTTCTATAGGCTCACGTGGGTTTTTTCGGAGTATTGTTTTGGGAAATAAGCCTATGGCATTTTTGGGAAGTGCGTATCGAGATGAGGAAACGAATTTATTTGGATATAGAAAGGAATATCCTTCCCGACAATTCCCCATGGCAGGAATTTGCAACCATTTTAATGACGTAAATATAATTGCATGTCAATTAATTGTCGTAAAAAAAACGTCACATTGTTGACTTTGTGAACAACAGTACATTCAAATAAATAAATAAATAAAGATTTTTTGTTTTTTCAACCTTTATATCAGTACATATATCACAGAAGAAGAAAAAAATATATATTGAAAAAATTCATTATCTTAATGAATGAAAACAAAATTTCATTTTCTGTATCGAAAATTAAAATATTAGATGAACCAGAACATAATTTAAGAGAAAGAAAAAGAAGATATAAGGAGAATCTTCAAAAATTAATTGAAAATGTCAATAATGAGATGAATGAGCTAATTTGCTCAAGGTTTTTAGGCGTGCCAATATAGTAATCCTGGCCAAATGTAGATAAAAATCTTTCGGTAGTTGTTTTGGTAACGCCTAGCAATACAACATGCATATAGTCAGTCACTAACCCATCGACAATGTTAAACATCGGTAATTTTGTTAAAATAGAGGGACCTTTAATGCCTTTTACTTTCTGTTCTTTATCTAAAGCAAGCTCCATGTTTTTGAGAGTCGACTGTTCAGATCGGTTTTTGTAGTTTTTTTCAGTTTCGGTATACCTTACAATAAATTTTTGTTTCTGTTTAGAATTTTTGGGAGTCCTTATTCGGTGACCTGGGTGTAAACACCAACTGCATCCAAAATAGCCATTGAATTGGGTTGAGTTTTGTAATAATGGCCTGGCTACAGAATCGGGACAACTACATATTGCAATAACTTTACTATTAACATATATCCCATTTCTTTTCCACATTAATCCAACATTATATAATTTTCTTAACTCTTCTACAAACGGTTCCAGAAATACCTCCATTTTTGGGTCGCCTCGACCACACCATAAACCAACAAGCATTACATTATTAACCCTATCTCTTGGTGGTAGCTCATTTATCATTACAAATATAGGCCAGATACACAGTCTACTAGACTTGAAAACAGAAGCACCATCAGTAAAGAATGTCAGCGACAAATTATTTCGATTGCTGAGGTGTTTTCCTTCCTTTGTAAGACTTTTGTATATTTCACCATCATAAATGTCTTCTATGGCATTAATGCTACCTTTTTTAACTCTATTGAACCTATAATAAATTTTCTCAGAAAATTCACCATTGTTGAGAAGGCCTTCAATTTGCGGACGAAGTTGTAAAGTGAAAAAGTAGCAGGAACATTATTTTCTTCGTAACGATTGATGCAATTTGGGCACTTTAGGTCGTCATCTAGTATTTCGGAACATTCCTTGTTGCATAAATAATGTTTTTCAGTCTTAGTGTTCTCAAAGTATTTCTTAAACCGGTAATTCGACGAAGGAACAGCATCAGAACCAAACAAGGTATTTATTAGATGTAAAATATCATCACTGCTAACTCAGTCAACCTATGTCTGAGAGCATACGCTTGTATTAGCACAATTGCTTCCCTTCGGGTTACTGACTTTCCAACTTTTTACCTCTCCGTGTGACGTAGTCCAGGAGAGGTTCTGTAACGGCCGTGTCTGTGTGTGTGTGTCTGTCCGTTGTTACACCCACGTGACCGCGTTCGCAGTTTGCGTATCGGAGCAAACGTGTTCGCCATTTCCGAACTGCTTTCACAGTCACGGAAATGGCTTCTCTACTTGAGTTCTCACACCACCATCTTCTGGTCTTTGTCCATCCCACACGGACACCAGTCTGTTCTTACTGGCTTCTAATCACCACCATCTTTTGGTCTTCGTCCATCCCACACGGATACCAGTCTGTTCTTACTGGCTTCTATTCACCACCAGCTTCTGTTCTTTGTCAATCCCACATTGACACCAGTCTGCACTTACACTGGCTTCTAACTCCACCATCCACTGGTCTTCCGTCTATTCCACATAGACACCAATCTGTACATACTGGCTTCCAATCACCACCATCTTCAGTTCTTTGTCAATCCCACATTGACACCAGTCTGCACTTACACTGGCTTCTAACACCACCATCCACTGGTCTTCCGTCTATTCCACATAGACACCAGTCTGTACATACTGGCTTCCAATCACCACCATCTTCTGTTCTTTGTCAATCCCACATTGACACCAGTCTGCACTTACACTGGCTTCTAACACCACCATCCACTGGTCTTCCGTCTATTCCACATAGACACCAATCTGTATCATTGGCTTCTACTCCATTATCATCGTTTGGTTTTAGGATATACGCGGCGATCAGCTAGGGTTACGAGAAACGTCTAGCCTCCCTAAGGTGGGATCGCCACCAAAGGTTTTCGCAATTGCGCTTTTTCCTTACTATTATAATGGAAACGAATCGTATATATACCCCAAAATTTGAAGAAAGCGGGCAAGAGGGGTACCCTTCACTTTAAACGTCAATATTAGCAAAGTTTGAGAAGATAATAGGTATAACTTTATTTTAAAAGATTTAACTATTATTAATGTTAATTATTGAAGATTAAAATAATTGAAAATAATTATATTTATTTAAATATTAAAGATAAACCTCTCGTGCAAAGAGAGAGGTTATCATCGCCTCCTATATCTACCAAGGCCCGTGCATGCGATATATTTCCTTCATTGCCTTCTATATCTATCAAGGCCCGTGCATTGTGATATATTTTTCAAAACAACAACCAAAATGGGAAGCTCCTCTCAGAAACATAATAATTTCTTTTCTATGTATATGAAATGAAAATATGGATAATATTGCGCTTCTTCTTTAATGGTATGAATCCTTGCCTGTCTATTAATATTTTACGTAGGAGTAATACGTTTTTAGCGAAGTCTAGAGAGGATAAACATAAGCGAGATAGTTTCGGAAAAAAATACTGCTTCCACTAATGGGTTTATACTCCTTGTTACTGTTGTATAGAGTAATCATGATAAAAGCTTAAAAAATTACGAGAAGACGGACCTTTTTATCCTCTTGTTTTATCCTTAATAAGAATATAAAACATTTATTTTGTATCAAAAAATATTTTTGGTGCTAAGATTGCTTTAAAAAAATCCAAACGGTTAGGCATTGGTAAAAAAGACAAATGATATTTTTCAAATCTAATGAGATAACACCCACCTAGTTGAAAATTGCCCTTTTTTTATCCGCGGGAGCCATTCATAATGAGAATTTCGATGCTAGTAGGTTGTTAATTAAACTACCGGTATAATATTGTTGTTGGAAATTGGATATTAAGTCAAATTAAGTGGTTGTAAAGAGCCAGCAGGCTTTTGCCACTTCTTTTTGTGAGTATTTAATTTTTGTATGTAAAATGGACGAAGATAATGTTAAGAGTAAGGATGAAATGCGGAAGCGCAAAGCAAGGGAAAGGATGAGGGCAAAAAGGTCGACGTTTTCATTGGATACTTAAGGTTATATAATCTTCTCGACACGGAGAGGTAATATTTTGGTTTTCCCAACTTCTAGCTTATGATCTATACAACCGTCAACCATAAATAAAGACTCGTCAACTTGTCAATACATCAAAATATTAGCAAACCTATAATTCATTATTAAAATAAATCAAATATTAAATTTAGTTATAGCGTCATGCATGGTTTGTGACTTTACATCACTATCTCGTCCGCTTTGCTCCACTTCACTGGGTTCTTCTTCATCTGACGCATCATTTTCATAACGAAACATATCCCCTGATAAACTCTCTCTTTCGGATTGAATATTATCTTCAAAGTTATTGCCAGGTTCATCACTCTTTGATCCATTATTCTGGTTTGGAATATTCGTCACATTCTCAATGCCTTGTGGTTCATCTGTTGATGTGTAAGCTGCTTGTTCCAACTGCATTTCAAATTGTATATTTTCCTGAAGCTGCTCGGTTGAATTTGAACAACCTTCCTCTCTACAGAATGCATTTACCTATCAATTGAGGAATAGATAAATACTTCAGATCAAATTAATCCATTCAACAAATGAAGAAGAACATTACCATTTTACGAACCTTATTCACTCTCATCTTTTTGTTATAGGCTGTAGTTCTAGGAGTGTTATATGGCTCCCCTGGTTCCATATACAATTTATATCTCCTTTTCTTACGTAAATTGCAAACATTTTCGAATTCTACAGCAGAGACTTCCATTTTCAAAGATACTCAACCGCCACACAGTGTTGCCAATGTTGGATAGCGAATTCTCCCTTGGTTAAGCAAAGGCTTAGAAGGCTAAGCTAACTTTGCTCTTGTCTTGTCAATGTTTCTTCATCAGAATCCATGCTTACTAAAAAGTTGGTAGGATGTTTCTGTTTTTCAATGAAATTAAATTATAACCCCTTGTCACAAAGACATAACTGAAAATTATAATATTAGAAACCATTTCTCACATAAAATCCAGAAAAGATACTCAGGGCAAGAAATTTCTGGCAAAATTGAAGAATTGAAGAATAGCCCCTGCTTTTCCAAACTTAATAAATCATATACCAAATGATTTCTTAACGGGGAAGTTAACGCTGTCTTCTTGTGTAATTCGCTTGGTTAAGCAAAGGCTTAGAAGGCTAAGCTAACTTTGCTCTTGTCTTGTCAATGTTTCTTCATCAGAATCCATGCTTACTAAAAAGTTGGTAGGATGTTTCTGTTTTTCAATGAAATTAAATTATATCCCCTTGTCACAAAGAGATATAACTGAAAATTATGATATTAGAAAACATTTCTCACATAAAATCCAGAAAAGACACTCAGGGCAAGAAATTTCTTTACGGGTAAGTTAACGCTCGTCTTCTTGTGCGCTGAATCCAAAGGCTGAATCGCTTGGTTAAGGAAAGAGAAGGCTAAGCTAACTTTGCACTTGCAGGCGCCCTGCCTCAGCGGTAGTTTCCTGCCTAAACTAAAACTTCTACGCGCAGGCGCAGCTACCCAGCCGCTACCGCTTACCGTTGAGTAACTTGAGTTGTGACGTATGACTATGAGAGTATGAGTATGGAGAGACGGCTATGGGAGATGAAGGAGCACGAGAGCTTACTGGTTAGAGTGAAAAAAATCTGCCTTGTCGCTTGCAATTACTTAACCGAGGAAAATTTTCGAACAACCACGAAAATTCCCACATTTGACCGAATTTGGAAAAACATTACCTTCTTCCCACAGCCGACGGAGGAGATGATCAAAGTTGACCGTGCCGATACATTGCCAAGACCTCCCTTGCTTCTACAGCAGTGCTACCGGACACTTTACCAAAAACCTAATCTTTAATTAATTATCTATATGCATTTTGTTCATTTAATTCTTAATATTTGTTTGCTATTCTCATGTCAAAATCAAAACCATTCTGTCCGTACCACAAAAGCCTAAGGCTTGCTTGTACGTTACTAGTCCAAATAAATAAATAAATAAATACTGTGTTTAATCAGTTGACCCTCCTTGTTATTATCCTCCTTGGTTAGGAAGAATGCTAGACCATAGAAAGACAGAAACGGACATAAGCAAATTTTATAATTGATCTCAAAAATGTTATAGAGTAGAGAGAATCGATTTAAGACATTAACTAATAGGTTGTTGTCTTTCAAAACTCAATATTGGTTAAATTTGTAGTGATCCCTCTAATTTTTTATATCGTTAGCGGACATTTCACAGTGTCTTGTTATGTCCAACCCTGAACTTAGCCGTCACGTGAGGCTGGGAGCCAATGCGAAATTTCGTTACGGACGGGTTTTTACCGTTTTTGTGAGGCATGAACTTGACGTCGCCATTTTATACTTTCTCAATCTCAATCTCTTTTTGATCAGCAGAGAGAGATACACGAGCCGTGTTTTTGTCCTTAGCAAAAGTAAGTGAATGAGTTGGAATTTTCAGGCTGTTTTATTGTTAATAATTACTTCAAATTTTTTTTAAAGAATGAAGAAAAAGCTAGTGAATAAAATTAGAAGTTCAAGCTTTGAAGCTGTAAAGATGGGTACTCCTACCAACCAGAAGGGATTACCCATTGATAGTGAAATAGTTCCTAGGTTTGCTTTAGTAAAATTATTGAAACGTGGCCAAAATTAAGTCGTTCCTTTAACGATGATCAGTAATTTCAAAACAAAAAATATGGACGATTACCAGCCCACTATTAAATATAGTCTTGTATCTGATGAAAACAAAGGAGAATCAATAAGTATTTTGAAGTTGGCCAGTAAGTTTATTCTCTTCATTGTTTCAACATTAAGCCAGCTTTAAAACTATTTTCTATTAACATAGCAACTAGCGAAGAATTTAGTCAATGTGTCAGAAGAGTGAGGGTTCCCAACCCAAAATATTTACGTACACCAGAGGTTGAAAAAAAGAAGGCTAAACGTAGGACTAAAAGATCATTTGGACAAAATATGAAGAGCGTTCTCAAGAAGAAAGCAAAACGAAAGCAAAATCCCTACACTCAGATAACTTTACCTTGTTTTGGGCTGTTTTTAACGTTTATTTCCGTCTATTATCGGAAGCAAAATAACCCATTCGAAGTGATTTTTTATAATAGTTTGAATAGGGTCCCTTCTGATGTGTAGAGATTTACGTTAAAGGGGTGAGAGAATATTGAAGTAGGGGATATTGGGGGATTTCTAGGCGCTTGTACTCAGTACTTGTTTTTGATTTTTCTCGCCAGGCGGCAACCCTAAAAACGTAGTGGATCTGTTGATAGGTGGCTTGCGATCGGAGAGCTTCGTATTTTTTTACACATCAGAGAGATTAGGCGAAGGGCTTTATTCACTTCTTATGCGTTATTTTACTTCTGGTATTATTGATTAACTGTAATTTCATTTCCTTTGAAATGTTTTTAAAGGGATTGTTTAATCAAAAAAACTTTCTGCAAGTGATAGCGACTCTTCGATAGCTGTTAGTGATAAAGATGGCTCTTTAAATGAAATTGAAAAGGCTAAACTTACGGCTAAAAGAAGGTCATTCGGACGAAAATATGGACATTCTCAGAAATGAAGCGAAAAGAAAGCAAAATCACTTCAGTCCGGTAAATTTACCTTGTTATAGGTCATTTTCATTTTTTATATAAGTATATTATTGATTAACTATAATTTGATTTCCTTTGAAGTGTTTTTAAAGGGGTTTTTTCATCAGAAAAAACTTTCCGCTAGTGATAGCGACTCTTCGATAGCTGTTAGTGATAAAGATGGCTCTTTAAATGTTATTACGGGTAAATCAAATATTTAATCTGGCCGATATAGACATAGGAAACAATTAAAAGTTAATTAACTAATTACTTTTAAATAAGAGTCCAATTATATTTTCTTTTTTAATATTTTCTCTTTTGGCCGTTCTTTTAAGATATAATGTTATGTTGGTTGCCCTTTTCCTTTAAAATTTTTTTCTCATTTCCATTAAATGAAGATGTTAAACGCCAATTCCAAAAGTTGAAGAAACGAATTAATGAACTGGAAAGAGATAATGATGAACTGTTGACGTTAAACAGGAATTTGCAACGAAAATTATTCAGTTCGACTATTTTAAAAAGTAAAACTTTTGCCAAGTGAATGTGGATTGTATTATAATTTTCTTTCTTAAGGAAATGACTCTTCTGGTGATAAAGAAGAATTAACAACAAACAAAGAAAATGGAATTGGATTTGATCAAAATCTGGATCAGCCAGAAGTTTTGGGTAATGAGCAGGAAAAATTTGTGGATAAACCTAGCGGAAAGGTAAAGTATATTTCCCCTGTTTTGAGCTGTTCATGCAGCTGCTTGATATAAAATTGTGGCGAACTGACAACAAACTAATTTGGATTAACAGGTATACTTAGGATCTGGACTTCACTTGGATTCTCACAAATGGAACGATTGCTTGCTAGCACAGAATGAATCCAAGTTTATCAAGAATCTTGCATTGATGATTTGGGGGAGCAAGGAGCTTAGTGGGAGAAGCGTTGCTGGTATTGCGTCTAACAAAAATCAAAACGAACTTCCTAGGCCCCCCACTTATCCCTCAAAAGCTGAATATCATAAAAGGTAAATTTGAATTGTTCTATGAATAGCCAATTATTGCTAAAATCGAGGAGGAAAACAGCAACAATCTTGTCTTTGTGAATACTAGAAATGACCGTAACTTTTTCTTATTATAACAATTTAGACTGCGTTCGGTACTATGCCAAAAATAATGGCAAAACCGATGATTATCAAGAGGCTGCTACAAACAAAAAAGGTGAATAAAGTGTTGTCCGAAAAAATTTCCGATTTGGATAAAACCATAAAAATACCAACAACCACCAGTTGGATAAAACCATTAGGCATACCAATAACCACCATTTGGATAAAACCATAAAAATACCAACAACACCATTTGGATAAAACCATAAAAATACCAACAACCACCATTTGGATAAAACCATTAGGCATACCAATAACCACCATTTGGATAAAACCATAAAAATACCAACAACACCATTTGGATAAAACCATAAAAATACCAACAACCACCAGTTGGATAAAACCATTAGGCATACCAATAACCACCATTTGGATAAAACCATAAAAATACCAACAACCACCATTTGGATAAAACCATTAGGCATACCAATAACCACCATTTGGATAAAACCATAAAAATACCAACAACCACCATTTGGATAAAACCATTAGGCATACCAATCACCACCATTTGGATAAAACCATTGAAATACCAATAACCACCATTTGGATAAAACCATTGAAATACCAATAACCACCAGTTGGATAAAACCATTAGAAATACCAATAACCACCATTTGGATAAAACCATTAAAAATACCAACAACCACCATTTGGATAAAACCAGTAAGCACCATCTGGAGATATGTTCCAAAACACATATGGAACCATTAAACCACGAAGATATGGTACCAATGGGAGAATTCCAACTTTTTTTATAAGGGAAACCCTAACAAACATACTTCGGACAAAGTTGGGAGATATAAATGGGAGTAACAGAAATATTATATCCAGTCAATATACTAGGGATGATATTATAAACATCTCCCTGCTTTGTACAACATTATGCATCCCGGGAATATACATAAGGGATCGGATATTCTCGGGATATGGGTACCTTGGAGGGATATCCGTAGGAGATATGTGTTTGCTGGGTTCCGAATGACGATTAGGATTGGAGTTAGAGAATACGGTTTTTTATTTTTTTTCGCCTTACGATTCCGTGACGGCCAGTCGTGTTTTCGTTACTGCTCGTCCCAGTTTATTCAGTTGTTTTATGTCCTTTTTCCTCCCTCTTTCTCTCTTTCCCACTTACTTTTCCTCCTCCTTCTCTCCCCCTATTTTTCTTACCCCCGGTCCCTTTCGCGTCAGCCATGGCCGAGGTTGGCAACAAGAAAAAACGAAAGAAAGCAGACGACGATAACCGGAATGACTTCAGTGAAGCCTCGTACGACGATCATTCGGATCAAAATGAAGATGAAACATAAAGTATGGACCAGGATAGGACCGATCTTCCCTTGGAACCTATTATACTCAACCCGCGGAAACAAGAGGCCACCCTCTTACTACAGAAGAACGTAAAAACAAGCAATCGAGAGCTTTCCATGATGTCATCTATATCCACCTATGCGAACATCTAGAAAATACACTGGGTAAAGTGAATGATTTGAAAGTCCTACGTGGTCGGGCGTTATTGATCACCCCTCACACGTTGCAACAACTAGACATCCTCAAAACTTGGCGAAACGCCCAGCAGAGAATCTGGAATAAAAGGAATAGTAGCAGGAGTCCTCGCCTTATGCCTTCACAGCCAAACAGCACTCCCCGGACCTTCCTGTCCCTGGAGCCAGACAACCACCGTCCAACCCTCGACGTATTCCCGCTACCCCACACTATCAGCCAGGAACGAGTACCACCGACACTCTTATACACGCCTTGGCGGATCTGACACTCCATCTAGCTAAACGCCCCACCTCAGTCGACGACATTGCCGCACTGATTACACTCACGATAAACACATTGGAGAACAACACGCTTGCAATTGGTGATGTTAGGAAGCGTATTTCCACCAACACTCTAAATTCTTTTTTGACTGCTGAGGAGCGCAGTCGCTTCCCTCATGTTACTCCGAAATTATGGACGACGTTGTATAATTTGGTCGCGATATCCCAGAGAGGAACGCGTTAAGTATTTTAAACTTTGTCTTCTTTTCATCTCAAATAAAATCAGTAACCTGAGCAGAAGGTATGAGTAATTTCTCTAATCTAAGACCATTAAACACAGATGGACTGGAATGGAGATAGGGCGGGTGGATCCTTGTGGGAAGCGTCTCTCTAGCGCCAAGCCGCGACCAATATTGAAACTATTTCCAATCAAACCAACAGGCGCGTGAAATAGCAGACGAAATATTCTAAGGGCAGTAGGTACTTAAGGCTATGTTCAGTAACCGAGGGCATCAGTTACATATTTTTTTTACTGTACGGTTTTTGATTTTCCGATTTATACGTCACGCTCCCATTTATGAGACACCGATCGCACCGACTGATAGAACAGGTTTTTTCTATGTGCTTGAGCTTCATCACGTTGTTTTTAATGGCAACTGACAAACCGTTCGGGAGTTATAATTAGTGTTTGCCGGACAATTCAGCAACTATTTTCAAAATTCCTGTTTCTATTTAGGCTCAATTTTTCGGCCGAAATAGTCGCCGCCAAATAATAAGTCAAATTGATGAAGTTGTTAAATTTTTATGTTGAGATTGTTGGCTTTCAATAAAATGTTTCTTCCCTTGGAATTTCCCTACTCTAGAGCTAGCAAATTTTTGGTGGAATTTCCCTTTCCCATTCTACAGCTTTTAGGAGTCAAAATTTCCCTAGATGTGGGAAACTTCCCTTAATCTGGCATCTTTGGGCCACAAGTTCAAGCTTGGCTGAAGGTGGGGGGCTTTACCTTATATATTTCGTCGCGTGATGGCGCTCATTACTATTCTACCATAAAGGGATCACTCATTAAAGCATGGATCTCCTTAATGGACCAGTATCTTAATGGCGGATCCCATGTTAAACTGTTCTCGCTAGTGTCTCAAAATAATAAAGAAAAAAAAAGCTAGCAGACGACAAGGTCTTAGAGAAAGACGGTACAATGCAGGGTGGGAAATAATAATTTTTTTAAAACTGGACATTGAACCAGCAAGCTCCCTGGATTGGAATAAATAAACTGGTCCATGACCATTGACCAGGGCGCGTCGTCTTCTAAACTTTAGCAGGGGATAGTTGAGATAATGTCTGGTCTTTAGTCACCCTTGAATTTTTTTAGTCGTCCCGTGGACCACTGACCCCCTCCGATTTAATTTATAAACTGGTTCAGGCAATATTTAAACTGGTCATTTGCCCTGTACCACCGCCCTATTTCTCACGCTGTACGGAACAATGTAAACAAGTAAAATGGCCGCTTAGTCTCATTTTGCCTAAGCCTTGGGACTAGTGTTAATTTATTTGAATCTATTTAAAAGTCAAGTTTAATAGAGTAATTAAAAATAGGAAAAATAAAGATTTGCGCGTTTGGCAATTGTGAAAGTGAGTCAAGGAAATTATAAATTTACAAAGCTTATAATCATTAAGCCTTGGTTCATTTCCTTTCCCATTGGAAAGGATGAGTAACTGTATGTATTTGGGGTTTACGCTATTTATGTCTCACTTTGAAAGACCTTTATTCCTGCCTAACTGTACGAACAACAATAATAAAACTTAGCTCCATGTTTAAAATTGTAACAAAATTATAACAGCGCTATCTAAAAGCACAAAACCTACAGTTAAACTTAAAGCGTAGCGCGGCTCCTGTGGATCCCCTACAAGGGGACTTTCCTCCTGAACTCCGGGT
Organism: Phalangium opilio; assembly: GCA_019434445.1. NCBI lineage: Eukaryota > Metazoa > Arthropoda > Arachnida > Opiliones > Phalangiidae > Phalangium > Phalangium opilio. The sequence goes on along the minus strand of JAEQBA010000069.1, from coordinate 199,943 downwards.
TTGGCTTGGCAAAGGCTAGTGGGCGAGATTTATACATGCACGTATAAATCCCGTCCTCAAATGCCTCTAGCTTCGCCAAGCCAAAACTGGAGTTCGGCAGGAAAGTCGACTTGTAGGGATCCTCAGGAGCCGCGCTCAATTACAAGTCATGGATTAGGTTTACCCAGCTTCCCAACTTCCCAAGCAGGCTAGGAAATAAGACAGGTTTACAGGTCAAAAACCAGTTTATTAATAGCTTTGACCACTTTTTTTATTCAAAACATGAGGGTCACTGGTCCCAATGACTAGTTTATTAATTCCTACTTTTATTAAAAATTGATATGGGGACCTCTTTAATTATTTTCATTTTAACATAAATTTAGACTCCAGGAGTCCAGTTGTGTATACAACCCTAAGCCGACAGAGATTTTTTTAGAAGAGAGAACGACCACAAGTCCTGGGACCAGTAGAAAAATAAATAGGGGAAGAGTCACTGGTCCCGGGACCAGTTTCATATTTAAGACATCAGGGGTCACTGGTCCGGAGGACTAGTTCAGAAATATTTCCAAGCCTGTTACCAAGCCTTTCCCGGCGAACGAGTAAACACTATATTACCCCCAAAACTCTAACACATTTCCGAATTACCCCAAAATCTAAAATAGGAGAAATCATCCTATACGTCGTCTGCTAAAATATTCTAAATGACTTCGAGCTTCGGCTTCGGATTTTCTGGGTAAAATAGTGTCAGAGGAGATAATAAAACCTTTTCAGTTTAACTATATCCTGGGATAAGGGTTTTGAAATGGATTGGAAATGATGATGGGCGACCTGCGGCACCGTATCTCTCCCAATGTACCTCGCGCATGCCCCTATCCTTCGGTTGGTGATTGCTAAGTGCTGCCGCATAGCGCCATTTTATTTGTATGAAAACTAGCATCTATTTTTAGGATAGAGGGAGGGCCCTTTACAATTTCGTCCAATACGACCCTACCTAACCGCTGACGATGCTGGGAGGACTATAGTGCCGTAGGTGGGGTACACAGGCAACGCTATAGGTATGGCGGTTTCCACTCCATTCCTCTCTCCTTCAAGCAATATCTATGGCAATAACTGACTCACGAGCAGGGCCGGAAATAAGAAAAATTTCTTATAGGTCAAGTGTCCAATGACCTATGGAAAATTTACAGTATTTTGTCCACTGAAGTGTGCAAAAATAGTGTCGCTTCTCCATGGCCAAGCTATCAAAACTTTGGAAAATTTATTGGTCAAACTGTACAGTAACCCCCTTAAATTTTAAAAATAAATTATGGGACATTTTAAATTTTATTGGACAATGTCCAGAGACCTGCGCTTGTTTCCGGCCCTGCTCACGGGCCGTGATGGGGAAACTATTCGTGTGAAGTCGGATACCTTATCTTCCCTGGCGGTTTCGTATTAATTTATTGTAAAAGAATCAAAGAACTGAGAATTGCATTGAAACCATCATTTTTTGCAACCTGCCTTGAAAACCGCTAAAATATGTCAGTAGCAATTAAAACCATAATCCAAAAGGCACGAGAGACGAGAAGTGTAATGATTTCTAGGTAATGTGTCTTATCCCTTCTATAAAACCCCTGCTTTGGCAAGCACGCTGACAAAATCGCCATTTTCCGATTCTCGCCTCTCTCTCTCTCTCTCTCTCTCTCTCTCTCTCTCTCTCTCTCTATATATAGTCTCTACGTTACTCAGCAATAAGTTCTTCATTTTCATTTCTTCGAGAATCGCGGGTGCAGGGTGGTACTCGATAGCCACTGTGCCGCTTAACGTGGGTTTAAATTAGATTATATTTAATGAAAGTGACTTCAAGTTGAAGTTCCGAGAAAAAGTGCGGACTTCTCTGAGGAGCCTTAATGCGCTCTCGGAACGTAAATACGGCTTTCTTGGTTAGAACACAGAAACCTTTGTTTGTCGATGGAAGTTTAAACAATTCAAAATTATGCGTAAACAAACTAACTACTGTAGAACGAATAGGAGGCAGTGAAACAAGTAAAGTATTATCGTAAGAAATGGTACTATTAATGCTCAATATATTTTAAATATTTCAATATCGTGGTATGGTAGGTTTGGCTTTGTAAGCCACGCCAGACGTAACTTCTCCCTTCCATTTTGTTTGAAAAATATAAATAGCGGTTTGAATTCTTTGTTTCATGGCAATGTTTATTATGCGTAGACATGTTTCAGATATAAGGATTAGTATAGTTTTTGATATTGCAAATTGGAATTTAATCTAGTATAGATATATCTTGAATTGGAAATAATAGAAATATCTTTGATTCAAAATCGGTTTTGAAAAAAGTAAATATCTGGGTTTTGATACCTGCCGTTAAGGACTGGGAATATCTGGGATTTGATACCTGCCGTTAAGGACTGGGAATATCTGGGATTTGATACCTGCCGTTGAGGACTGGGAATATCCGGGATTTGATACCTGCCGTTGAGGACTGGGAATATCTGGGATTTTATTCCTGCCGTTGAGGACTGGGAATATCTCGGATTTGATACCTGCCGTTGAGGACTGGGAATATCCGGGATTTGATACCTGCCCTTGACGACTGGGAATATCCGGGATTTGATACCTGCCCTTGACGACTGGGAATATCTGAGATTTGATACCTGCCGTTGAGGACTGGGAATATCCGGGATTTGATACCTGCCGTTGAGGACAGGGAATATCTGGGATTTGATACCAGCTAATGAAAACTGGGAATATCTCGGATTGGATACCTGCCGTTGAGGACTGGGAATATCCGGGATTTGATACCTGCCGTTGAGGACTGGGAATATCCGGGATTTGATACCTGCCGTTGAGGACTGGGAATATCCGGGATTTGATACCTGCCGTTGAGGACTGGGAATATCCGGGATTTGATACCTGCCGTTGAGGACTGGGAATATCTGGGATTTGATACCAGCTAATGAAAACTGGGAATATCTGGGATTTGATACCAGCTAATGAAAACTGGGAATATCTGGAATTTGATACCAGCTAATGAAAACTGGGAATATCTCGGATTTGATACCAGCTAATGAAAACTGGGAATATCTCGGATTTGATACCTGCCGTTGAGGACGGAATATCTGGGATTTGATACCTGCCGTTAAGGACTGGGAATATCTGGGATTTTATACCTGCCGTTGAGGACTGGGAATATCTGGGATTTGATAACTCCGTTGAGGACTGGGAATATCTGCCGTTGAGCACTGGGAATATCGGGGATTTGATACCTGCCGTTGAGGACTGGGAATACCCGGGATTTGATACCTGCCGTTGAGGATTGGGAATATCCGGGATTTGATACCTGCCCTTGAGGACTGGGAATATCCGAGATTTGATACCTGCCCTTGACGACTGGGAATATCCGGGATTTGATACCTGCCCTTGAGGACTGGGAATATCTGAGATTTGATACCTGCCGTTGAGGACTGGGAATATCCGGGATTTGATACCTGCCGTTGAGGACTGGGAATATCCGGGATTTGATACCTGCCGTTGAGGACTGGGAATATCCGGGATTTGATACCTGCCGTTGAGGACTGGGAATATCCGGGATTTGATACCTGCCGTTGAGGACTGGGAATATCCGGGATTTGATACCTGCTGTTGAGGACTGGGAATATCCGGGATTTGATACCTGCCGTTGAGGACTGGGAATATCTGGGATTTGATACCAGCTAATGAAAACTGGGAATATCTCGGATTTGATACCTGCCGTTGAGGACGGAATATCTGGGATTTGATACCTGCCGTTAAGGACTGGGAATATCTGGGATTTGATACCTGCCGTTGAGGACTGGGAATATCCGGGATTTGATACCTGCCGTTCAGGACTGGGAATATCTGGGATTTTATTCCTGCCGTTGAGGGTTGGGAATATCTGGGATTTTATACCTGCCGTTGAGGACTGGGAATATCTGGGATTTGATAACTCCGTTGAGGACTGGGAATATCTGCCGTTGAGCACTGGGAATATCCGGGATTTGATACCTGCCGTTGAGGACTGGGAATACCCGGGATTTGATACCTGCCGTTGAGGATTGGGAATATCCGGGATTTGATACCTGCCCTTGAGGACTGGGAATATCCGAGATTTGATACCTGCCCTTGACGACTGGGAATATCCGGGATTTGATACCTGCCCTTGAGGACTGGGAATATCTGAGATTTGATACCTGCCGTTGAGGACTGGGAATATCCGGGATTTGATACCTGCCGTTGAGGACTGGGAATATCCGGGATTTGATACCTGCCGTTGAGGACTGGGAATATCCGGGATTTGATACCTGCCGTTGAGGACTGGGAATATCCGGGATTTGATACCTGCTGTTGAGGACTGGGAATATCCGGGATTTGATACCTGCCGTTGAGGACTGGGAATATCCGGGATTTGATACCTGCCGTTGAGGACTGGGAATATCCGGGATTTGATACCTGCCGTTGAGGACTGGGAATATCCGGGATTTGATAAAAGCTAATGAAAACTGGGAATATCTCGGATTTGATACCAGCCGTTGAGGACTGGGAATATCCGGGATTTGATACCAGCCGTTGAGGACTGGGAATATCCGGGATTTGATACCTGCCGTTGAGGACTGGGAATATCCGGGATTTGATACCTGCCGTTCAGGACTGGGAATATCTGGGATTTTATTCCTGCCGTTGAGGGTTGGGAATATCTGGGATTTGATACCTGCCGTTGAGGACAGGGAATATCTGGGATTTGATACCAGCTAATGAAAACTGGGAATATCTGGGATTTGATACCAGCTAATGAAAACTGGGAATATCTGGGATTTGATACCTGCCGTTAAGGACAGGGAATATCTGGGATTTGATACCAGCTAATGAAAACTGGGAATATCTCGGATTGGATACCTGCCGTTGAGGACTGGGAATATCCGGGATTTGATACCTGCCGTTGAGGACTGGGAATATCCGGGATTTGATACCTGCCGTTGAGGACAGGGAATATCTGGGATTTGATACCAGCTAATGAAAACTGGGAATATCTCGGATTGGATACCTGCCGTTGAGGACTGGGAATATCCGGGATTTGATACCTGCCGTTGAGGACTGGGAATATCCGGGATTTGATACCTGCCGTTGAGGACTGGGAATATCCGGGATTTGATACCTGCCGTTGAGGACTGGGAATATCCGGGATTTGATACCTGCCGTTGAGGACTGGGAATATCCGGGATTTGATACCAGCTAATGAAAACTGGGAATATCTCGGATTTGATACCAGCCGTTGAGGACTGGGAATATCCGGGATTTGATACCTGCCGTTGAGGACTGGGAATATCCGGGATTTGATACCTGCCGTTGAGGACTGGGAATATCTGGGATTTTATTCCTGCCGTTGAGGGTTGGGAATATCTGGGATTTGATACCTGCCGTTGAGGACAGGGAATATCTGGGATTTGATACCAGCTAATGAAAACTGGGAATATCTGGGATTTGATACCAGCTAATGAAAACTGGGAATATCTGGGATTTTATACCTGCCGTTAAGGACAGGGAATATCTGGGATTTGATACCAGCTAATGAAAACTGGGAATATCTCGGATTGGATACCTAACGTTGAGGACTGGGAATATCCGGGATTTGATACCTGCCGTTGAGGACTGGGAATATCCGGGATTTGATACCTGCCGTTGAGGACTGGGAATATCTGGGATTTGATACCAGCTAATGAAAACTGGGAATATCTCGGATTGGATACCTGCCGTTGAGGACTGGGAATATCCGGGATTTGATACCTGCCGTTGAGGACTGGGAATATCCGGGATTTGATACCTGCCGTTGAGGACTGGGAATATCCGGGATTTGATACCTGCCGTTGAGGACTGGGAATATCCGGGATTTGATACCTGCCGTTGAGGACTGGGAATATCCGGGATTTGATACCTGCTGTTGAGGACTGGGAATATCTGGGATTTGATACCAGCTAATGAAAACTGGGAATATCTGGGATTTGATACCTGCCGTTAAGGACAGGGAATATCTGGGATTTGATACCAGCTAATGAAAACTGGGAATATCTCGGATTGGATACCTGCCATTGAGGACTGGGAATATCCGGGATTTGATACCTGCCGTTGAGGACTGGGAATATCCGGGATTTGATACCTGCCGTTGAGGACAGGGAATATCTGGGATTTGATACCAGCTAATGAAAACTGGGAATATCTCGGATTGGATACCTGCCGTTGAGGACTGGGAATATCCGGGATTTGATACCTGCCGTTGAGGACTGGGAATATCCGGGATTTGATACCTGCCGTTGAGGACTGGGAATATCCGGGATTTGATACCTGCCGTTGAGGACTGGGAATATCTGGGATATGATACCAGCTAATGAAAACTGGGAATATCTGGGATTTGATACCAGCTAATGAAAACTGGGAATATCTGGAATTTGATACCAGCTAATGAAAACTGGGAATATCTCGGATTTGATACCAGCTAATGAAAACTGGGAATATCTCGGATTTGATACCAGCTAATGAAAACTGGGAATATCTCGGATTTGATACCTGCCGTTGAGGACGGAATATCTGGGATTTGATACCTGCCGTTAAGGACTGGGAATATCTGGGATTTTATACCTGCCGTTGAGGACTGGGAATATCTGGGATTTGATAACTCCGTTGAGGACTGGGAATATCTGCCGTTGAGCACTGGGAATATCGGGGATTTGATACCTGCCGTTGAGGACTGGGAATACCCGGGATTTGATACCTGCCGTTGAGGATTGGGAATATCCGGGATTTGATACCTGCCCTTGAGGACTGGGAATATCCGAGATTTGATACCTGCCCTTGACGACTGGGAATATCCGGGATTTGATACCTGCCCTTGAGGACTGGGAATATCTGAGATTTGATACCTGCCGTTGAGGACTGGGAATATCCGGGATTTGATACCTGCCGTTGAGGACTGGGAATATCCGGGATTTGATACCTGCCGTTGAGGACTGGGAATATCCGGGATTTGATACCTGCCGTTGAGGACTGGGAATATCCGGGATTTGATACCTGCCGTTGAGGACTGGGAATATCCGGGATTTGATACCTGCTGTTGAGGACTGGGAATATCCGGGATTTGATACCTGCCGTTGAGGACTGGGAATATCTGGGATTTGATACCAGCTAATGAAAACTGGGAATATCTCGGATTTGATACCTGCCGTTGAGGACGGAATATCTGGGATTTGATACCTGCCGTTAAGGACTGGGAATATCTGGGATTTGATACCTGCCGTTAAGGACTGGGAATATCTGGGATTTTATACCTGCCGTTGAGGACTGGGAATATCTGGGATTTGATAACTCCGTTGAGGACTGGGAATATCTGCCGTTGAGCACTGGGAATATCCGGGATTTGATACCTGCCGTTGAGGACTGGGAATACCCGGGATTTGATACCTGCCGTTGAGGATTGGGAATATCCGGGATTTGATACCTGCCCTTGAGGACTGGGAATATCCGAGATTTGATACCTGCCCTTGACGACTGGGAATATCCGGGATTTGATACCTGCCCTTGAGGACTGGGAATATCTGAGATTTGATACCTGCCGTTGAGGACTGGGAATATCCGGGATTTGATACCTGCCGTTGAGGACTGGGAATATCCGGGATTTGATACCTGCCGTTGAGGACTGGGAATATCCGGGATTTGATACCTGCCGTTGAGGACTGGGAATATCCGGGATTTGATACCTGCCGTTGAGGACTGGGAATATCCGGGATTTGATACCTGCTGTTGAGGACTGGGAATATCCGGGATTTGATACCTGCCGTTGAGGACTGGGAATATCTGGGATTTGATACCAGCTAATGAAAACTGGGAATATCTCGGATTTGATACCTGCCGTTGAGGACGGAATATCTGGGATTTGATACCTGCCGTTAAGGACTGGGAATATCTGGGATTTGATACCTGCCGTTAAGGACTGGGAATATCTGGGATTTTATACCTGCCGTTGAGGACTGGGAATATCTGGGATTTGATAACTCCGTTGAGGACTGGGAATATCTGCCGTTGAGCACTGGGAATATCCGGGATTTGATACCTGCCGTTGAGGACTGGGAATATCCGGGATTTGATACCTGCCGTTGAGGACTGGGAATATCCGGGATTTGATACCTGCCCTTGAGGACTGGGAATATCCGGGATTTGATACCTGCCCTTGAGGACTGGGAATATCCGGGATTTGATACCTGCCCTTGAGGACTGGGAATATCTGAGATTTGATACCTGCCGTTGAGGACTGGGAATATCCGGGATTTGATACCTGCCGTTGAGGACTGGGAATATCCGGGATTTGATACCTGCCGTTGAGGACTGGGAATATCCGGGATTTGATACCTGCCGTTGAGGACTGGGAATATCCGGGATTTGATACCTGCCGTTGAGGACTGGGAATATCCGGGATTTGATACCAGCTAATGAAAACTGGGAATATCTCGGATTTGATACCAGCCGTTGAGGACTGGGAATATCCGGGATTTGATACCTGCCGTTGAGGACTGGGAATATCCGGGATTTGATACCTGCCGTTGAGGACTGGGAATATCTGGGATTTGATACCTGCCGTTGAGGGTTGGGAATATCTGGGATTTGATACCTGCCGTTGAGGACAGGGAATATCTGGGATTTGATACCAGCTAATGAAAACTGGGAATATCTGGGATTTGATACCAGCTAATGAAAACTGGGAATATCTGGGATTTGATACCTGCCGTTGAGGACTGGGAATATCTGGGATTTGATACCTGCCGTTGAGGACTGGGAATATCTGCCGTTGAGGACTGGGAATATCCGGGATTTGATACCTGCCGTTGAGGACTGGGAATATCCGGGATTTGATACCTGCCGTTGAGGACTGGGAATATCCGGGATTTGATACCTGCCTTGAGGACTGGGAATATCTGGATTTGATACCTGCCGTTGAGGACTGGGAATATCCGGGATTTGATACCTGCCGTTGAGGACTGGGAATATCCGGGATTTGATACCTGCCGTTGAGGACTGGGAATATCCGGGATTTGATACCTGCCGTTGAGGACTGGGAATATCCGGGATTTGATACCTGCCGTTGAGGACTGGGAATATCCGGGATTTGATACCTGCCGTTGAGGACTGGGAATATCCGGGATTTGATACCTGCCGTTGAGGACTGGGAATATCTGGGATTTGATACCAGCTAATGAAAACTGGGAATATCTCGGATTTGATACCTGCCGTTGAGGACGGAATATCTGGGATTTGATACCTGCCGTTGAGGACTGGGAATATCTGGGATTTGATACCTGCCGTTAAGGACTGGGAATATCTGGGATTTGATACCTGCCGTTGAGGACTGGGAATATCTGGGATTTGATAACTCCGTTGAGGACTGGGAATATCTGCCGTTGAGCACTGGGAATATCCGGGATTTGATACCTGCCGTTGAGGACTGGGAATATCCGGGATTTGATACCTGCCGTTGAGGACTGGGAATATCCGGGATTTGATACCTGCCGTTGAGGACTGGGAATATCCGGGATTTGATACCTGCCGTTGAGGACTGGGAATATCCGGGATTTGATACCTGCCGTTGAGGACTGGGAATATCCGGGATTTGATACCTGCCGTTGAGGACTGGGAATATCCGGGATTTGATACCTGCCGTTGAGGACTGGGAATATCCGGGATTTGATACCTGCCGTTGAGGACTGGGAATATCCGGGATTTGATACCTGCCGTTGAGGACTGGGAATATCCGGGATTTGATACCTGCCGTTGAGGACTGGGAATATCCGGGATTTGATACCAGCTAATGAAAACTGGGAATATCTCGGATTTGATACCTGCCGTTGAGGACTGGGAATATCCGGGATTTGATACCTGCCGTTGAGGACTGGGAATATCCGGGATTTGATACCTGCCGTTGAGGACTGGGAATATCTGGGATTTGATACCTGCCGTTGAGGACTGGGAATATCTGGGATTTGATACCTGCCGTTGAGGACTGGGAATATCTGGGATTTGATACCAGCTAATGAAAACTGGGAATATCTGGGATTTGATACCAGCTAATGAAAACTGGGAATATCTGGGATTTGATACCTGCCGTTGAGGACTGGGAATATCTGGGATTTGATACCTGCCGTTGAGGACTGGGAATATCTGCCGTTGAGGACTGGGAATATCGGGGATTTGATACCTGCCGTTGAGGACTGGGAATATCCGGGATTTGATACCTGCCGTTGAGGACTGGGAATATCCGGGATTTGATACCTGCCGTTGAGGACTGGGAATATCCGGGATTTGATACCTGCCGTTGAGGACTGGGAATATCTGGGATTTGATACCTGCCGTTGAGGACTGGGAATATCCGGGATTTGATACCTGCCGTTGAGGACTGGGAATATCCGGGATTTGATACCTGCCGTTGAGGACTGGGAATATCCGGGATTTGATACCTGCCGTTGAGGACTGGGAATATCCGGGATTTGATACCTGCCGTTGAGGACTGGGAATATCCGGGATTTGATACCTGCCGTTGAGGACTGGGAATATCCGGGATTTGATACCTGCCGTTGAGGACTGGGAATATCTGGGATTTGATACCAGCTAATGAAAACTGGGAATATCTCGGATTTGATACCTGCCGTTGAGGACTGGAATATCTGGGATTTGATACCTGCCGTTGAGGACTGGGAATATCTGGGATTTGATACCTGCCGTTAAGGACTGGGAATATCTGGGATTTGATACCTGCCGTTGAGGACTGGGAATATCTGGGATTTGATAACTCCGTTGAGGACTGGGAATATCTGCCGTTGAGGACTGGGAATATCGGGGATTTGATACCTGCCGTTGAGGACTGGGAATATCCGGGATTTGATACCTGCCGTTGAGGACTGGGAATATCCGGGATTTGATACCTGCCCTTGAGGACTGGGAATATCCGGGATTTGATACCTGCCCTTGACGACTGGGAATATCCGGGATTTGATACCTGCCCTTGAGGACTGGGAATATCTGGGATTTGATACCTGCCGTTGAGGACTGGGAATATCCGGGATTTGATACCTGCCGTTGAGGACTGGGAATATCCGGGATTTGATACCTGCCGTTGAGGACTGGGAATATCCGGGATTTGATACCTGCCGTTGAGGACTGGGAATATCCGGGATTTGATACCTGCCGTTGAGGACTGGGAATATCCGGGATTTGATACCTGCCGTTGAGGACTGGGAATATCCGGGATTTGATACCTGCCGTTGAGGACTGGGAATATCTGGGATTTGATACCAGCTAATGAAAACTGGGAATATCTCGGATTTGATACCTGCCGTTGAGGACTGGGAATATCTGGGATTTGATACCTGCCGTTGAGGACTGGGAATATCTGGGATTTGATACCTGCCGTTAAGGACTGGGAATATCTGGGATTTGATACCTGCCGTTGAGGACTGGGAATATCTGGGATTTGATAACTCCGTTGAGGACTGGGAATATCTGCCGTTGAGGACTGGGAATATCCGGGATTTGATACCTGCCGTTGAGGACTGGGAATATCCGGGATTTGATACCTGCCGTTGAGGACTGGGAATATCCGGGATTTGATACCTGCCGTTGAGGACTGGGAATATCCGGATTTGATACCTGCCGTTGAGGACTGGGAATATCCGGGATTTGATACCTGCCGTTGAGGACTGGGAATATCTGGGATTTGATACCTGCCGTTGAGGACTGGGAATATCCGGGATTTGATACCTGCCGTTGAGGACTGGGAATATCCGGGATTTGATACCTGCCGTTGAGGACTGGGAATATCCGGGATTTGATACCTGCCGTTGAGGACTGGGAATATCCGGGATTTGATACCTGCCGTTGAGGACTGGGAATATCCGGGATTTGATACCAGCTAATGAAAACTGGGAATATCTCGGATTTGATACCTGCCGTTGAGGACTGGGAATATCCGGGATTTGATACCTGCCGTTGAGGACTGGGAATATCCGGGATTTGATACCTGCCGTTGAGGACTGGGAATATCTGGGATTTGATACCTGCCGTTGAGGACTGGGAATATCTGGGATTTGATACCTGCCGTTGAGGACTGGGAATATCTGGGATTTGATACCAGCTAATGAAAACTGGGAATATCTGGGATTTGATACCAGCTAATGAAAACTGGGAATATCTGGGATTTGATACCTGCCGTTGAGGACTGGGAATATCTGGGATTTGATACCTGCCGTTGAGGACTGGGAATATCTGCCGTTGAGGACTGGGAATATCCGGGATTTGATACCTGCCGTTGAGGACTGGGAATATCCGGGATTTGATACCTGCCGTTGAGGACTGGGAATATCCGGGATTTGATACCTGCCTTGAGGACTGGGAATATCCGGGATTTGATACCTGCCTTGAGGACTGGGAATATCTGGGATTTGATACCTGCCGTTGAGGACTGGGAATATCCGGGATTTGATACCTGCCGTTGAGGACTGGGAATATCCGGGATTTGATACCTGCCGTTGAGGACTGGGAATATCCGGGATTTGATACCTGCCGTTGAGGACTGGGAATATCCGGGATTTGATACCTGCCGTTGAGGACTGGGAATATCCGGGATTTGATACCTGCCGTTGAGGACTGGGAATATCCGGGATTTGATACCTGCCGTTGAGGACTGGGAATATCTGGGATTTGATACCAGCTAATGAAAACTGGGAATATCTCGGATTTGATACCTGCCGTTGAGGACGGAATATCTGGGATTTGATACCTGCCGTTGAGGACTGGGAATATCTGGGATTTGATACCTGCCGTTGAGGACTGGGAATATCTGGGATTTGATACCTGCCGTTGAGGACTGGGAATATCTGGGATTTGATACCTCCGTTGAGGACTGGGAATATCTGCCGTTGAGGACTGGGAATATCCGGGATTTGATACCTGCCGTTGAGGACTGGGAATATCCGGGATTTGATACCTGCCGTTGAGGACTGGGAATATCCGGGATTTGATACCTGCCGTTGAGGACTGGGAATATCCGGGATTTGATACCTGCCGTTGAGGACTGGGAATATCCGGGATTTGATACCTGCCGTTGAGGACTGGGAATATCCGGGATTTGATACCTGCCGTTGAGGACTGGGAATATCCGGGATTTGATACCTGCCGTTGAGGACTGGGAATATCCGGGATTTGATACCTGCCGTTGAGGACTGGGAATATCCGGGATTTGATACCTGCCGTTGAGGACTGGGAATATCCGGGATTTGATACCAGCTAATGAAAACTGGGAATATCTCGGATTTGATACCTGCCGTTGAGGACTGGGAATATCCGGGATTTGATACCTGCCGTTGAGGACTGGGAATATCCGGGATTTGATACCTGCCGTTGAGGACTGGGAATATCTGGGATTTGATACCTGCCGTTGAGGACTGGGAATATCTGGGATTTGATACCTGCCGTTGAGGACTGGGAATATCTGGGATTTGATACCAGCTAATGAAAACTGGGAATATCTGGGATTTGATACCAGCTAATGAAAACTGGGAATATCTGGGATTTGATACCTGCCGTTGAGGACTGGGAATATCTGGGATTTGATACCAGCTAATGAAAACTGGGAATATCTCGGATTTGATACCTGCCGTTGAGGACTGGGAATATCCGGGATTTGATACCTGCCGTTGAGGACTGGGAATATCCGGGATTTGATACCTGCCGTTGAGGACTGGGAATATCCGGGATTTGATACCTGCCGTTGAGGACTGGGAATATCCGGGATTTGATACCTGCCGTTGAGGACTGGGAATATCCGGGATTTGATACCTGCCGTTGAGGACTGGGAATATCCGGGATTTGATACCTGCCGTTGAGGACTGGGAATATCCGGGATTTGATACCTGCCGTTGAGGACTGGGAATATCCGGGATTTGATACCAGCTAATGAAAACTGGGAATATCTCGGATTTGATACCTGCCGTTGAGGACTGGGAATATCTCGGATTTGATACCTGCCGTTGAGGACTGGGAATATCCGGGATTTGATACCTGCCGTTGAGGACTGGGAATATCCGGGATTTGATACCTGCCGTTGAGGACTGGGAATATCTGGGATTTGATACCTGCCGTTGAGGGTGGGAATATCTGGGATTTGATACCTGCCGTTGAGGACTGGGAATATCTGGGATTTGATACCAGCTAATGAAAACTGGGAATATCTGGGATTTGATACCAGCTAATGAAAACTGGGAATATCTGGGATTTGATACCAGCTAATGAAAACTGGGAATATCTCGGATTTGATACCTGCCGTTGAGGACGGAATATCTGGGATTTGATACCTGCCGTTGAGGACTGGGAATATCCGGGATTTGATACCTGCCGTTGAGGACTGGGAATATCTGGGATTTGATACCTGCCGTTGAGGACTGGGAATATCCGGGATTTGATACCTGCCGTTGAGGACTGGGAATATCCGGGATTTGATACCTGCCGTTGAGGACTGGGAATATCCGGGATTTGATACCTGCCGTTGAGGACTGGGAATATCCGGGATTTGATACCTGCCGTTGAGGACTGGGAATATCCGGGATTTGATACCTGCCGTTGAGGACTGGGAATATCCGGGATTTGATACCAGCTAATGAAAACTGGGAATATCTCGGATTTGATACCTGCCGTTGAGGACTGGGAATATCCGGGATTTGATACCTGCCGTTGAGGACTGGGAATATCCGGGATTTGATACCTGCCGTTGAGGACTGGGAATATCCGGGATTTGATACCTGCCGTTGAGGACTGGGAATATCTGGGATTTGATACCTGCCGTTGAGGACTGGGAATATCTGGGATTTGATACCTGCCGTTGAGGACTGGGAATATCTGGGATTTGATACCAGCTAATGAAAACTGGGAATATCTGGGATTTGATACCAGCTAATGAAAACTGGGAATATCTGGGATTTGATACCTGCCGTTGAGGACTGGGAATATCTGGGATTTGATACCAGCTAATGAAAACTGGGAATATCTCGGATTTGATACCTGCCGTTGAGGACTGGGAATATCCGGGATTTGATACCTGCCGTTGAGGACTGGGAATATCCGGGATTTGATACCTGCCGTTGAGGACTGGGAATATCTGGGATTTGATACCTGCTAATGAAAACTGGGAATATCTCGGATTTGATACCTGCCGTTGAGGACTGGGAATATCCGGGATTTGATACCTGCCGTTGAGGACTGGGAATATCCGGGATTTGATACCTGCCGTTGAGGACTGGGAATATCCGGGATTTGATACCTGCCGTTGAGGACTGGGAATATCCGGGATTTGATACCTGCCGTTGAGGACTGGGAATATCCGGGATTTGATACCAGCTAATGAAAACTGGGAATATCTCGGATTTGATACCTGCCGTTGAGGACTGGGAATATCCGGGATTTGATACCTGCCGTTGAGGACTGGGAATATCCGGGATTTGATACCTGCCGTTGAGGACTGGGAATATCTGGGATTTGATACCTGCCGTTGAGGACTGGGAATATCTGGGATTTGATACCTGCCGTTGAGGACAGGGAATATCTGGGATTTGATACCAGCTAATGAAAACTGGGAATATCTGGGATTTGATACCAGCTAATGAAAACTGGGAATATCCGGGATTTGATACCTGCCGTTGAGGACTGGGAATATCCGGGATTTGATACCTGCCGTTGAGGACTGGGAATATCCGGGATTTGATACCTGCCGTTGAGGACTGGGAATATCCGGGATTTGATACCTGCCGTTGAGGACTGGGAATATCCGGGATTTGATACCTGCCGTTGAGGACTGGGAATATCTCGGATTTGATACCTGCCGTTGAGGACTGGGAATATCCGGGATTTGATACCTGCCGTTGAGGACTGGGAATATCCGGGATTTGATACCTGCCGTTGAGGACTGGGAATATCTGGGATTTGATACCTGCCGTTGAGGGTTGGGAATATCTGGGATTTGATACCTGCCGTTGAGGACAGGGAATATCTGGGATTTGATACCAGCTAATGAAAACTGGGAATATCTGGGATTTGATACCAGCTAATGAAAACTGGGAATATCTGGGATTTGATACCAGCTAATGAAAACTGGGAATATCTCGGATTTGATACCTGCCGTTGAGGACGGAATATCTGGGATTTGATACCTGCCGTTGAGGACTGGGAATATCCGGGATTTGATACCTGCCGTTGAGGACTGGGAATATCTGGGATTTGATACCTGCCGTTGAGGACTGGGAATATCTGGGATTTGATACCTGCCGTTGAGGACTGGGAATATCTGGGATTTGATACCAGCTAATGAAAACTGGGAATATCTGGGATTTGATACCTGCTAATGAAAACTGGGAATATCCGGGATTTGATACCTGCCGTTGAGGACTGGGAATATCCGGGATTTGATACCTGCCGTTGAGGACTGGGAATATCCGGGATTTGATACCTGCCGTTGAGGACTGGGAATATCCGGGATTTGATACCTGCCGTTGAGGACTGGGAATATCCGGGATTTGATACCTGCCGTTGAGGACTGGGAATATCTCGGATTTGATACCTGCCGTTGAGGACTGGGAATATCCGGGATTTGATACCTGCCGTTGAGGACTGGGAATATCCGGGATTTGATACCTGCCGTTGAGGACTGGGAATATCTGGGATTTGATACCTGCCGTTGAGGACTGGGAATATCTGGGATTTGATACCTGCCGTTGAGGACAGGGAATATCTGGGATTTGATACCAGCTAATGAAAACTGGGAATATCTGGGATTTGATACCAGCTAATGAAAACTGGGAATATCTGGGATTTGATACCAGCTAATGAAAACTGGGAATATCTCGGATTTGATACCTGCCGTTGAGGACGGAATATCTGGGATTTGATACCTGCCGTTGAGGACTGGGAATATCCGGGATTTGATACCTGCCGTTGAGGACTGGGAATATCTGGGATTTGATACCTGCCGTTGAGGACTGGGAATATCCGGGATTTGATACCTGCCGTTGAGGACTGGGAATATCCGGGATTTGATACCTGCCGTTGAGGACTGGGAATATCCGGGATTTGATACCTGCCGTTGAGGACTGGGAATATCCGGGATTTGATACCTGCTGTTGAGGACTGGGAATATCCGGGATTTGATACCTGCCGTTGAGGACTGGGAATATCCGGGATTTGATACCTGCCGTTGAGGACTGGGAATATCTGGGATTTGATACCAGCTAATGAAAACTGGGAATATCTGGGATTTGATACCAGCTAATGAAAACTGGGAATATCTGGGATTTGATACCTGCCGTTGAGGACAGGGAATATCTGGGATTTGATACCAGCTAATGAAAACTGGGAATATCTCGGATTGGATACCTGCCGTTGAGGACTGGGAATATCCGGGATTTGATACCTGCCGTTGAGGACTGGGAATATCCGGGATTTGATACCTGCCGTTGAGGACAGGGAATATCTGGGATTTGATACCAGCTAATGAAAACTGGGAATATCTCGGATTTGATACCTGCCGTTGAGGACTGGGAATATCCGGGATTTGATACCTGCCGTTGAGGACTGGGAATATCCGGGATTTGATACCTGCCGTTGAGGACTGGGAATATCCGGGATTTGATACCTGCCGTTGAGGACTGGGAATATCCGGGATTTGATACCTGCTGTTGAGGACTGGGAATATCCGGGATTTGATACCTGCCGTTGAGGACTGGGAATATCCGGGATTTGATACCTGCCGTTGAGGACTGGGAATATCCGGGATTTGATACCTGCCGTTGAGGACTGGGAATATCTGGGATTTTATTCCTGCCGTTGAGGGTTGGGAATATCTGGGATTTGATACCTGCCGTTGAGGACAGGGAATATCTGGGATTTGATACCAGCTAATGAAAACTGGGAATATCTGGGATTTGATACCAGCTAATGAAAACTGGGAATATCTGGGATTTGATACCAGCTAATGAAAACTGGGAATATCTCGGATTTGATACCTGCCGTTGAGGACGGAATATCTGGGATTTGATACCTGCCGTTAAGGACTGGGAATATCCGGGATTTGATACCTGCCCTTGAGGACTGGGAATATCTGGGATTTGATACCTGCCGTTGAGGACTGGGAATATCCGGGATTTGATACCTGCCGTTGAGGACTGGGAATATCCGGGATTTGATACCTGCCGTTGAGGACTGGGAATATCCGGGATTTGATACCTGCCGTTGAGGACTGGGAATATCCGGGATTTGATACCTGCTGTTGAGGACTGGGAATATCCGGGATTTGATACCTGCCGTTGAGGACTGGGAATATCCGGGATTTGATACCTGCCGTTGAGGACTGGGAATATCTGGGATTTGATACCTGCCGTTGAGGACTGGGAATATCTGGGATTTGATACCTGCCGTTGAGGACTGGGAATATCTGGGATTTGATACCAGCTAATGAAAACTGGGAATATCTGGGATTTGATACCAGCTAATGAAAACTGGGAATATCTGGGATTTGATACCTGCCGTTAAGGACAGGGAATATCTGGGATTTGATACCAGCTAATGAAAACTGGGAATATCTCGGATTGGATACCTGCCGTTGAGGACTGGGAATATCCGGGATTTGATACCTGCCGTTGAGGACTGGGAATATCCGGGATTTGATACCTGCCGTTGAGGACAGGGAATATCTGGGATTTGATACCAGCTAATGAAAACTGGGAATATCTCGGATTGGATACCTGCCGTTGAGGACTGGGAATATCCGGGATTTGATACCTGCCGTTGAGGACTGGGAATATCCGGGATTTGATACCTGCCGTTGAGGACTGGGAATATCCGGGATTTGATACCTGCCGTTGAGGACTGGGAATATCCGGGATTTGATACCTGCTGTTGAGGACTGGGAATATCCGGGATTTGATACCTGCCGTTGAGGACTGGGAATATCCGGGATTTGATACCTGCCGTTGAGGACTGGGAATATCCGGGATTTGATACCAGCTAATGAAAACTGGGAATATCTCGGATTTGATACCAGCCGTTGAGGACTGGGAATATCTCGGATTTGATACCTGCCGTTGAGGACTGGGAATATCCGGGATTTGATACCTGCCGTTGAGGACTGGGAATATCCGGGATTTGATACCTGCCGTTGAGGACTGGGAATATCTGGGATTTTATTCCTGCCGTTGAGGGTTGGGAATATCTGGGATTTGATACCTGCCGTTGAGGACAGGGAATATCTGGGATTTGATACCAGCTAATGAAAACTGGGAATATCTGGGATTTGATACCAGCTAATGAAAACTGGGAATATCTGGGATTTGATACCAGCTAATGAAAACTGGGAATATCTCGGATTTGATACCTGCCGTTGAGGACGGAATATCTGGGATTTGATACCTGCCGTTAAGGACTGGGAATATCCGGGATTTGATACCTGCCCTTGAGGACTGGGAATATCTGGATTTGATACCTGCCGTTGAGGACTGGGAATATCCGGGATTTGATACCTGCCGTTGAGGACTGGGAATATCCGGGATTTGATACCTGCCGTTGAGGACTGGGAATATCCGGGATTTGATACCTGCCGTTGAGGACTGGGAATATCCGGGATTTGATACCTGCTGTTGAGGACTGGGAATATCCGGGATTTGATACCTGCCGTTGAGGACTGGGAATATCCGGGATTTGATACCTGCCGTTGAGGACTGGGAATATCCGGGATTTGATACCTGCCGTTGAGGACTGGGAATATCCGGGATTTGATACCAGCTAATGAAAACTGGGAATATCTCGGATTTGATACCAGCCGTTGAGGACTGGGAATATCCGGGATTTGATACCAGCCGTTGAGGACTGGGAATATCCGGGATTTGATACCTGCCGTTGAGGACTGGGAATATCCGGGATTTGATACCTGCCGTTGAGGACTGGGAATATCTGGGATTTTATTCCTGCCGTTGAGGGTTGGGAATATCTGGGATTTGATACCTGCCGTTGAGGACAGGGAATATCTGGGATTTGATACCAGCTAATGAAAACTGGGAATATCTGGGATTTGATACCAGCTAATGAAAACTGGGAATATCTGGGATTTGATACCTGCCGTTAAGGACAGGGAATATCTGGGATTTGATACCAGCTAATGAAAACTGGGAATATCTCGGATTGGATACCTGCCGTTGAGGACTGGGAATATCCGGGATTTGATACCTGCCGTTGAGGACTGGGAATATCCGGGATTTGATACCTGCCGTTAAGGACAGGGAATATCTGGGATTTGATACCAGCTAATGAAAACTGGGAATATCTCGGATTGGATACCTGCCGTTGCGGACTGGGAATATCCGGGATTTGATACCTGCCGTTGAGGACTGGGAATATCCGGGATTTGATACCTGCCGTTGAGGACTGGGAATATCCGGGATTTGATACCTGCCGTTGAGGACTGGGAATATCCGGGATTTGATACCTGCCGTTGAGGACTGGGAATATCCGGGATTTGATACCTGCTGTGAGGACTGGGAATATCTCGGATTTGATACCTGCCGTTGAGGACTGGGAATATCCGGGATTTGATACCTGCCGTTGAGGACTGGGAATATCCGGGATTTGATACCTGCCGTTGAGGACTGGGAATATCTGGGATTTATTCCTGCCGTTGAGGGTTGGGAATATCTGGGATTTGATACCTGCCGTTGAGGACAGGGAATATCTGGGATTTGATACCAGCTAATGAAAACTGGGAATATCTGGGATTTGATACCAGCTAATGAAAACTGGGAATATCTGGGATTTGATACCAGCTAATGAAAACTGGGAATATCTCGGATTTGATACCTGCCGTTGAGGACGGAATATCTGGGATTTGATACCTGCCGTTAAGGACTGGGAATATCCGGGATTTGATACCTGCCCTTGAGGACTGGGAATATCTGAGATTTGATACCTGCCGTTGAGGACTGGGAATATCCGGGATTTGATACCTGCCGTTGAGGACTGGGAATATCCGGGATTTGATACCTGCCGTTGAGGACTGGGAATATCCGGGATTTGATACCTGCCGTTGAGGACTGGGAATATCCGGGATTTGATACCTGCTGTTGAGGACTGGGAATATCCGGGATTTGATACCTGCCGTTGAGGACTGGGAATATCCGGGATTTGATACCTGCCGTTGAGGACTGGGAATATCCGGGATTTGATACCTGCCGTTGAGGACTGGGAATATCCGGGATTTGATACCAGCTAATGAAAACTGGGAATATCTCGGATTTGATACCAGCCGTTGAGGACTGGGAATATCCGGGATTTGATACCAGCCGTTGAGGACTGGGAATATCCGGGATTTGATACCTGCCGTTGAGGACTGGGAATATCCGGGATTTGATACCTGCCGTTCAGGACTGGGAATATCTGGGATTTATTCCTGCCGTTGAGGGTTGGGAATATCTGGGATTTGATACCTGCCGTTGAGGACAGGGAATATCTGGGATTTGATACCAGCTAATGAAAACTGGGAATATCTGGGATTTGATACCAGCTAATGAAAACTGGGAATATCTGGGATTTGATACCTGCCGTTAAGGACAGGGAATATCTGGGATTTGATACCAGCTAATGAAAACTGGGAATATCTCGGATTGGATACCTGCCGTTGAGGACTGGGAATATCCGGGATTTGATACCTGCCGTTGAGGACTGGGAATATCCGGGATTTGATACCTGCCGTTAAGGACAGGGAATATCTGGGATTTGATACCAGCTAATGAAAACTGGGAATATCTCGGATTGGATACCTGCCGTTGCGGACTGGGAATATCCGGGATTTGATACCTGCCGTTGAGGACTGGGAATATCCGGGATTTGATACCTGCCGTTGAGGACTGGGAATATCCGGGATTTGATACCTGCCGTTGAGGACTGGGAATATCCGGGATTTGATACCTGCCGTTGAGATACGGGAATATCCGGGATTTGATACCAGCTAATGAAAACTGGGAATATCTCGGATTTGATACCAGCCGTTGAGGACTGGGAATATCCGGGATTTGATACCTGCCGTTGAGGACTGGGAACATCCGGGATTTGATACCTGCCGTTGAGGACTGGGAATATCTGGGATTTTATTCCTGCCGTTGAGGGTTGGGAATATCTGGGATTTGATACCTGCCGTTGAGGACAGGGAATATCTGGGATTTGATACCAGCTAATGAAAACTGGGAATATCTGGGATTTGATACCAGCTAATGAAAACTGGGAATATCCGGGATTTGATACCTGCCGTTGAGGACTGGGAATATCCGGGATTTGATACCTGCCGTTGAGGACTGGGAATATCCGGGATTTGATACCTGCCGTTGAGGACTGGGAATATCCGGGATTTGATACCTGCCGTTGAGGACTGGGAATATCCGGGATTTGATACCTGCTGTTGAGGACTGGGAATATCTGGGATTTGATACCAGCTAATGAAAACTGGGAATATCTGGGATTTGATACCTGCCGTTAAGGACAGGGAATATCTGGGATTTGATACCAGCTAATGAAAACTGGGAATATCTCGGATTGGATACCTGCCGTTGAGGACTGGGAATATCCGGGATTTGATACCTGCCGTTGAGGACTGGGAATATCCGGGATTTGATACCTGCCGTTGAGGACAGGGAATATCTGGGATTTGATACCAGCTAATTCTGAGAGAGCGGTTGCTCTCTTAGATAAGACCTCATACTGCGTTTAATGTATAAGGGTGGTTTTTTGATTCGATGTAACTTTTTTCCTATCATGGTTACTGCTTTGAAAAAATTCCACTGAACTAAAATTCGGACCCTTAATATGTGGTTAAAATTTCAAAGAGATCCCTCTATTAGTTTTCTTCATAGAAAATAAAGTTGCTAAGGGTGGTTTTCATTTCCATAAAAAAATTAAGACATTTTGGCAAAAAAAGGGAAATTTTCCCATAGGAATAACATGGGAAATGTTTGCTGTGATAGCCAAATGGTCTCGACCATTTTTTGAAGACTATTTATTCGATAGGTCTGAAAATGGTTTTAAATGAAAGGTTGAACATTTTTCTGGTGCCTTTCGAAGTTTTATTGAAAACAATTAATATTAAGTATTACTTTTTGTACTTTTAAGCACATACTTAAACTTACGACCTTTTATTCTGTTGGACTTACGTGGTATAATCCTAGCTAAAATCATAGAGAAACGTACTGTTGGACTTACGCTGTTTTACCGCTAATATAGCGAAGTTTTTTGTTTACTAAATGCGTCGTCCGCTCTGTTTATGGACGAGCTTAAGGCGAATTTTTCCACTTTTCATCTAAAAGAAGGGGTTAATCAGTCCCAATTTTATTTTATTCTCGTAAGTTAAACTTCATTATAATTTAATACAAAAGAATTTAAAGTTAAGATTTAGCCGATAATTTTTAAATTCACTGATTTCACTAAGCCTCGGTCAAAAGTTCAAGACAGGCTGATTGTACTATTGTAGACTAGAGACCAATTGGCCGTGTTGCGTTCGTTTTAAGGTGTTTCACCTGGTGCCATTGGCCAACGATAGCCGCTAATTAGGTAATTTGTTTAAATTAAATCAATTTTTGTTGTTTAAAGTAGATCAATGCAAACTACGCACAAGGGTTCGTTCCCTGGTTTCTCGACTGGTGCCGTCAGGCAACGGTTACCGCTACGAAGATACGTTTTTTACTGGTAAAATAAATGATAGATTCAATCACACTATCACTAAACCCTGTCACCAAATCAACCAATATTTATAATTCAGGTTCTTCCAATCATTTGTACTAGGTAACAATTGAATTATTAATTATTTTGCGCCCATTCTAACGTTACCTAAGAAAACAATAAACAATGGCCAGATTGCCAACGATAAACGCTACAGAGATTATGTCTGGTGCAACCGCCAACGGTAACCACTGCGTAGATCATTTTGTTTGTTTAAATAATTGATAGATTAAATCACAGGATCACTAAACCCTGTCAACAAACCAACCAATGTTTTTTTATCCCGGCTCTTGCAATCATTTTTATTAGGTAACAGTTACGTTTTTAATTACTATTTATAACCGCTATTTAGAATAAACCCTTTGGTTTAAATTAGATACATTTTTGATGTTTAAAGTAGATTAATTCAAACTACGCAGAAGGGTTCATTCCCTGGTTTCTAGACTGGTGCCAGCAGCCAACGGTTACCGCTACGAAGATACGTTTTTTTCTGGTAAAATAAATGATAGATTCAATCACACTATCACCATCACTAATTCCATTAAAGGGATGTACAGTGTGTTAATTAATTAATATAAATTTTGGATAAATATGTAACACACTATCATTATTAAATTTCTGAAGAGAGGGAAAAAAGGTTGAAATTAATTTTTTTTAAATTTAAAAAGCAAATTTGGCGCAGAAAAAACCCAGCACCTGAAGCCTGTCTTATAAAATTTTCACAAGATGATTCGTTCAAGAATGTCTAGAATTAAGTCGCAATAATAGAAGTAATAAATTTTTTATCAACTAAGTCAGCTGATTTGGCCAGGCAGGGCATAGCCCACTCGATCCATGCTCACGGACGCAGCTCTGCATCTTGCGTCGTATTACGCGTGATCGAGTGGGCTATGGGCAGGGTAAACAAATACGGGGCTGCCAGGCTGTCTCTTATACCACAATGATGGTCATTATCCTTTACGAGAAATGCTTCCTTGTCCAGTGTGGGAAATAAGGCGGTGGCACAGGGCAGGGCCGGAAATAAGAAAAAATTCTTATAGGACACGCGTCCAGTGACCCCCTGTTTGACTTGAAAATTTATAGGACATTGTCCAGTGTCCACTGGAGTGTGCAAAATAGTGTCGAATCTCTTTAGTCAAGCTATCAAAACTTCGGAAAATTTATTGGTCAAACTGTCCAGTGACCCCCTTAGTTTTTAAAAAAATTATGGGACATTTTAAAATTTTATTGGACAATGTCCAGTGTCTTGTGCTTATTTCCGGCCCTGGCACAGGGCAAATGACCAGTTTGAAAATTAAACCACGGGACCACTAAGAAAATTCAAGGGTAACCAGAGTCCAGACATTAACTGAAAAAGTTTAATTGTCCAATTCCTAAGTTTAGCATACGACGTGACCAGGTCAATTATTATTATATACATAGTTTACAGGCGTGGAGGATTCCTACCACTAACACAAAAAGAGACCAAGCAACAAAGAGTGTAAAATCGTCTGCTATTTTACACTCTAAGTTGCCAGGTCTCCTTGTGCAAATGGTATGAATCCTCCACGCCTGTAAACTATGTATAGCGCGAGCAGCTTTCGTCCATGAGCGCGGATCGAGTGGGCTATGCTTGCAGGCAGAAACTTTGTCTCAGTTAGACCAAAGAGGGTAGAAAGAGGGGGAGTAGAAGCTAGCGGCTTTGGCAAGGCATTTTGGGTGTTCTCGCTTTTCTTTTTTATTTATTTGTTATATTTTCCTCCTAATATCCGGTTCACCGTATTTCAACCAATAAGAGGGCAGAGAAAGAAGCGCGCGCACACCGGGAGCTTAGAGGTAAACTTTCAAAGCGAGAACACTCCAGCCAAGCCGTCTACTCCCCCTCTTTCTACCCTCTTTGGTTAGACTGCTACAACGAAAACCGAAAACTAGTAACATAAGTCCAAGCCAGTCATCTGAAAGACTCAAAACGATGACTCTGATTCTTCTGAATTTGAAATATCAGTAGAAATGATTCTAGATAATCCTCAGAGTTATTTTAAATATTTTAATACTCAAAGTCAGGGGATAAAGAAAGGCCAAAATAATTTTAGTATGGAAATTTGATGTTTTCAGTGATAAATTAATCTCATTGGTGATAACTGATTAACTGGTACCTGAAACCATTAGTAACTAACTAGCAATATTAGGTCCCTTATGCTTACGCTCCCCTATATTTATGTTTGTGCTTAGTGCAGATTTTGAAAATGCAACAGTTTCTTAACAATCTTAATTAAAATGAAGACTGAAGGAACAGATATTAATCAAAAATGTCTTCGTGGACAAAGACTAGAAAAAGTAAATGATAAGAGAACAAAATGGAATGACCGAAGTAACAGATATTAAATTTTTCAGTTTAAAGACATGATTATAAAGCATCAATTATTTGAAAAAAAATACTTATCTTCGTTTTTTTCACCAAAATTACATTTCTTCAAAAATTTTGTATCATGAAATTTTCCATTCTTTTCAAAATGGTTCGTGTCAAAGCTTTACTATATAACAGATACATGCGACATCGTTTACATTTACAGCTAGATTTCCAGTGTAGACCATGATAGAAAAAGTTCCTCGTTAGTGATATTTAAAAGGATTGCAGCTTTTAATTTGAACTACGATACGTTTTAATACTGGAAACTAAACCCAATAGTGAAATAAATACACAGCCCACCATTTTGTCGGTGTCCATTTACGTGTTTCGTGTTATACGTTTGCTCTACAATGTGTTCCTCATAAATAGCAAGTCGAAGTCGTACCAAACTAATTCAATCACAACTTTTAAAACAGTTCTCATGCACTCAAGTTTCTTGTTAATAATATCTTTTATCCAAATTTTGATGATTGATTTATAAAACAATTTAAATCGTCGACCCAAAAAATGGGACCCAATCGAATCGTGGTCGTATAAATGCAGGCGCAAAACCAAAGCACCCTAATGCGACGTTTAAAATGTCAATCATGATGAAAGATAAAATTTCTTCCTTCGGTTGCATTTAGTCGTTTTAATTTCGAAAAGAGGAACCTTTAAAAATAAACCATATCCATACTCGGATATTTATTCTAATCCTTTTCATTCGAAAACTGTTAATACCAAAAAGGATATATCGAATGAATCTTTCTTTCGAAAACAATGCTGCCAATGTAATTTTGGTGAAAAAACGAAGATAAGTATTTTTTTTTCAAATAATTGATGCTTTATAATCATGTCTTTAAACTGAAAAATTTAATATCTGTTACTTCGGTCATTCCATTTTGTTCTCTTATCATTTACTTTTTCTAGTCTTTGTCCACGAAGACATTTTTGATTAATGAAAACTGGGAATATCTCGGATTGGATACCTGCCGTTGAGGACTGGGAATATCCGGGATTTGATACCTGCCGTTGAGGACTGGGAATATCCGGGATTTGATACCTGCCGTTGAGGACTGGGAATATCCGGGATTTGATACCTGCCGTTGAGGACTGGGAATATCTGGGATTTGATACCAGCTAATGAAAACTGGGAATATCTGGAATTTGATACCAGCTAATGAAAACTGGGAATATCTCGGATTTGATACCAGCTAATGAAAACTGGGAATATCTGGGATTTGATACCTGCCGTTAAGGACTGGGAATATCTGGGATTTTATACCTGCCGTTGAGGACTGGGAATATCTGGGATTTGATAACTCCGTTGAGGACTGGGAATATCTGCCGTTGAGCACTGGGAATATCGGGGATTTGATACCTGCCGTTGAGGACTGGGAATACCCGGGATTTGATACCTGCCGTTGAGGATTGGGAATATCCGGGATTTGATACCTGCCCTTGAGGACTGGGAATATCCGAGATTTGATACCTGCCCTTGACGACTGGGAATATCCGGGATTTGATACCTGCCCTTGAGGACTGGGAATATCTGAGATTTGATACCTGCCGTTGAGGACTGGGAATATCCGGGATTTGATACCTGCCGTTGAGGACTGGGAATATCCGGGATTTGATACCTGCCGTTGAGGACTGGGAATATCCGGGATTTGATACCTGCCGTTGAGGACTGGGAATATCTGGGATTTGATACCAGCTAATGAAAACTGGGAATATCTCGGATTTGATACCTGCCGTTGAGGACGGAATATCTGGGATTTGATACCTGCCGTTAAGGACTGGGAATATCTGGGATTTGATACCTGCCGTTAAGGACTGGGAATATCTGGGATTTTATACCTGCCGTTGAGGACTGGGAATATCTGGGATTTGATAACTCCGTTGAGGACTGGGAATATCTGCCGTTGAGCACTGGGAATATCCGGGATTTGATACCTGCCGTTGAGGACTGGAATACCCGGGATTTGATACCTGCCGTTGAGGATTGGGAATATCCGAGATTTGATACCTGCCCTTGACGACTGGGAATATCCGGGATTTGATACCTGCCCTTGAGGACTGGGAATATCTGAGATTTGATACCTGCCGTTGAGGACTGGGAATATCCGGGATTTGATACCTGCCGTTGAGGACTGGGAATATCCGGGATTTGATACCTGCCGTTGAGGACAGGGAATATCCGGGATTTGATACCTGCCGTTGAGGACTGGGAATATCCGGGATTTGATACCTGCCGTTGAGGACTGGGAATATCCGGGATTTGATACCAGCTAATGAAAACTGGGAATATCTCGGATTTGATACCAGCCGTTGAGGACTGGGAATATCCGGGATTTGATACCTGCCGTTGAGGACTGGGAATATCCGGGATTTGATACCTGCCGTTGAGGACTGGGAATATCTGGGATTTTATTCCTGCCGTTGAGGGTTGGGAATATCTGGGATTTGATACCTGCCGTTGAGGACAGGGAATATCTGGGATTTGATACCAGCTAATGAAAACTGGGAATATCTGGGATTTGATACCAGCTAATGAAAACTGGGAATATCTGGGATTTGATACCTGCCGTTAAGGACTGGGAATATCTGGGATTTGATAACTCCGTTGAGGACTGGGAATATCTGCCGTTGAGCACTGGGAATATCGGGGATTTGATACCTGCCGTTGAGGACTGGGAATACCCGGGATTTGATACCTGTCGTTGAGGATTGGGAATATCCGAGATTTGATACCTGCCCTTGACGACTGGGAATATCCGGGATTTGATACCTGCCCTTGAGGACTGGGAATATCTGAGATTTGATACCTGCCGTTGAGGACTGGGAATATCCGGGATTTGATACCTGCCGTTGAGGACTGGGAATATCCGGGATTTGATACCTGCCGTTGAGGACTGGGAATATCCGGGATTTGATACCTGCCGTTGAGGACTGGGAATATCCGGGATTTGATACCTGCCGTTGAGGACTGGGAATATCCGGGATTTGATACCTGCCGTTGAGGACTGGGAATATCCGGGATTTGATACCTGCCGTTGAGGACTGGGAATATCCGGGATTTGATACCAGCTAATGAAAACTGGGAATATCTCGGATTTGATACCAGCCGTTGAGGACTGGGAATATCTCGGATTTGATACCTGCCGTTGAGGACTGGGAACATCCTGGATTTGATACCTGCCGTTGAGGACTGGGAATATCCGGGATTTGATACCTGCCGTTGAGGACTGGGAATATCTGGGATTTTATTCCTGCCGTTGAGGGTTGGGAATATCTGGGATTTGATACCTGCCGTTGAGGACAGGGAATATCTGGGATTTGATACCAGCTAATGAAAACTGGGAATATCTGGGATTTGATACCAGCTAATGAAAACTGGGAATATCTGGGATTTGATACCAGCTAATGAAAACTGGGAATATCTCGGATTTGATACCTGCCGTTGAGGACGGAATATCTGGGATTTGATACCTGCCGTTAAGGACTGGGAATATCTGGGATTTTATACCTGCCGTTGAGGACTGGGAATATCTGGGATTTGATAACTCCGTTGAGGACTGGGAATATCTGCCGTTGAGCACTGGGAATATTGGGGATTTGATACCTGCCGTTGAGGATTGGGAATATCCGGGATTTGATACCTGCCGTTGAGGACTGGGAATATCCGGGATTTGATACCTGCTGTTGAGGACTGGGAATATCCGGGATTTGATACCTGCCGTTGAGGACTGGGAATATCCGGGATTTGATACCTGCCGTTGAGGACTGGGAATATCCGGGATTTGATACCAGCTAATGAAAACTGGGAATATCTCGGATTTGATACCAGCCGTTGAGGACTGGGAATATCTCGGATTTGATACCTGCCGTTGAGGACTGGGAATATCCGGGATTTGATACCTGCCGTTGAGGACTGGGAATATCCGGGATTTGATACCTGCCGTTGAGGACTGGGAATATCTGGGATTTTATTCCTGCCGTTGAGGGTTGGGAATATCTGGGATTTGATACCTGCCGTTGAGGACAGGGAATATCTGGGATTTGATACCAGCTAATGAAAACTGGGAATATCTGGGATTTGATACCAGCTAATGAAAACTGGGAATATCTGGGATTTGATACCAGCTAATGAAAACTGGGAATATCTCGGATTTGATACCTGCCGTTGAGGACGGAATATCTGGGATTTGATACCTGCCGTTAAGGACTGGGAATATCTGGGATTTTATACCTGCCGTTGAGGACTGGGAATATCTGGGATTTGATAACTCCGTTGAGGATTGGGAATATCCGGGATTTGATACCTGCCGTTGAGGACTGGGAATATCCGGGATTTGATACCTGCTGTTGAGGACTGGGAATATCCGGGATTTGATACCTGCCGTTGAGGACTGGGAATATCCGGGATTTGATACCTGCCGTTGAGGACTGGGAATATCCGGGATTTGATACCAGCTAATGAAAACTGGGAATATCTCGGATTTGATACCAGCCGTTGAGGACTGGGAATATCTCGGATTTGATACCTGCCGTTGAGGACTGGGAATATCCGGGATTTGATACCTGCCGTTGAGGACTGGGAATATCCGGGATTTGATACCTGCCGTTGAGGACTGGGAATATCTGGGATTTTATTCCTGCCGTTGAGGGTTGGGAATATCTGGGATTTGATACCTGCCGTTGAGGACAGGGAATATCTGGGATTTGATACCAGCTAATGAAAACTGGGAATATCTGGGATTTGATACCAGCTAATGAAAACTGGGAATATCTGGGATTTGATACCAGCTAATGAAAACTGGGAATATCTCGGATTTGATACCTGCCGTTGAGGACGGAATATCTGGGATTTGATACCTGCCGTTAAGGACTGGGAATATCTGGGATTTTATACCTGCCGTTGAGGACTGGGAATATCTGGGATTTGATAACTCCGTTGAGGACTGGGAATATCTGCCGTTGAGCACTGGGAATATTGGGGATTAGATACCTGCCGTTGAGGACTGGGAATACCCGGGATTTGATACCTGCCGTTGAGGATTGGGAATATCCGGGATTTGATACCTGCCGTGAAGGACTGGGAATATCCGGGATTTGATACCTGCCCTTGACGACTGGGAATATCCGGGATTTGATACCTGCCCTTGAGGACTGGGAATATCCGGGATTTGATACCTGCCCTTGAGGACTGGGAATATCTGAGATTTGATACTGCCGTTGAGGACTGGGAATATCCGGGATTTGATACCTGCCGTTGAGGACAGGGAATATCTGGGATTTGATACCAGCTAATGAAAACTGGGAATATCTCGGATTTGATACCTGCCGTTGAGGACTGGGAATATCCGGGATTTGATACCTGCCGTTGAGGACTGGGAATATCCGGGATTTGATACCTGCCGTTGAGGACTGGGAATATCCGGGATTTGATACCTGCCGTTGAGGACTGGGAATATCAGGGATTTGATACCTGCTGTTGAGGACTGGGAATATCCGGGATTTGATACCAGCTAATGAAAACTGGGAATATCTCGGATTTGATACCAGCCGTTGAGGACTGGGAATATCCGGGATTTGATACCTGCCGTTGAGGACTGGGAATATCCGGGATTTGATACCTGCCGTTGAGGACTGGGAATATCTGGGATTTTATACCTGCCGTTGAGGACTGGGAATATCTGGGATTTGATACCTGCCGTTGAGGACAGGGAATATCTGGGATTTGATACCAGCTAATGAAAACTGGGAATATCTGGGATTTGATACCAGCTAATGAAAACTGGGAATATCTGGGATTTGATACCTGCCGTTAAGGACAGGGAATATCTGGGATTTGATACCAGCTAATGAAACTGGGAATATCTCGGATTTGATACCTGCCGTTGAGGACTGGGAATATCCGGGATTTGATACCTGCCGTTGAGGACTGGGAATATCCGGGATTTGATACCTGCCGTTGAGGACTGGGAATATCCGGGATTTGATACCTGCCGTTGAGGACTGGGAATATCCGGGATTTGATACCTGCCGTTGAGGACTGGGAATATCCGGGATTTGATACCTGCCGTTGAGGACTGGGAATATCTGGGATTTGATACCTGCTAATGAAACTGGGAATATCTGGGATTTGATACCTGCCGTTGAGGACTGGGAATATCTGGGATTTGATACCTGCTTGAGGACTGGGAATATCCGGATTTGATACCTGCCGTTGAGGACTGGGAATATCTGGGATTTGATACCTGCCGTTGAGGACTGGGAATATCCGGGATTTGATACCTGCCGTTGAGGACTGGGAATATCTGGGATTTGATACCTGCTAATGAAACTGGGAATATCTCGGATTTGATACCTGCCGTTGAGGACTGGGAATATCCGGGATTTGATACCTGCCGTTGAGGACTGGGAATATCCGGGATTTGATACCTGCCGTTGAGGACTGGGAATATCCGGGATTTGATACCTGCCGTTGAGGACTGGGAATATCCGGGATTTGATACCTGCCGTTGAGGACTGGGAATATCCGGATTTGATACCTGCTAATGAAAACTGGGAATATCTCGGATTTGATACCTGCCGTTGAGGACTGGGAATATCCGGGATTTGATACCTGCCGTTGAGGACTGGGAATATCCGGGATTTGATACCTGCCGTTGAGGACTGGGAATATCTGGGATTTATACCTGCCGTTGAGGACTGGGAATATCTGGGATTTGATACCTGCCGTTGAGGACTGGGAATATCTGGGATTTGATACCAGCTAATGAAAACTGGGAATATCTGGGATTTGATACCAGCTAATGAAAACTGGGAATATCTGGATTTGATACCTGCCGTTGAGGACTGGGAATATCTGGGATTTGATACCTGCTAATGAGACTGGGAATATCTCGGATTTGATACCTGCCGTTGAGGACTGGGAATATCCGGGATTTGATACCTGCCGTTGAGGACTGGGAATATCCGGGATTTGATACCTGCCGTTGAGGACTGGGAATATCCGGGATTTGATACCTGCCGTTGAGGACTGGGAATATCCGGGATTTGATACCTGCCGTTGAGGACTGGGAATATCTGGATTTGATACCTGCTTGAAAACTGGGAATATCTGGGATTTGATACCTGCCGTTGAGGACTGGGAATATCTGGGATTTGATACCAGCTAATGAAAACTGGGAATATCTCGGATTTGATACCTGCCGTTGAGGACTGGGAATATCCGGGATTTGATACCTGCCGTTGAGGACTGGGAATATCCGGGATTTGATACCTGCCGTTGAGGACTGGGAATATCTGGGATTTGATACCTGCTAATGAGGACTGGGAATATCTCGGATTTGATACCTGCCGTTGAGGACTGGGAATATCCGGGATTTGATACCTGCCGTTGAGGACTGGGAATATCCGGGATTTGATACCTGCCGTTGAGGACTGGGAATATCTGGGATTTGATACCTGCTAATGAAACTGGGAATATCTGGGATTTGATACCAGCTAATGAAAACTGGGAATATCTGGGATTTGATACCAGCTAATGAAACTGGGAATATCTCGGATTTGATACCTGCTAATGAAACTGGGAATATCTCGGATTTGATACCTGCCGTTGAGGACTGGGAATATCTGGGATTTGATACCTGCCGTTGAGGACTGGGAATATCTGGGATTTGATACCTGCCGTTGAGGACTGGGAATATCTGGGATTTGATACCTGCCGTTGAGGACTGGGAATATCTGCTGCCGTTGAGGACTGGGAATATCGGGATTTGATACCTGCCGTTGAGGACTGGGAATATCCGGGATTTGATACCTGCCGTTGAGGACTGGGAATATCCGGGATTTGATACCTGCCGTTGAGGACTGGGAATATCCGGGATTTGATACCTGCCGTTGAGGACTGGGAATATCCGGATTTGATACCTGCCGTTGAGGACTGGGAATATCTGGGATTTGATACCTGCCGTTGAGGACTGGGAATATCCGGGATTTGATACCTGCCGTTGAGGACTGGGAATATCCGGGATTTGATACCTGCCGTTGAGGACTGGGAATATCCGGGATTTGATACCTGCCGTTGAGGACTGGGAATATCCGGGATTTGATACCTGCCGTTGAGGACTGGGAATATCCGGGATTTGATACCTGCCGTTGAGGACTGGGAATATCCGGGATTTGATACCTGCCGTTGAGGACTGGGAATATCTGGGATTTGATACCAGCTAATGAAAACTGGGAATATCTCGGATTTGATACCTGCCGTTGAGGACTGGGAATATCTGGGATTTGATACCTGCCGTTGAGGACTGGGAATATCTGGGATTTGATACCTGCCGTTAAGGACTGGGAATATCTGGGATTTGATACCTGCCGTTGAGGACTGGGAATATCTGGGATTTGATACCTCCGTTGAGGACTGGGAATATCTGCCGTTTGAGGACTGGGAATATCCGGGATTTGATACCTGCCGTTGAGGACTGGGAATATCCGGGATTTGATACCTGCCGTTGAGGACTGGGAATATCCGGGATTTGATACCTGCCGTTGAGGACTGGGAATATCCGGGATTTGATACCTGCCGTTGAGGACTGGGAATATCCGGGATTTGATACCTGCCGTTGAGGACTGGGAATATCCGGGATTTGATACCTGCCGTTGAGGACTGGGAATATCCGGGATTTGATACCTGCCGTTGAGGACTGGGAATATCCGGGATTTGATACCTGCCGTTGAGGACTGGGAATATCCGGATTTGATACCTGCCGTTGAGGACTGGGAATATCCGGGATTTGATACCTGCCGTTGAGGACTGGGAATATCCGGGATTTGATACCTGCCGTTGAGGACTGGGAATATCCGGGATTTGATACCTGCCGTTGAGGACTGGGAATATCCGGGATTTGATACCTGCCGTTGAGGACTGGGAATATCCGGGATTTGATACCTGCCGTTGAGGACTGGGAATATCCGGGATTTGATACCTGCCGTTGAGGACTGGGAATATCCGGGATTTGATACCTGCCGTTGAGGACTGGGAATATCCGGGATTTGATACCAGCTAATGAAAACTGGGAATATCTCGGATTTGATACCTGCCGTTGAGGACTGGGAATATCCGGGATTTGATACCTGCCGTTGAGGACTGGGAATATCCGGGATTTGATACCTGCCGTTGAGGACTGGGAATATCTGGGATTTGATACCTGCCGTTGAGGACTGGGAATATCTGGGATTTGATACCTGCCGTTGAGGACTGGGAATATCTGGATTTGATACCTGCTAATGAGGACTGGGAATATCTGGGATTTGATACCTGCTAATGAGGACTGGGAATATCTGGGATTTGATACCAGCTAATGAAACTGGGAATATCTGGGATTTGATACCTGCCGTTGAGGACTGGGAATATCTGGGATTTGATACCATAATGAAACTGGGAATATCTCGGATTTGATACCTGCCGTTGAGGACTGGGAATATCCGGGATTTGATACCTGCCGTTGAGGACTGGGAATATCCGGGATTTGATACCTGCCGTTGAGGACTGGGAATATCTGGGATTTGATACCAGCTAATGAAAACTGGAATATCTCGGATTTGATACCTGCCGTTGAGGACTGGGAATATCCGGGATTTGATACCTGCCGTTGAGGACTGGGAATATCCGGGATTTGATACCTGCCGTTGAGGACTGGGAATATCCGGGATTTGATACCTGCCGTTGAGGACTGGGAATATCCGGGATTTGATACCTGCCGTTGAGGACTGGGAATATCCGGGATTTGATACCTGCCGTTGAGGACTGGGAATATCTGGGATTTGATACCTGCCGTTGAGGACTGGGAATATCCGGGATTTGATACCTGCCGTTGAGGACTGGGAATATCCGGGATTTGATACCTGCCGTTGAGGACTGGGAATATCCGGGATTTGATACCTGCCGTTGAGGACTGGGAATATCCGGGATTTGATACCTGCCGTTGAGGACTGGGAATATCCGGGATTTGATACCTGCCGTTGAGGACTGGGAATATCCGGGATTTGATACCTGCCGTTGAGGACTGGGAATATCTGGGATTTGATACCAGCTAATGAAAACTGGGAATATCTCGGATTTGATACCTGCCGTTGAGGACTGGAATATCTGGGATTTGATACCTGCCGTTGAGGACTGGGAATATCTGGGATTTGATACCTGCCGTTAAGGACTGGGAATATCTGGGATTTGATACCTGCCGTTGAGGACT
Organism: Phalangium opilio; assembly: GCA_019434445.1. Classification (NCBI taxonomy): domain Eukaryota; kingdom Metazoa; phylum Arthropoda; class Arachnida; order Opiliones; family Phalangiidae; genus Phalangium; species Phalangium opilio. Next base: position 163,483 of record JAEQBA010000069.1, on the reverse strand, counting down.
GGGAATATCTGGGATTTGATAACTCCGTTGAGGACTGGGATATCTGCTGCCGTTTGAGCACTGGGAATATCCGGGATTTGATACCTGCCGTTGAGGACTGGGAATATCCGGGATTTGATACCTGCCGTTGAGGACTGGGAATATCCGGGATTTGATACCTGCCTTGAGGACTGGGAATATCCGGGATTTGATACCTGCCCTTGACGACTGGGAATATCCGGGATTTGATACCTGCCTTGAGGACTGGGAATATCTGGGATTTGATACCTGCCGTTGAGGACTGGGAATATCCGGGATTTGATACCTGCCGTTGAGGACTGGGAATATCTGGATTTGATACCTGCCGTTGAGGACTGGGAATATCCGGGATTTGATACCTGCCGTTGAGGACTGGGAATATCCGGGATTTGATACCTGCCGTTGAGGACTGGGAATATCCGGGATTTGATACCTGCCGTTGAGGACTGGGAATATCCGGGATTTGATACCTGCCGTTGAGGACTGGGAATATCCGGGATTTGATACCTGCCGTTGAGGACTGGGAATATCCGGGATTTGATACCTGCCGTTGAGGACTGGGAATATCCGGGATTTGATACCTGCCGTTGAGGACTGGGAATATCCGGGATTTGATACCTGCCGTTGAGGACTGGGAATATCCGGGATTTGATACCAGCTAATGAAAACTGGGAATATCTCGGATTTGATACCTGCCGTTGAGGACTGGGAATATCCGGGATTTGATACCTGCCGTTGAGGACTGGGAATATCCGGGATTTGATACCTGCCGTTGAGGACTGGGAATATCCGGGATTTGATACCTGCCGTTGAGGTTGGGAATATCTGGGATTTGATACCTGCCGTTGAGGACTGGGAATATCTGGGATTTGATACCAGCTAATGAAAACTGGGAATATCTGGGATTTGATACCAGCTAATGAAAACTGGGAATATCTGGGATTTGATACCAGCTAATGAAACTGGGAATATCTGGGATTTGATACCTGCCGTTGAGGACTGGGAATATCTGGGATTTGATACCAGCTAATGAAAACTGGGAATATCTCGGATTTGATACCTGCCGTTGAGGACTGGGAATATCCGGGATTTGATACCTGCCGTTGAGGACTGGGAATATCCGGGATTTGATACCTGCCGTTGAGGACTGGGAATATCTGGGATTTGATACCTGCGTTGAACTGGGAATATCTCGGATTTGATACCTGCCGTTGAGGACTGGGAATATCCGGGATTTGATACCTGCCGTTGAGGACTGGGAATATCCGGGATTTGATACCTGCCGTTGAGGACTGGGAATATCCGGGATTTGATACCTGCCGTTGAGGACTGGGAATATCCGGGATTTGATACCTGCCGTTGAGGACTGGGAATATCCGGGATTTGATACCTGCCGTTGAGGACTGGGAATATCCGGGATTTGATACCTGCCGTTGAGGACTGGGAATATCCGGGATTTGATACCTGCCGTTGAGGACTGGGAATATCCGGATTTGATACCTGCCGTTGAGGACTGGGAATATCGGGATTTGATACCTGCCGTTGAGGACTGGGAATATCCGGGATTTGATACCTGCCGTTGAGGACTGGGAATATCCGGGATTTGATACCTGCCGTTGAGGACTGGGAATATCCGGGATTTGATACCTGCTAATGAAAACTGGGAATATCTCGGATTTGATACCTGCCGTTGAGGACTGGGAATATCCGGGATTTGATACCTGCCGTTGAGGACTGGGATATCTGGGATTTGATACCAGCTAATGAAAACTGGGAATATCTCGGATTTGATACCTGCCGTTGAGGACTGGAATATCTGGGATTTGATACCTGCCGTTGAGGACTGGGAATATCTGGGATTTGATACCTGCCGTTGAGGACTGGGAATATCTGGGATTTGATACCTGCCGTTGAGGACTGGGAATATCTGGATTTGATACCTCCGTTGAGGACTGGGAATATCTGGCCGTTTTAGCACTGGGAATATCCGGGATTTGATACCTGCCGTTGAGGACTGGGAATATCCGGGATTTGATACCTGCCGTTGAGGACTGGGAATATCCGGGATTTGATACCTGCCGTTGAGGACTGGGAATATCCGGATTTGATACCTGCCGTTGAGGACTGGGAATATCGGGATTTGATACCTGCCTTGAGGACTGGGAATATCCGGGATTTGATACCTGCCGTTGAGGACTGGGAATATCCGGGATTTGATACCTGCCGTTGAGGACTGGGAATATCGGGATTTGATACCTGCCGTTGAGGACTGGGAATATCCGGGATTTGATACCTGCCGTTGAGGACTGGGAATATCCGGGATTTGATACCTGCCGTTGAGGACTGGAATATCCGGGATTTGATACCTGCCGTTGAGGACTGGGAATATCCGGGATTTGATACCTGCCGTTGAGGACTGGGAATATCCGGGATTTGATACCTGCCGTTGAGGACTGGGAATATCCGGGATTTGATACCTGCCGTTGAGGACTGGGAATATCCGGGATTTGATACCTGCCGTTGAGGACTGGGAATATCCGGGATTTGATACCTGCCGTTGAGGACTGGGAATATCCGGGATTTGATACCAGCTAATGAAAACTGGGAATATCTCGGATTTGATACCTGCCGTTGAGGACTGGGAATATCCGGGATTTGATACCTGCCGTTGAGGACTGGGAATATCCGGGATTTGATACCTGCCGTGAGGACTGGGAATATCTGGGATTTGATACCTGCCGTTGAGGACTGGGAATATCTGGGATTTGATACCTGCCGTTGAGGACTGGGAATATCTGGGATTTGATACCAGCTAATGAACTGGGAATATCTGGGATTTGATACCAGCTAATGAAAACTGGGAATATCTGGGATTTGATACCAGCTAATGAAACTGGGAATATCTGGGATTTGATACCTGCCGTTGAGGACTGGGAATATCTGGATTTGATACCAGCTAATGAACTGGGAATATCCGGATTTGATACCTGCCGTTGAGGACTGGGAATATCCGGGATTTGATACCTGCCGTTGAGGACTGGGAATATCGGGATTTGATACCTGCCGTTGAGGACTGGAATATCTGGGATTTGATACCAGCTAATGAAAACTGGGAATATCTCGGATTGGATACCTGCCGTTGAGGACTGGGAATATCCGGGATTTGATACCTGCCGTTGAGGACTGGGAATATCCGGGATTTGATACCTGCCGTTGAGGACTGGGAATATCCGGGATTTGATACCTGCCGTTGAGGACTGGGATATCCGGGATTTGATACCTGCCGTTGAGGACTGGGAATATCCGGGATTTGATACCTGCCGTTGAGGACTGGGAATATCCGGGATTTGATACCTGCCGTTGAGGACTGGGAATATCCGGGATTTGATACCTGCCGTTGAGGACTGGGAATATCCGGGATTTGATACCTGCCGTTGAGGACTGGAATATCCGGGATTTGATACCTGCCGTTGAGGACTGGGAATATCTGGGATTTGATACCTGCCGTTGAGGACTGGGAATATCCGGGATTTGATACCTGCCGTTGAGGACTGGGAATATCCGGGATTTGATACCAGCTAATGAAAACTGGGAATATCTCGGATTTGATACCGCCGTTGAGGACTGGGAATATCCGGGATTTGATACCTGCCGTTGAGGACTGGGAATATCCGGGATTTGATACCTGCCGTTGAGGACTGGGAATATCGGGATTTGATACCTGCCGTTGAGGGTTGGGAATATCTGGGATTTGATACCTGCCGTTGAGGACTGGGAATATCTGGGATTTGATACCTGCTAATGAAAACTGGGAATATCTGGGATTTGATACCAGCTAATGAAACTGGGAATATCTGGGATTTGATACCTGCTAATGAAACTGGGAATATCTGGGATTTGATACCTGCCGTTGAGGACTGGGAATATCTGGGATTTGATAC
>JAEQBA010000069.1:0-156723 GCA_019434445.1 Phalangium opilio | reverse complement strand
TTCTAATACCTGGGATTTGATCATCAGCCGTTGGTGGCTTCTAATATCTGAGATTTGATCGCCTGCCGTTGGTGGCTTTTAATTTCTGGGATTGATCACCTGCCGATGGTGGCTTTTAATATCTGGTATTTGAATCACCTGCCGTTGGGGGCTTCTAATATCTGGGATTTGATCACCTGCCGTTGGTGGCTTCTAATATCTGGATTTGATCACTGCCGTTGGGGCTACTTATATCTTATATCTTAGATTTGAAACGTGCTGTTGGAAGCTGGTGGTATATAGGATTTGAAATCTGCCGTTGAAGCTGCATATACCCTCGATTTTATACCTGCCGTTGAGGGCTGCTAATATCTTGGATATGAAACTTGCCGTTGGGGACTAGGAATATCTGGGATTTGCATTTGCCGTTGGGGCTTTTAATCGTGGAAATGATCAACCACCGTTGGTGGCTTCTAATATGTGGATTTGATCACCTGCCATTGGGGGTATATCTGGGATTTGATCACCTGCCGTTGGTGGCTTCTATATCTGGGATTTGATCACTGCCGTTGGTGGCTTCTCATATCTGGGATTTGATCACCTGGCCGTTGGTGGCTTCTAATATCTGGGATTTGATCACCTGCCCGTGGTGGCTTCTAATATCTGGGATTTGATCACCTGCCGTTGGTGGCTTCTAATATCTGGGATTGATCACTTGCGGTTTGGTGCTTCTAATATCTGAGATTTGATCGCCGGCCGTTGGTGGCTTGTAATATCTGGTATTTGAAACCTGCCGTTGGGGCTGCTTAAATCTTATATCTTAGATTTGAAACGTTGTTGGAAGCTGGTTATATAGGATTTGAAATCTGCCGTTGGGGGCTGCATATACCCTCGATTTTATACCTGCCGATGAGGGCTGCTAATATCTTGGATATGAAACTTGCCGTTGGGGACTAGGAATATCTGGGATTTGCAGCTTGCCGTTGGGGGCTTTTTAATCGTGGAAAATGATCACCCGTTGTTGGTGGCTGGCTTCTAATGTGGGATTTGATCACCTGCCATTGGTGGCTTCTAAATATGGGATTTGATCACCTGCCGTTGGTGGCTTCTATATCTGGGATTTGATCACCTGCCGTTGGTGGCTTCTAATATCTGGGATTTGATCACCTGCGTTGGTGGCTTCTAATATCTGGGATTGATCACCTGCCGTGGTGGCTTCTAATATGTGGGATTTGATCACCTGCCGTTGGTGGCTTCTAATATCTGGGATTGATCACTTGCCGTTGGTTGGCTTCTAATATCTGAGATTGATCACCGGCCGTTGGTGGCTTGTAATATCTGGTATTTGAACCTGCCGTTGGGGCTGCTTATATCTTATATCTTAGATTGAAACGTGCTGTTGGAAGCTGGTTATATAGGATTTGAAATCTGCCGTTGGGGGCTGCATATACCCTCGATTTATACCTGCCGCGTTGAGGGCTGCTATATCTTGGATAGAAACTTGCCGTTGGGGGACTAGGAATATCTGGGATTGCAGCTTGCCGTTGGGGCTTTTTAATCGTGGAAATGATCACCCGTTGTTGGTGGCTTCTAATATGTGGGATTTGATCACCTGCCATTGGTGGCTTCTAACATCTGTAATTTGATCACCTGCCGTTGGTTGCTTCTAATATAGGAATATTATCACCTGCCGTTGGTGGCTTCATCATATCAGGGATTTGATATCCTGCCGTTGGTGGCTTCTTATATCTGGGATTTGATCACCTGCCGTTGGTGGCTACTAATATCTGGTATTTGATCACCTGCCGTTGGTGGCTTCTAATATCTGAGTGGGGGGCTATGATAATCTAGGATTTCATGCCTGCCTGGGCAGGGAAAAATCAGACTGAAACGGCCGTTGGGTGCTGTGAATATCAGGAATTTGATATCTGCCGTTGGGTCTGGGAATATCTGGGATTCTATTCCTGCCGTTGGTGGCTTCTAATATCTGGTATTTGAAACCTGCCGTTGGGGGCTGCTTATATCTTATATGTTAGATTTGAAACGTGCTGTTGAGGGCTGGTTATATCTTCGATTTGAAAACTGCCGTTGGGGGCTGCTAATATCTGGTATTGAAACCTGCCGTTGGTGGCTTCTAATATTGAGATTATATCACCTGCCGTTGGTGGCTTCTAATATTTTGAGATTGATCACCTGCCGTTGGTGGCTTCTAATATTGGGAATTGATCACCTGCCGTTGGTGGCTTCTAATACCTGGGATTTGCTCATCAGCCGTTGGTGGTTCTAATATCTGAGATTTGATCACCTGCCGTTGGTGGCTTTAATATCTGGGATTTGATCACCTGCCATTGGTGGCTTCTAATATCTGGGATTTGATCACCTGCCATTGTGGGCTTCTAATATCTGGGATAAATCACCTGCCGTTGGTGACTTCTAACATCTGTAATTTGATCACCTGCCGTTGGTTGCTTCTAATATAGGGAATATTATCACCTGCCGTTGGTGGCTTCATATATCTGGGATTTGATATCCAGCCGTTGGTGGCTTCTTATATCTGGGATTTGATCACTGCCGTTGGTGGCTACTAATATCTGGTATTTGATCACCTGCCGTTGGTGGCTTCTAATATCTGAGATTGGGGGGCTATGATAATCTAGGATTTTCATGCCTGCCTTGGGGCAGGGAAAATCTCAGACTTGAAACGGCCGTTGGGTGCTGTGAATATCAGGAATTGAATCTGCCGTTGGGGGTCTGGGAATATCTGGGATTCTATTCCTGCCGTTGGTGGCTTCTAATATCTGGTATTTGAAACCTGCCGTTGGGGGCTGCTTATATATCTTATATGTTAGATTTGAAACGTGCTGTTGAGGGCTGGTTATATCTTCGATTTGAAACCTGCCGTTGGGGGTGCTAATATCTGTATTTGAACCTGACGTTGGTGGCTTCTAATATTTGAGATTATATCACCTGCCGTTGGTGGCTTCTAATATTTGAGATTTGATCACCTGCCGTTGGTGGCTTCTAATATCTGGGATTTGATCACCTGCCGTTGGTGGCTTCTAATATCTGGGATTTGATCACCTGCCGTAGGTGGCTTCTAATATCTGGGATTGATCAATTGCCGTTGGTGGCTTCTAATATCTGGGATTTTATCACCTGCCGTTGGTGGCTTTTAATATCTGGGATTGATCACTGCCGTTGGTGGCTTTTAATATCTGGGATTTGATAACCTGCCGTTGGTGGCTTCTAATATCTGGGATTTGATCACGTGCCGTTGGTGGCTTTTAATATCTGGGATTTGATCACTTGCCGTTGGGGGCTTCTAATATCTGGGATTTGATCACCTGCCGTTGGTGGCTTCTAATATCTGGGATTTATTCACCTGCCGTTGGTGGCTTCTAATATCTGGGATTTGATCACCTGCCGTAGGTGGCTTCTAATATCTGGGATTTGATCACCTGCCGTAGGTGGCTTCTAATATCTGGGATTGATCAATTGCCGTTGGTGGCTTCTAATATCTGGGATTTTATCACCTGCCGTTGGTGGCTTTTAAAATCTGGGATTTGATCACCTGCCGTTGGTGGCTTTTAATATCTGGGATTTGATAACCTGCCGTTGGTGGCTTCTAATATCTGGGATTTGATCACGTGCCGTTGGTGGCTTTTAATATCTGGGATTTGATCACTTGCCGTTGGGGCTTCTAATATCTGGGATTTGATCACCTGCCGTTGGTGGCTTCTAATATCTGGGATTTATTCACCTGCCGTTGGTGGCTTCTAATATCTGGGATTTGATCACCTGCCGTAGGTGGCTTCTAATATCTGGGATTGATCAATTGCCGTTGGTGGCTTCTAATATCTGGGATTTGATCACCTGCCATTGGTGGCTTCTAATATCTGAGATTTGATCACCGGCCGTTGGTGGCTTCTAATATCTTATATCTTAGATTTGAAACGTGCTGTTGGGGGCTGCTTATAACTTACATGTTAGATTTGAAACGTGCTGTTGGGGGCTGGTTATATCTTCGATTTGAAACCTGCCGTTGGGGGCTGCTAATATCTGGTATTTGAAACCTGCCGTTGGTGGCTTCTAATATCTGAGATTTTATCACCTGCCGTTGGTGGCTTTTAATATCTGGGATTTGATCACCTGCCGTTGGTGGCTTTTAATATCTGGGATTTGATAACCTGCCGTTGGTGGCTTCTAATATCTGGGATTTGATCACGTGCCGTTGGTGGCTTTTAATATCTGGGATTTGATCACTTGCCGTTGGGGGCTTCTAATATCTGGGATTTGATCACCTGCCGTTGGTGGTTTCTAATATCTGGGATTTATTCACCTGCCGTTGGTGGCTTCTAATATCTGGGATTTGATCACCTGCCGTAGGTGGCTTCTAATATCTGGGATTTGATCACCTGCCGTAGGTGGCTTCTAATATCTGGGATTGATCAATTGCCGTTGGTGGCTTCTAATATCTGGGATTTGATCACCTGCCGTTGGTGGCTTTTAAAATCTGGGATTTGATCACCTGCCGTTGGTGGCTTTTAATATCTGGGATTTGATAACCTGCCGTTGGTGGCTTCTAATATCTGGGATTTGATCACGTGCCGTTGGTGGCTTTTAATATCTGGGATTTGATCACTTGCCGTTGGGGGCTTCTAATATCTGGGATTTGATCACCTGCCGTTGGTGGCTTCTAATATCTGGGATTTATTCACCTGCCGTTGGTGGCTTCTAATATCTGGGATTTGATCACCTGCCGTAGGTGGCTTCTAATATCTGGGATTGATCAATTGCCGTTGGTGGCTTCTAATATCTGGGATTTGATCACCTGCCATTGGTGGCTTCTAATATCTGAGATTTGATCACCGGCCGTTGGTGGCTTCTAATATCTTATATCTTAGATTTGAAACGTGCTGTTGGGGGCTGCTTATAACTTACATGTTAGATTTGAAACGTGCTGTTGGGGGCTGGTTATATCTTCGATTTGAAACCTGCCGTTGGGGGCTGCTAATATCTGGTATTTGAAACCTGCCGTTGGTGGCTTCTAATATCTGAGATTTTATCACCTGCCGTTGGTGGCTTTTAATATCTGGGATTTGATCACCTGCCGTTGGTGGCTTTTAATATCTGGGATTTGATAACCTGCCGTTGGTGGCTTCTAATATCTGGGATTTGATCACCTGCCGTTGGTGGCTTTTAATATCTGGGATTTGATCACCTGCCGTTGGTGGCTTCTAATATCTGGGATTTGATCACCTGCCGTTGGTGGCTTCTAATATCTGAGATTTTATCACGTGCCGTTGGTGGCTTTTAATATCTGGGATTTGATCACCTGCCGTAGGTGGCTTCTAATATCTGGGATTGATCAATTGCCGTTGGTGGCTTCTAATATCTGGGATTTGATCACCTGCCATTAGTGGCTTCTAATATCTGAGATTTGATCACCGGCCGTTGGTGGCTTGTAATATCTGGTATTTGAAACCTGCCGTTGGGGCTGCTTATATCTTATGTCTTAGATTTGAAACGTGCTGTTGGAAGCTGGTTATATATTCGATTTGAAACGTGCTGTTGGAAGCTGGTTATATATTCGATTTGAAATCTGTCGTTGGGGGCTGCATATATCTTCGATTTGAAACCTGCCGTTGGGGGCTGCTAATATCTTGGATATGAAACTTGCCGTTGGGGATTAGGAATATCTGGGATTTGAAGCTTGCCGTTGGGGGCTTTTTAATCGTGGAAATGATCACCCGTTGTTGGTGGCTTCTAATATGTGGGATTTGATCACCTGCCATTGGTGGCTTCTAATATCTGGGATAGGATCACCTGCCATTGGTGGCTTCTATATCTGGGATTTGATCACCTGCCATTGGTGGCTTCTAATATCTGAGATTTGGGGGCTATGAGTATCTAGAATTTCATGCCTGCCTTGAGGCAGGGAAATTCTCAGACTTGAAACGGCCGTTGGGTGCTGTGAATATCAGGAATTTGATATCTGCCGTTGGGGTCTGGGAATATCTGAGATTCTATTCCTGCCGTTGGTGGTTTCTAATATCTGGTATTTGAAACCTGCCGTTGGGGGCTGCTTATATCTTATATTTTAGATTTGAAACGTGCTCTTGGGGGCTGCTTATATCTTATATGTTAGATTTGAAAAGTGCTGTTGGGGGCTGGTTATATCTTCGATTTGAAACCTGCCGTTGGGGGCTGCTAATATCTGGTATTTGAAACATGCCGTTGGTGGCTTCTAATATTTGGGATTATATCACCTGCCGTTGGTGGCTTCTAATATTTGAGATTTGATCACCTGCCGTTGGTGGCTTCTAATATCTGGGAATTGATCACCTGCCGTTGGTGGCTTCTAATACCTGGGATTTGATCATCAGCCGTTGGTGGCTTCTAATATCTGAGATTTGATCGCCTGCCGTTGGTGGCTTTTAATATCTGGGATTTGATCACCTGCCGATGGTGGCTTTTAATATCTGGGATTGATCACCTGCCGTTGGGGGCTTCTAATATCTGGGATTTGATCACCTGCCGTTGGTGGCTTCTAATATCTGGGATTTGATCACCTGCCGTTGGGGCTACTTATATCTTATATCTTAGATTTGAAACGTGCTGTTGGAAGCTGGTTATATAGGATTTGAAATCTGCCGTTGGAAGCTGCATATACCCTCGATTTTATACCTGCCGTTGAGGGCTGCTAATATCTTGGATATGAAACTTGCCGTTGGGGACTAGGAATATCTGGGATTTGCATTTTGCCGTTGGGGCTTTTTAATCGTGGAAATGATCACCCACCGTTGGTGGCTTCTAATATGTGGGATTTGATCACCTGCCATTGGTGGCTTCTAATATCTGGGATTTGATCACCTGCCGTTGGTGGCTTCTAATATCTGGGATTTGATCACCTGCCGTTGGTGGCTTCTCATATCTGGGATTTGATCACCTGCCGTTGGTGGCTTCTAATATCTGGGATTTGATCACCTGCCGTTGGTGGCTTCTAATATCTGGGATTTGATCACCTGCCGTTGGTGGCTTCTAATATCTGGGATTGATCACTTGCCGTTGGTGGCTTCTAATATCTGAGATTTGATCACCGGCCGTTGGTGGCTTGTAATATCTGGTATTTGAAACCTGCCGTTGGGGCTGCTTATATCTTATATCTTAGATTTGAAACGTGCTGTTGGAAGCTGGTTATATAGGATTTGAAATCTGCCGTTGGGGGCTGCATATACCCTCGATTTTATACCTGCCGATGAGGGCTGCTAATATCTTGGATATGAAACTTGCCGTTGGGGACTAGGAATATCTGGGATTTGCAGCTTGCCGTTGGGGGCTTTTAATCGTGGAAATGATCACCCGTTGTTGGTGGCTTCTAATATGTGGGATTTGATCACCTGCCATTGGTGGCTTCTAATATCTGGGATTTGATCACCTGCCGTTGGTGGCTTCTAATATCTGGGATTTGATCACCTGCCGTTGGTGGCTTCTAATATCTGGGATTTGATCACCTGCCGTTGGTGGCTTCTAATATCTGGGATTTGATCACCTGCCGTTGGTGGCTTCTAATATGTGGGATTTGATCACCTGCCGTTGGTGGCTTCTAATATCTGGGATTGATCACTTGCCGTTGGTGGCTTCTAATATCTGAGATTTGATCACCGGCCGTTGGTGGCTTGTAATATCTGGTATTTGAAACCTGCCGTTGGGGCTGCTTATATCTTATATCTTAGATTTGAAACGTGCTGTTGGAAGCTGGTTATATAGGATTTGAAATCTGCCGTTGGGGGCTGCATATACCCTCGATTTTATACCTGCCGTTGAGGGCTGCTAATATCTTGGATATGAAACTTGCCGTTGGGGACTAGGAATATCTGGGATTTGCAGCTTGCCGTTGGGGGCTTTTTAATCGTGGAAATGATCACCCGTTGTTGGTGGCTTCTAATATGTGGGATTTGATCACCTGCCATTGGTGGCTTCTAATATCTGAGATTTGATCACCGGCCGTTGGTGGCTTGTAATATCTGGTATTTGAAACCTGCCGTTGGGGCTGCTTATATCTTATGTCTTAGATTTGAAACGTGCTGTTGGAAGCTGGTTATATATTCGATTTGAAACGTGCTGTTGGAAGCTGGTTATATATTCGATTTGAAATCTGTCGTTGGGGGCTGCATATACCCTCGATTTTATACCTGCCGTTGAGGGCTGCTAATATCTTGGATATGAAACTTGCCGTTGGGGATTAGGAATATCTGGGATTTGAAGCTTGCCGTTGGGGGCTTTTTAATCGTGGAAATGATCACCCGTTGTTGGTGGCTTCTAATATGTGGGATTTGATCACCTGCCATTGGTGGCTTCTAATATCTGGGATTTGATCACCTGCCATTGGTGGCTTCTAATATCTGGGATTAAATCACCTGCCGTTGGTGGCTTCTAATATCTGAGATTTGGGGGCTATGAGTATCTAGAATTTCATGCCTGCCTTGAGGCAGGGAAATTCTCAGACTTGAAACGGCCGTTGGGTGCTGTGAATATCAGGAATTTGATATCTGCCGTTGGGGTCTGGGAATATCTGAGATTCTATTCCTGCCGTTGGTGGTTTCTAATATCTGGTATTTGAAACCTGCCGTTGGGGGCTGCTTATATCTTATATTTTAGATTTGAAACGTGCTCTTGGGGGCTGCTTATATCTTATATGTTAGATTTGAAAAGTGCTGTTGGGGGCTGGTTATATCTTCGATTTGAAACCTGCCGTTGGGGGCTGCTAATATCTGGTATTTGAAACATGCCGTTGGTGGCTTCTAATATTTGGGATTATATCACCTGCCGTTGGTGGCTTCTAATATTTGAGATTTGATCACCTGCCGTTGGTGGCTTCTAATATCTGGGAATTGATCACCTGCCGTTGGTGGCTTCTAATACCTGGGATTTGATCATCAGCCGTTGGTGGCTTCTAATATCTGAGATTTGATCGCCTGCCGTTGGTGGCTTTTAATATCTGGGATTTGATCACCTGCCGTTGGTGGCTTTTAATATCTGGTATTTGATCACCTGCCGTTGGGGGCTTCTAATATCTGGGATTTGATCACCTGCCGTTGGTGGCTTCTAATATCTGGGATTTGATCACCTGCCGTTGGGGCTACTTATATCTTATATCTTAGATTTGAAACGTGCTGTTGGAAGCTGGTTATATAGGATTTGAAATCTGCCGTTGGAAGCTGCATATACCCTCGATTTTATACCTGCCGTTGAGGGCTGCTAATATCTTGGATATGAAACTTGCCGTTGGGGACTAGGAATATCTGGGATTTGCATTTTGCCGTTGGGGCTTTTTAATCGTGGAAATGATCACCCACCGTTGGTGGCTTCTAATATGTGGGATTTGATCACCTGCCATTGGTGGCTTCTAATATCTGGGATTTGATCACCTGCCGTTGGTGGCTTCTAATATCTGGGATTTGATCACCTGCCGTTGGTGGCTTCTCATATCTGGGATTTGATCACCTGCCGTTGGTGGCTTCTAATATCTGGGATTTGATCACCTGCCGTTGGTGGCTTCTAATATCTGGGATTTGATCACCTGCCGTTGGTGGCTTCTAATATCTGGGATTGATCACTTGCCGTTGGTGGCTTCTAATATCTGAGATTTGATCACCGGCCGTTGGTGGCTTGTAATATCTGGTATTTGAAACCTGCCGTTGGGGCTGCTTATATCTTATATCTTAGATTTGAAACGTGCTGTTGGAAGCTGGTTATATAGGATTTGAAATCTGCCGTTGGGGGCTGCATATACCCTCGATTTTATACCTGCCGATGAGGGCTGCTAATATCTTGGATATGAAACTTGCCGTTGGGGACTAGGAATATCTGGGATTTGCAGCTTGCCGTTGGGGGCTTTTTAATCGTGGAAATGATCACCCGTTGTTGGTGGCTTCTAATATGTGGGATTTGATCACCTGCCATTGGTGGCTTCTAATATCTGGGATTTGATCACCTGCCGTTGGTGGCTTCTAATATCTGGGATTTGATCACCTGCCGTTGGTGGCTTCTAATATCTGGGATTTGATCACCTGCCGTTGGTGGCTTCTAATATCTGGGATTTGATCACCTGCCGTTGGTGGCTTCTAATATGTGGGATTTGATCACCTGCCGTTGGTGGCTTCTAATATCTGGGATTGATCACTTGCCGTTGGTGGCTTCTAATATCTGAGATTTGATCACCGGCCGTTGGTGGCTTGTAATATCTGGTATTTGAAACCTGCCGTTGGGGCTGCTTATATCTTATATCTTAGATTTGAAACGTGCTGTTGGAAGCTGGTTATATAGGATTTGAAATCTGCCGTTGGGGGCTGCATATACCCTCGATTTTATACCTGCCGTTGAGGGCTGCTAATATCTTGGATATGAAACTTGCCGTTGGGGACTAGGAATATCTGGGATTTGCAGCTTGCCGTTGGGGGCTTTTTAATCGTGGAAATGATCACCCGTTGTTGGTGGCTTCTAATATGTGGGATTTGATCACCTGCCATTGGTGGCTTCTAACATCTGTAATTTGATCACCTGCCGTTGGTTGCTTCTAATATAGGGAATATTATCACCTGCCGTTGGTGGCTTCATATATCAGGGATTTGATATCCTGCCGTTGGTGGCTTCTTATATCTGGGATTTGATCACCTGCCGTTGGTGGCTACTAATATCTGGTATTTGATCACCTGCCGTTGGTGGCTTCTAATATCTGAGATTGGGGGGCTATGATAATCTAGGATTTCATGCCTGCCTTGGGGCAGGGAAAATCTCAGACTTGAAACGGCCGTTGGGTGCTGTGAATATCAGGAATTTGATATCTGCCGTTGGGGTCTGGGAATATCTGGGATTCTATTCCTGCCGTTGGTGGCTTCTAATATCTGGTATTTGAAACCTGCCGTTGGGGGCTGCTTATATCTTATATGTTAGATTTGAAACGTGCTGTTGAGGGCTGGTTATATCTTCGATTTGAAACCTGCCGTTGGGGGCTGCTAATATCTGGTATTTGAAACCTGCCGTTGGTGGCTTCTAATATTTGAGATTATATCACCTGCCGTTGGTGGCTTCTAATATTTGAGATTTGATCACCTGCCGTTGGTGGCTTCTAATATCTGGGAATTGATCACCTGCCGTTGGTGGCTTCTAATACCTGGGATTTGATCATCAGCCGTTGGTGGCTTCTAATATCTGAGATTTGATCACCTGCCGTTGGTGGCTTTTAATATCTGGGATTTGATCACCTGCCATTGGTGGCTTCTAATATCTGGGATTTGATCACCTGCCATTGGTGGCTTCTAATATCTGGGATTAAATCACCTGCCGTTGGTGACTTCTAACATCTGTAATTTGATCACCTGCCGTTGGTTGCTTCTAATATAGGGAATATTATCACCTGCCGTTGGTGGCTTCATATATCTGGGATTTGATATCCAGCCGTTGGTGGCTTCTTATATCTGGGATTTGATCACCTGCCGTTGGTGGCTACTAATATCTGGTATTTGATCACCTGCCGTTGGTGGCTTCTAATATCTGAGATTGGGGGGCTATGATAATCTAGGATTTCATGCCTGCCTTGGGGCAGGGAAAATCTCAGACTTGAAACGGCCGTTGGGTGCTGTGAATATCAGGAATTTGATATCTGCCGTTGGGGTCTGGGAATATCTGGGATTCTATTCCTGCCGTTGGTGGCTTCTAATATCTGGTATTTGAAACCTGCCGTTGGGGGCTGCTTATATCTTATATGTTAGATTTGAAACGTGCTGTTGAGGGCTGGTTATATCTTCGATTTGAAACCTGCCGTTGGGGGCTGCTAATATCTGGTATTTGAAACCTGCCGTTGGTGGCTTCTAATATTTGAGATTATATCACCTGCCGTTGGTGGCTTCTAATATTTGAGATTTGATCACCTGCCGTTGGTGGCTTCTAATATCTGGGAATTGATCACCTGCCGTTGGTGGCTTCTAATACCTGGGATTTGATCATCAGCCGTTGGTGGCTTCTAATATCTGAGATTTGATCACCTGCCGTTGTGTGGCTTTTAATATCTGGGATTTGATCACCTGCCATTGGTGGCTTCTAATATCTGGGATTTGATCACCTGTTATTGGTGGCTTCTAATATCTGGGATTAAATCACCTGCCGTTGGTGACTTCTAACATCTGTAATTTGATCACCTGCCGTTGGTTGCTTCTAATATAGGGAATATTATCACCTGCTGTTGGTGGATTCATATATCTGGGATTTGATATCCAGCCGTTGGTGGCTTCTTATATCTGGGATTTGATCACCTGCCGTTGGTGGCTACTAATATCTGGTATTTGATCACCTGCCGTTGGTGGCTTCTAATATCTGAGATTGGGGGGCTATGATAATCTAGGATTTCATGCCTGCCTTGGGGCAGGGAAAATCTCAGACTTGAAACGGCCGTTGGGTGCTGTGAATATCAGGAATTTGATATCTGCCGTTGGGGTCTGGGAATATCTGGGATTCTATTCCTGCCGTTGGTGGCTTCTAATATCTGGTATTTGAAACCTGCCGTTTGGGGCTGCTTATATCTTATATTTTAGATTTGAAACGTGCTTTTGGGGGCTGCTTATATCTTATATGTTAGATTTGAAACGTGCTGTTGAGGGCTGGTTATATCTTCGATTTGAAACCTGCCGTTGGGGGCTGCTAATATCTAATATTTGAAACCTGCCGTTGGTGGCTTCTAATATTTGAGATTATATCACCTGCCGTTGGTGGCTTGTAATATTTGAGATTTGATCACCTGCCGTTGGTGGCTTCTAATATCTGGGAATTGATCACCTGCCGTTGGTGGCTTCTAATATCTGGGATTTGATCACCTGCCGTTGGTGGCTTCTAATATCTGGGATTTGATCACCTGCCGTTGGTGGCTTCTAATATCTGGGATTTGATCACCTGCCGTTGGTGGCTTCTAATATCTGGGATTTGATCACCTGAATTTGGGGGCTACTAATATCTGGGATTTGATCACGTGCCGTTGGTGGCTTCTAATATCTGGGATGTGATCACCTGCCGCTTGTGGCTTCTAATATTTGGGATTAGATCACCTGCCGTTGGTGGCTTCTAATATCTGGGATTTGATCACCTGCCGTTGGGGGCTGGGAATATCTGAGATACTATTCCTGCCGTTTGGGGCTTCTTAAATCATTTGATACCTGCCGTTGGGGGCTGGAAATATCAGGGATTTGATGCCTGCCGTTAGAAATTTTCACATGTCTCTTAAAATTCTCGCGTGATCAATTGGTTTCACGCCAATTAAATTGTCAATTAAATAGTCCCATCAGAATCAGCAAGAGCTATTTGTAATAATTCCTCCAGGTTCTTTTCGCCAAGCTGAGAACCACGCGTTTTACGTCACGTTTTCCAAAAACCCGACTATTTTCTTTGGTGACTGCACTGGCTCAGAGCTGAGCAGCGTGACGTCAAAATTCAAAAACCAAATATTATTATAGTCTGTCAAACGAAAGAAGAGCCCTGAGAAATTTGTCAAATTGGTGTCGCCACCATCGACGCCATAGTACTTTATCAACTTGTTTTGTTTTGTCAATAGTCGTCTGTAATATAGTCTGCTATAAACAGATAGGCTTAATCGCAATAGAACCAATAAATTTTGCTATATATATTTAATATGTTTATGTTTCATGAATTTTTACGATCATCGAGTATTAAAGAATAAAAAACAAAATGAACGACAAGACACCAGTTTTATCTTTGTTGAACTAGCATTGCAATATATTTTAATGACATAAGTTAAAGTACTTGTCCATAAGTAGTTCAGCATCAAAGCGTCTTCAGTCCACGTTTTCATCAGAGTCTTCGCTGTCTTCTTGCATATTAATTTTAAGAGGTTCAATTGTGATTTCGATGATGGGATCTTTTTCCCAATACTCATGCATTATATTCTCGATGTGCTCTATTGCCTTACGCCAATTCTCTGGTGTCACACGTTCAATGGCCCTCAATGTTGCATCTTTGACCGTCGAGAGTTTGAAACCAGAATTCTGCTTCGCAACGTCGTTCTTCACTTGTGCCCATATTAGTTCAATCGGGTTAAACTGGCAATGGTACGGTGGAATCCTCACTACCGTGTGACCTCTACTTTTAGCAACCTAGTCAATTTCGTACTTCAGGGTTCTGGACTTGTGACGCTTTATTATTTCATAAAGTTCACGTCGAGAATATAATGCATGAGTATTGGGAAAAAGATTCCGTCATCGGAACCATAATTGAACCTCTTAAAATTAATATGCAAGAAGACAGCGAAGACTCCGATGAAGACGCTTTGATGCTGAACTACTTATGGACAAGTACTTTAACTTACGTCATTAAAATATATTGCAATGCTAGTTCAACAAAGATAAAACTGGTGTCTTGTCGTTAGTTTTGTTTTATATTCTTTAATACTCGATGATCGTAAAAAAACCATGAAACATAAACATATTAAATATATATAATAAAATTTATTGGTTCTATTGCGATTAAGCCTATCTGTTTATAGCAGACTATATTACAGACGACTATTGACAAAACAAAACAAGTTGATAAAGTACTATGGGGTCGATGGTGGCGACACCAATTTGGACAAATTTCTCAGGGCTCTTCTTTCGTTTGACAGACTATAGTCGGTTTAGTGACGGCATCTAGTTTTCTAACTGCTCTTTGATTAGTTAGTTTTGAGTCGGCTTGAAGGCAGTGTTATTATTATATAAAAACGTCTTGGTTTGGACCAAGGCCGAAAAAACAAACGATATGTTAGAGGTTTATCAATTGACTGAAGTTCAGATATTGAAATTTTTTCTAGTTATTTTTATACACTCAATCCTTAATCAATATTTAATTCAATCAACTGATTTTACTGTTAATCGACCTAGTCCCTCTAAATTAATTGAAAAAATTACATATCTACGCTTTTTCAAGAACAATTACATTTTCCGAAAACATTCTATCGTGAAATTAATTTATCATGTTGAGGATACAGTATTGAATATTTGAAATGTTCTACTGGATGTCTAAGATTATAAAATGCCATATATTGGGAAAATAGAGGAAGGGAGGGGGTGTCGGAGTTAAATGTGACCTTCTTGGCATAACTAGTAATGAATGATTTGTTTAACCATATTATTTCCGCGGGAAATGAATATAACAAGTCTGAGAAGTATTTCTGTTTATGTGATCTTTACCCTTTACCACACAGGATAAACTTTGTTGCTTTGTCTTAAGTAGACGACATTCACTCTAAACGACAGTCTTATCAACAACTTAAAACAGATTTAAACTTCTTTTGGTGCAAACTTGAAAATTTGTCAAGCCAGCAACAATTAAAACTATGTCGGTCAAGATGCTCACAAGTTAGTGAGTATCGACACGAAATCCCTTCAAAATAATTAATTTCATGATAAAATGTTTTCGGAAAATGTAATTGTTCTTGAAAAAGCGTAGATATGTAATTTTTTCAATTAATTTAGAGGGACTAGGTCGATTAACAGTAAAATCAGTTGATTGAATTAAATATTGATTAAGGATTGAGTGTATAAAGATAACTAGAAAAAATTTCAATATCTGAAACTTCAGTCAATTGATAAACCTCACACATATCGTTTGTTTTTTCGGCCTTGGTCCAAACCAAGACGTTTTTATATAATATCTGTCGCTTCAGTCTTAATGTAATTAAATTTTGAGTAATTATGTTTTCTTTACCGCTTATTATTATGTCCAATTACGATGGTCAAAACATGTATCTAGCAGGGCCCAAACGTTGCACCTTCCGCGTGTTAGGCGGACGAGATAACCACTACACTACACATACCTGGTAATACTGAGATTCCTAAGAGATCTAGCTTATTATTATGTCCAATCACGATGGTCAAAACATGTATCTACCAGGGCTCGAACCCGGGACCTTCCGCGTGTAAAGCGGACGTGATAACCACTACACAATGAATACTTGGGTATTCCGAGTTTTCGAAGAGATCTAGCTTATTATTGTGTCCAATAACGATAGTCAAGTCATGTATCTACCAGGGCTCGAACCTGGGACCTTCCGAGTGTAAAGCGGACGTGATAACCACTACACCATAGATACTTGGTTATTTTGAGTTTTCGAAGAGCTCTAGCATTATTATTATGTCCAATCACGATGGTCGAAACAAGTACTTCTGTAATTAACTAAAATTAACATACTTAGACTTAATTGTTTCTGATTAGACTAGCCGATCGCACACCCTGAATACTTAATTGTTAAATTAAGAGTATTCCGAAAAGTAACTTCGCTCTAGTTTTTCAGTTAGAGGTGGTTAAATATCACGAAAAACCCCATGTTAATCTCCATAGGAAAATTGGTAAAAGCATGTGAATTTTGATTTAACGTTACAAAAGAGTATCAAGTCATATCTACAAGGGCCTACCGGCCCTGTAGAATTATGCGAGTTACTACTCAATGGCTTGGCCCTGTTAAGTATGGTCGACAGACAGTCCGATAACACTTCTGACCGATTGGTAAGTATTGGTGTCGGCCTGACTAGCTTTTGCTAGTGGGGACGAGGCACCAATCTGTATACTTAGCCTTCCCACCACCAATTCTGAAAATTTTCATTGTAAACTTAATTATTCTCAGTTTTGCTGCCTCGAAATATCAGTTGCAACAGTTCAGACTGAACATAAAAAGACACAATGTTTCGTTGATTTTGTTATTAAGTTCAATTGATATAAATTTTGTCAATTTATATTTTATATTATTAGTTAACATCAAAAATAATTTTCATATCAAAATCTTGTGTTATTTTGAATATTTACATTATTTTTATTCCGATTACTTACTAGTTGTTCCCTAATAAAGCGTGATAGTTTGCTTTTAAAAAAATATTTTTAGTTTTTAGACTATTTATAATGAAAGATTAAAACTAACCTTTTCACCACACTGCCTTTTCAAGCGCTTTGTTTCTTTTTCGGGGCCCTTCTCTTACGTGGCCTTCCAGGGTTAAACGCTGGATGGTCCTTACGACTATTTGGAGTCTAAGATAGAGACGTTTCCATAGTATTTCTTTATTTTCCAGCAAAAATTATTTAATTAAGAAACAAGTTGATTAAACAAAATTATACCTCATTGAGGCGAGAAAATAACTATCTATCCACCTATTTACCTCGAGTTGCAATTATTGTTTTCTATTGATAAGAAACTGCTAACGTCAAAATGAAAATTATCAATTATACGTGTTATAAAAACGTATGTTCACAACTCGGTTGACGTGAAAACACTATCCTCTCGTTATACCTCAACAACGTATAGCTTTAATGCTAACTTTTCAAAATACTGAAGCTGGATTGTGTCTAACCTCACTAATATATATATCCATTTTATGTTGTGGAAAATTAAAATATTAAGGTTTGTGGGATTACTTAACATATTAGAAGATAAAAAAGTAGGCTGGGGTATGAAACATAGAGTAGAAGCTGTTGTCTGGTATATTATTTTACGGGTAATTAGAATCGAAGCAAAAATCGTATTCTCACTGATCAAAATACACCAAGAAACATTGTCTAACCATTTCTTTTACCCTTACAACGGAATAGTATTTGATAATAATATTCAAAGTAGACACATTGATTATGAGTACAATGCCGCAGTACTGCTACTTATTTCTAGCCTTTCTAACATACTGATGGTTTTCCGTAAATCAATCAATTATAAAAAGTTTAGCAAAGATATTACAGACTGGCCGATACCATACCAATATCGGTATCGGTACCAGTATTTGGCTAAACCGATATATCGGTATCGATTTAAGATGGTATCGGCCCATCTCTGAAAGATATACTCCTATAATTAAGCGTTCATCTGAACACTTAAATCTGTATATTTTAGCAGGAGTTCATAATAAACCCCTTTCGGAGGGAAGTACGAAACTGGCCATAGAGCTAATGGTAAAAATCGCGAACAACAAGATTTTGTCGTTGCGCATAGAAAGGACTAGCTTGTTGATGGACATACAACTTCACAGTAGATTGTAATGGTATGTATGCTCCTTGGTTTTGGTTCCAAAACTTCCGTTGGCTGGGATCTCCGTCGTTAAGAAAAATGGCGACTATGGTGGACGTAGAAACAGGATGGAATTCTTATATTTAAGACAGAGCTGTGCTAATTAATTAGTTAGCTAATTGAATTTCTAATTCAATATTATAATTGCGTAAAACGAATTCAATGTTGCTCCTTGCATTTGAATTTCGTTCCCTCCCTTTAACGGGCCGGAGAATTTTTATTTACCGCCGTCTTTCGGTCGCTTCAGCCCTGAAAACAGCTGTAGTGAGAAATTTTATTTACTATAAAAAAGGTATGCGCTCAGTGTGTTGTTGTGTTTGCATTTTAATGCTTCTAATCGTTGTGCGCGTCGAGGTTTACGAATCAAACGTGTGTTGCGAAATGAAAATCAAGGGTGGATACTATCCTATATGATCTAGGCTTTAAAAGGAATTTGACGGCGACATGCAGTCAAGCAAAACGGTATTAGGCCTTGAATATGAAAATTTAAACCTTTTTCTAGGACCATTTTTAAAGGTTTTTGAAAAAAATTAAGTTTAAGTGCTAAATTTCATGTCTTTTTGCAAAACTCTACGTATAAGGATTTGTTAACTGGTTTCTAAACTGGTGTCACCGGCCAATGATAACAAATACGTACATCATTTTGTTCGTTGAAATTGCTGGTAAATTAATCGATAGATCTCACGATCACTAAACCCTGTCAACAAACCAATAAATATTTTTTATTCAGACTCTTCCAATCATTTTTGTTGGGTAACTATTAAATTTTTTATTATTTTTTTAGTGCTTATATTTAGTTACCTAAGAGAAAAATAAACGATGACCAGTTTATTTATATAATGATTATTTTAACATTGCCCAAGAAAACAATAAGCAATAGCCGGTTTTTAATTCTCACCAGGTGCCAATGATAACTGCTACGAAGATAATTTGTTTGTCAAATTGCTGGTAGAATAAATGATTGATTAATTCACACGATCACAAAACCCTGTCACCAAACAAACCAGAGCTGTGCTAATTAACTGGCAACTAATTGAATTGGAATTAGCAATTGGACAATTATGACTTAATTAGCAATTAGGCATAGATGCTAATTAAATCCCTTTACACACTGATAAACAAATAAACCCTGTCAACTCCACTCTTGGACTACGGGAGCATGTAGTGGCGTTTGTTTTAACTAAAGAAAGGTAGATATTTTTTTTTAAATCAGGAGATAATAAGTTTCGGATCTTTTACAAAAAACATGAAAATTTAGGAAATTTAATTTTACTGAGCTTAGAAGGCCAGTTAGCAACACCTTTTCGACTCTGGAAGAATCTAGTGGCGTTTATTTAATTGAAACCACAACATTTATTTGCTTTAAAATTCGACGAAATTTCATTGAGTTACGAAGAAATTGTTTAACGCAAGTTGATAAAGAAATTGTTTAATTTATTAATATTTGTTTATACATTCATAATAGTATAAATTGTTTATTTGTGTTAATAAGAGTTAAAGGGATAAGAAAATGTCTCTATGAAATATATTTGTAGCTTTAAACGGGTCAACCATTTTTTAGATAACTGGAAAACTAAATGGTTGCGAATCAAAAAGATGGAAAAGTTAGTTTATTTTTTCAAAAGATAACAAAATGGTTGGGAAACCATTTCCTATGTTCAAGAGGTAATGAAATGAATGGGAAACCTTTTCTTCAGTTAAAGAGATAAAATTTATTAAAATGGATTAATTAAAACGAACATTAATTTATTAAAATGGATCAAAAAGAATGGAATAATGATGGGAAAGTTAATTGAATTTTTAAAAAAATAACAACATGGCTGGGGAAAATGAGTCTTCAATTCAAGGGATTAAGAAATGACTGGGAAACATTTCTTAAGTTCAAGGGATAAAGAAATCACTGGGAAACATTTTCTTAAGTTCAAGGGATAAAATTTATTAAAATGGATTAATAAGAACGGACCTTTTATTTATTAAATAGATCAATAATGATGAAAAAAAAATTATTTGGTTCAACAGATAACCATTTTAAAGTCAAGGATAACGTAATTTCGGGTCAATAGTTTCTTAAGTTTAAGGTATTACGAAATGGCTGGGAAACCATTTCTCCTGTTCAAAGGATAAACAAAAGACTGGGGTAACAATTTCTTAGGTTAAAGGAAATAAAAATATTCTAAAATGGATTAATAAGAATGGAATATTAGTCCATTAAAATGAATTAAAAAGAATGCAATTATTATGGATGAAATTAATTTATTTGGTTAGATGCTTAAATATTAATAAATGTTTTGACCAAAAAATTGAACGAAAACTATTATGGTGATGATGCTACAAATAATGTAAGAAAAATATATTAATTATTTTCAATGAAATTTTTTAATTGAAACTCAAGAAAAGAATTGAGGATGCAAAAATATTTGAAAATAAGGCTTTCGAGAAATTAATGAAAAAAAAAACCCCGAAATTAACTTCTTTTCCTGTTCCCCAATTTAATAAAAGTGTTCACTTTTTTAAATGTGGCTTAATAATTACATTGCGGTTTCCATGTTTGTATCCTCTTGTGGTGGGGTTTTGGGTTGGTGGTGGTGCTTGTGGTGCCCGTTTCTACCGGTAAGACCGCCAACGCGTCGTCTACCATGTAAACGTATATAAGTCAACTATATATGCCTTTAACACCTTTGGCTGGTTTGCGTGCGATATATTTTTTTATAATTCTACAGGGCCGGTAGGCCCTTGTAGATATGACATGACACCCTTCCGTAATGTTAAAGAAAAAGTCACACCTTTTAGGGTTAGCGTCCCATAGAAAAAGCATTAAAAAATTTTCGGTTTTTTAACGAAATGGTCATAGGTCATACGGGAAAAGTATAGCGAAGTTAGTTTTCGGAATTCATTTTGGTCTTACATGCAGAGATTCTATGTCCTACAATTTCAGTCTAATATCACCTTTTCTCTAGCTACTTTTATACCATAGAATACCTTTCTACCCCATTACCAATATTAGAACAAAATTACGCTATGAAAGCCATGGCGATAAAAGGCTCTAACTAAGATTGCTTGCATTAGGGCCCCCTTGGGATGGCAGGGAACTTCACTGGCTTTTTTAATTTCAGTAGGGAGCATTCAGATGGGATAGTAGTACGTCACACTCTCCCCAGTCTTACCGCAGTTCTGGGAGCCATATTGGGTGGTCTCGGCTTCATTCCTGCTTTAAACCCGCCAATATGGCAGCGTTAATTAAGTTCACGAGACTCGGCTCCTCCTCCAACTGAAATCTGTCTATAACATTTTATTAGATTAAACACTCGTTTCCCTAAACGAGTACTTTAACCAAGTGCATAGAAGTGTTTAGGTAGCCCCAGGAAAAGCAGTCGAAAATAGATAGTACCTCGATTTTGCGGGTAGTCCTGCATTAAATGGCCCGCCTTCTTGCACTTATAGCAAGTTCGGACCCACTAGCACCGACCGCTACGTTTACCATCGCCTCGTCCACGTCCTCTTTTTCCACCGACACCGTAAAAATAGGCGTTAACAACCTCGATATTTTTGCCTTCCATTACTAAACCCAAACCGACAAACAAGAAATTTCATTGAATAGTTTACCATCAATTACTTTCTATCTAGTTTAAGGTTTGACATTAAATTTAAACATTATAACTTTAAATTTTAGGACTTGGCTTCAAAACCCGTTAATTAATAATATTAACTATTAGAAATAGAGTTCAAAAAATACTTACGAGGCTCAAGTTAGTCTGGCTGGATTAAAAATGATAAATCCTGGGATTTCCCGCCAAAAACTTCCCCGCGCAAGTAGCAGTAGCATGGAGCATTGGAGTGAAGACCATGATTTCACAGCAACGCTTCTAGTTATAATTGCTCCATGCTACTGTTACAGACTCGAGAGGGCACTAAATTGAAATCGCTTGGCTGCTATTTGGGCGGGAATTGTTCCAATTTCCTCCTCGTTCTGTTCTCTTACAATTCTGAAGACTTGCAAATGAATATCAATTGCCACGAATCTTAATAATTAAGGTTTTATATGATCTATAAACAATTTTTTTATGTTCATACTAGTTGTGTTGCTGTTCTAACACTTTACCAAATCATTGACAAGTTCTGGATTACTTTATTTAACTTCCTTTAGGTTATTTTACATCTGACTAAACTCGATCGCTGCCGTTTTAACACTGATTATTCTTTTAATCTTTTTCTGGTACACACACCTAATTCCATATTATCGTCTGCTAGCTAGTTCGGTTTAGTTCAGTTCCACCCTCATACAACATGGTTTTTTTGTAACATAACTTAGTGTCTAATCTACAGCAAACCTTCGCGGCTTTACAATGCATCGGCCGCTTCTTGACGTTTGAATCGTGTCCCTTGCGTCTTTCGTTACCCTTTTTTTTAGTGCCCGTTTCCGCTTTTCGGCGTCATCGTTAGTCCTGGGTTCTGTTTCATTCGGTGTTTCGTTTGACTGTGTGTTGTTGTTTGGTTTATCCATGGGTTGTACCAGTTGTTGGTCTACCTCTGTTCTAGGTTCTCCATCAATTTGCACCTCGGTTGCTTGTACCTGCTCAGGTGTTCCTTCGATCGTTGGTTTACGGTTCACGCTTCTTGTAAATATTCTTGCTGGTCTGTTTTAAAGTTGTTGTTTGTGCGGTTTGCTCCAACAGGTTTCGGTGGTCGTGTTTGTGGTTCCTCTATGATCGTTTCTGTTCTCTCTGTACGGTGTTGGTATCCCTTCTCGAGGTCGAAGATGTATTCGATTTCGCCAGTATCGTTTTGTGCCGTCTTGGATTGTGTACGAATCCGGTGTTCCTGCCCGGCCCACCATCGTTGCTGGTTTCCAATTTCTGTTATTTATCTGGTGCCATATCGGAGCTCCGTCTTTCAGTTCCGATAGTGTCCGGTTGTGGTTTCTGTTCGCATAGTTCATAATTCTTGCTTGATGATCCTGCATTCCTTTTATTATCGTTTTTGTGGGACAATGAGGGATTAGTGTCGCTTTATTTGTTGTGTTGGAGGTACGAGTTTTTCTCCCCATCAGCATTTCTGCGGGGGTAAGCAGGTTAGCCAATGGTGTGGATCTGTACTCCAGTAGGACGTGCTGTAGAGACTTTCCTTCCATGTGAGCTTTTTTCATCCAGTTTTTCATCGTTTGTACCATGCGTTCCGTTAATCCATTGGCTTGAGGGTGGTATGGGCTGGTTGTGGTCTGCTGTACACCCCAACGCTTGAAAAATGCGGTGTACATATATGACGTGAAGGGTGGACCGTTGTCCGATATGATTCGCTGTGGTATCCCGTATCTTGCAAATTGGGCTGTCATAAATTTAATAACAGATTCAGCAGCGGTCGATTGTAGGTCGCTTATTTCTACGTATTTTGAGTAGTAGTCAATTATGAGGATATAGTTTTTTCCATTCCATTTGAATAGATCCGTTCCTACTATTTGCCAGGGACCCTATTCTCTAAGGATCTAAATCATTTGGATGAGAATCCAAATCTAAACGTTTGGATCGGTTCCATTTGGATAGTGCGCTTAAAACCGTATTCTCTAACCCAAATCCAAATCGACATTTGGATCTCCCGCCAAACCTTTATCCAAACCAAATGTACGTCACTTCCTCTTTCATTACGTAATTTTAGTTAGTGTTTATTGGTCAATTCTTTTGCAGCGTTTAATATAAAAGTAAAATGTATTTAAGCCTTGGATTTTTGCATGTTAGATTGTAATAATTTTGTAAAATTAAGAAACCTCTTAATTTGATAGTTTAAGCTTATTAGGCCTAATTAATATTAATTGGGAAATTAATTTGAATGAAAAATAGGTGGATATCTTTTATTAATTGGGAAATAATGCACACATTTTTACATTTGAATTTTAGAAGCTAATTTATTATTTATTTTGTGTATATAAAATTCAGCGTTAATTTCACTAAGGCAATAAATTAATTACCTACGAGGAATTAACTAGTACATATGTTTAATATTAGAATTTAATTGTTTCAAAACTAATAAGGTTTTGAACCGGTTTTTGTAATTTAGTTATTAAAATTTGTGATTGTCGATTGGTCAATATTGTAAATTAACCAATGGTGGAATCAATTTTTTTTTAAACTCAATGAAACTGAAATATCAATCAATCATCTACTGAAAGAGGTATCAACCTACTTTTTTTTCAAAATAAGGTGAATAAGGATTAGATGGCTTGCTGCTTCAAACAAGATTTTTAATCATGAAGAGAATATTTTGTTAATTTTAGTCCAACTTAGATATTCGGTAATCGAGTTGATATAAATAAAGCCCTTTTTGCTCATGTCTAATTTAAACTTTAATCACAGATTTCGCATACCATTTTACAAGCATAATAAACACTACTGAAGGACGCAAATCTATCTGTGATCGGTAACAGTGACCAATATAGCAATTTGCCCAATTAATCGTTTTGAACTTCATTTGCACATTTCTATTCGTTAATTTGAAATGTTGCGAGAAATTTGAATGGAATATAAGTAGATATCTCTTTCAGTAGATAATTTTTGATGTTGATAGTGATATTGAAGATTCATGGAATTAAAAAAATTATTAAGCTTTGATATCAACATCGGTTAATTTACGATATGGGCTTATGATGGTAGTCTGTTTATAAGATTAAATCGTTCCTTTAAGTGTCACTGGACAGTATCTTCCTCCAAAATCGAGAGTTAGTAACTTTATAACCATCTGCTCATCACAGGATATCCGAGGGTCAATTTCTTATATCATTGACATGTGATTAGCTGACGAAGGCTTACTATAGCTGTCAACTTTTGGCAAGGCCTAATACCGTTTTGCTTGACTTTCGCGGTCAAATTCCTTTTAAAGCATATATCATATAGTATCCACCCTTGATTTTCATTTCGTAACACACGTTGGATTCGTAAACCTCGACGCGCACCACGATTAGAAACATTAAAATGCAAAAACAACACACTGACCGCATACATTTTTAGTAAATAACATTTCTCTCTACAGCTGTTTTCGGGGCTGACAGACGGCGATAAAGAAAAAGCCTCCTCCCCGTTAAAGGGGGTGTCTTCGAGGGAACGAAATTCAAATTCAAGGCGCGTCCCTTGAATTCGTAAATACCGACGTTTAACGCAATTATAATATTGAAATCTTATACAATTAAGTTAAATTTAAGAAAACAAAGCACTACTTTCAAAGTCTAAACTTTAAAAACACGACGATAAGAGAAGGCGAAGTAACGGGCAACGAGAGGCAAACATTTAAATGGCAAAAATTAACGGTAAGCCAAGGCTTAGCGCAATTTCACCGCCTTAAAAAAGTGCCAAGTTTAGAAATAGATTGTGGGACAATAAAAAGGTGGAAAATTATGATATTAGGCTTATATTAAAGCTTGAAACCTACTTTATATTATATTTAAAATCCATTCATAAGCAAATCCTCAAAAAATATGAAAATGACCACGAAAAAGAACCCTCTCTCAAATTTTTTCCCCTTTAAAAAAATGGCGGCCACAAACGGAGTGAAAAAGGCGAAAAGAGCTATCCAAATGACGATTTGGCCGCTCATTTGTCTTGCCAAATGTTTGGAAAGGGTTTGAACCAAATGAAAAGGGATTTGAAGTTACAGAATACCGATTAGCGTCATATGGGGATGAATCGACCCCAAATCCAAATCATTGGGATTAGGAACGATCCAAATGCAGTTAGAGAATAGGGTCCCTGGTCAAATTCTCGTTGCGCCATCTCTGCCAGAAATGTTGGAGTAGCTTCTGGCCCATCTGCCATCGTGATAGCCGGTTGGTTTTTACATCGGTCTGGAATCGCAGTGTGTCACCTATCAAAAAGTTACCTGGGGTTAATGCCATTAGACTGTCAAGATCCATAGAAAGCGCAGAGAGTGGTCGTGAATTTAGGCAGGCTTCGATTTGACAGAGTAACGTGGTCATCTCTTCGTAGGATAGTATTGTTAATCCAACGACTCGTTTAAGGTGGTAGTTTACTGACTTAATGCCTACCTCCTAGAGCCCTCCAAAGTGGGGGGCCGCTGGCGGGTTAAAGTGCCAGCGTATACCTTCGTCTGCCGTCCAGCGCGTGATCATATGGTCATTAGTCGATGTAGCCAAGAATTTCAGGAAATCCTTCATTTCCCTGTTGGCGCCATTGAAATTCGAGAAGCAATCGCTGTATATGTCAGAACTTTTCCCACGTCAAGCTGTGAATCGCTTCTGTGCCGCTAAAACGGCGTCCGTCGTCATGTCGCTCACTAGTTCCAAGTGAACTGCCCTTGTAGTGAAGCAAACGAATAAGGCAATATAAGCCTTAAAGGTCTTCTGGCCGCGCCCCATAATAGCTCGAAGAGAGAACGGCCCCGCATAATCGACTCCAACCTTTAAAAAGGCTCGGGCTGGGTTAACGCGAGCTGCAGGAAGATCTGCCATCTGTTGCTTTAGGGTAGTGGTCTTCTGCCTTGTGCATTGTGCGTTGTACGCATTTTCGGACGTGAAACCTGACGGCGTCTCTGATACCAAATATCCAATACCGACGTTGCTGAACAGTCGTGAGTAATTGAGGTCCGGCATGGAGATGTTTGAGATGATCGTGAGTAATTAGCAGATCCGTTAGTTTACTTCGTCGTGGCAAGATTATGGGATGTATGAGATCAGTAGTTGCCTTGGCGTGACTTATACGGCCGCCAACTCTAAGAAGTCCAACTGCATCGATAAAAGGTTTGAGCGACAACAGCTTGCTTTTCACTGGTAGTGGCTTGAGTGAGATCAAGAGATGGATCTCTTCTTCAAAGTGTCGTTGCTGAACCGCCCAAATCCAATGGTGCAAGTCTGATTCAACTTCTATTGCTGACAATGGTCCTAGGGTTCGCTCTGACTTGGTAGTTCGGGTGATTTTAACGAATCGTTTGATGTAGGCTGTGACGTGGAGAAGTTTTCTTAACGACGAATAGGCGTCGAGAAGGTTGAAGTCGATCTGAACATGATTTGATATAATAGTTGTAGGACGGACTTTCCAGAAGGCATTCCCTGGTTTCGACCGGTGGAGAAATCCTTTCCTCGAGACCTCGAGACAGCCAGCGTGGACCATGCCACCATAGCCCATGGTTTCGTAACTCCAAAGGGGAAATTCTTCGAGATGCGCTATCAGCGGGATTCTCTGAGCCGTTCACATGGTGCCATTGAGCCTTGGGTACGCTGTCCTGAACTTCAGTTACTCTATTAGCGATGAACGTTTTCCATCGTTGAGGTGGAGAGGCCAGCCATCCCAATACAGTCATGGAATCTGTCCAGCAATGAGTGTCTGCTATGTTGATTTTGATTACGGTTTAGATTAGCTTGATGAGTCGAGTTAGTAGAACAGCCCCTCACAGTTCGAGCTTCGGTAATGATATCTGCTTCAACGGTGGCACCTTTGTTTTGGCTGCGACCAGGTGCGTCTGAATTCTTCCATACTGATTCTTGGTTCGCAGGTATATTACCGCTGCGTACGCCTTTTCTGAAGCGTCGCAGAAACCTTGGAGACTAATTTTTTCGGCTTTTGGTTGAGACATACATCGTGGAATGTTGATGGCTTCGATTTCTGGCAAGACTAACTGAAAGGCTTTCCACTTATATACGAGCCCTTCTGGAGGTCTATCGTCCCAGTCCGATTTTAGCTTCCAGAGATCTTGAAGTAGAAGCTTTGCCTGGATCGTGACAGGTGCAAGAAATCCCAAGGGGTCGAACACCTTGGCTGTCTCAGAGAGAATAGTCCGTTTTGTTATTCGGTCTGGGTCCGCAGGTAACGTGACTGAATACATGAAGTGATCGGCTGCCGGTGTCCATTTCAAACCGCGGGCTTTAACCGATTCATCATTGTCAAAACTGAGTGGTTGTTGGATTCCGCTTAGGTCGGTTGGTAATGATTATAGTAGAGCAGGACTATTCGAAACCCATTTTCGAATCTGAAACCCTGCTTCGTGCGTTGCCTTCAACAGTTCGTCTCGCAGTTGAAGTGCTTCTTGGATATCTTCGACGCTGGTCATTAGATCGTCCATATAAAAGTCGTTGGTTAATGCATTGGCGGCCATTCCATATTTGGCTTGAATGTCTACGGCTAGTTGCTTCAGAAAAAAGGTGCGGCGCTTGTTCCATAAGTGGCAGTCAACAATTGTAAATCTTGAATAGGTGCTGCTGGGTTGCGTCGCCAGACAATTCTTTGCAAGGGTGCGTCTTGAGGATGGACCAGGATCTGACGATCCATCTTTGCAATATCAGCAGTAATTGCTATGGAGTATAATCTGAAGCGAAGAAGTAGATCAATTAAATCGTCCTGGATCTTTGGACCGATGAGTAGTAGATCGTTGAGAGATTTTCCGTTTGCTGATTTGGCCGACGCGTTGAACACGACTCTCACCTTCGTGGTGCTGCTACTGTCTTTAATTACTGCATGGCGCGGGAGGTAAAACACGTAACGTATTGAGTGCTCTTCTGCAGTCACTGGTCCCATGTGTCCCAGGATCAAGTATTCTTCCATAAACGCGTGGTATTGTTCAGATAAACTTGCATTAGTTCGCAAACGTTTCTCGATATACGCGAGTTTTCGGATGGCTATACTTCGAGAGTCTCCGAGGTCTATGGCACTCTTGAACGGTAGGCGTACGACGTAGCGGCCATCTTTATTGCGGCTGTAAGTGTTCAGAAAGGTTGCTTCGCATTGTAGCTCGCTGGAGGTTAACGCTCTCCGAGGGGACAATTCTTCCAACTCCCAAAACTTTAGAAGCTGATCGTCGATTGTCGAAGTGTGGACGCTTATTGCATGGTCAGGTTGCGCCGTTTCCGGGGATCCTGTTGGGCCACAAACAACCCAACCGAAAATTGTGTTGAAGCAGCCAGCAGTACCAGGTTTTCCTTTGCGAATGCCATCTCGGATTAAACGTAGATAAACATCAGCTCCAAGTAGTATGTGAACCGGACCCGGGCGATAGAACGTCTTGTCGGCCAGTCTTAAATCCTTGAGATGAGTCCATGACGCAGAGTTGATAGGATTATTTGGTTAATCTTCCGTCACCTTTTTTTAAGAACAAGGCGCTGACGGAAAGGGATGGACTTCCATCGTTAGATCTGATGGTCAGTTGAACACTCCCTCAAGTTTCAACGCCAATGGCACCAATTCCACCAACGGCGACAATGAGGCGAGTTCTCTTTAGCTGCAGCTTCCGGACGCAATTTTCACTGATAAAGCTGGCTTGGGAACCGGAATCTAGCAGTGCTCGTACTGGATGGGTGTCGCCATTTGGTAGTTCGATGTGGACAATGGCTGTCGCTAACAGAACTTGAAATGCTTGAGAAACTTCCTTTGCCAAGAGACAATTGACCGGAGACACAGGGGTTGTAACCGGCTCTTCTCGTGTTCACGATTCCTGATGTAATAGCGTATTATGTCGTGAAGAACACTTGCGGCAACTTCCAGATTTGCACTTCGAGGCCGGATGGTCGGTTTTAAGGCAATTGTAGCATAACTAGTGTTCCCTTACTATTTGCCAGCGATCGTCAATCTTGGCCTTGAGTAAGGTTTCGTATTTGTATGTAGGATGTGATTCCTTGCAGACGAAACAAGCGTCGGTTCTAGCCCCATGGTGAGCTAATGTCATTTTTCGTGGTGGCAATGCAGGTCGTACCCTTTGAGAGCCAAGCGATGGTTGTGTAGCAAGTAGAGCACAAGACCGTTCTTCCAAGAATGTAGTTAACTTTGAGAATGTCGGTCTGTTTGTGCCAGTTAATAAAAGTTCCCACTGTCGTCTAGAGGCTGGATCAATCTTCTTCTTGACCGTGTATAGTAAGACTGCGTCCCAATGGTCAACGGGTTCCTTCAGTACCTTCAATGATCGGATACATTCAGCTGTTGTATCGATTAGATTGCGAATCGCCGATGCGGATTCTTCTTTGAGACTTGGCCGACTGAAGAGTCTTTCCAGGTGCGCATCTATAACTTCTCTTGGGTCGTTATAGCGTTTTTTCAAGGTGTTCCAGGCTTCCGGATAGTTCCTATCTGTGACCATGAATGACTGAACTAACAAGGCAGCTTCCCCTCGTAGTGAGGATTTAAGATATTGTAGCCTTTGAGCTCTGGAGAGTGAAGAGTTATGGACTGTTGCCGTAAATAAGTCATTAAAAGTAAACCACTTGATGTAGTTTCCGCTGAACACAGGCAATTCCAGTTTTTGCAATTTGATGTCGGCTGATGCTTGAGACGTCATATTTTGTTGAACTGTTGTAGGAAATTGGCTAGAGAGATCGTAGAAGAATATATTGATGGCTTCGGCTCGTGCAATAAGATCATTGTATGTCGCTTCATGCGCATCAAAATCGGCAGCTGGACTTCCTACTACGATCGCTTCTTGTATGGTCTCTAACTCCAATAGTAACTTGTCTGTTTTCTCAAGATACTTCCTTATGGCGGTGCTCTGCAGCGGTTGTGTGGAATGTCCGATAATAATGTGCTCATATCTTGTTAATTGACCCTTGATGGCTCGTCGTTTGTTTAACAGGGCGTCCATGATTTGTGACTGATATTGATTTGCTTACTCCAACACGAAACAGTTCCACGCGAATTATGTTGTTCAAATTCCTCCGTTGAGTTGTAAATTTGAAGACCGACCCGGGTTGTAAGATCCGGCTCGACGGACCAAAATGTTTCGCGACTAATTCGTATATAGAGCCGAACGTAGAAATAAACAAACGAGTTTAAAATTAACGAAATATATTTATTAGCGAGAGTAACTTAATTAATGTCCATAACTGAGTAAGACCGATGATAACAGACTACTCGTTTTTAAATGCAAATGTGT
Source organism: Phalangium opilio (assembly GCA_019434445.1). NCBI lineage: Eukaryota > Metazoa > Arthropoda > Arachnida > Opiliones > Phalangiidae > Phalangium > Phalangium opilio. Next base: position 125,807 of record JAEQBA010000069.1, on the reverse strand, counting down.
CGATTTATATGGGGTTTACAAAAAACTAGATTAAAACTAAAAAACCATGAATTGCCGTAGCTTACATATTAAAAAATAAACTATAGTTTAAATGGGGAGTTTGAACAAAGGCTCCTCTTTAGCCCAACATCCCGATATTAAGAGCCTCTGCTCCTTCTCATGTTTCCTCTGTCCGACCATTAACTGCCAATTCCCCTGTACATGCATTGATCGGGCCTACAACTTCTCTGATTGTCCCGCCCATTTCGCCAAATCCAGGGGTTCAGGGTACCGCAAGTCATAATCAGGCTAGACCACGAGCTTGTAGCTCTCCCCTGGGATCTAGTCCAAACCCTCAGAATGCTCCAGGGGTTAATCCGTCACATACACCACCTCGTGTAACTCATAGGGTTATTGAAACCAATACTTCACCCCATGCTTCTACAGCTCAGCATGTTCCGGTGGTCAATCAGCCACAAACACCACCCCGACTACTTCATAGAGTGTTTGGAACAAATTCCTCCCCACCGTTTAACCGAAATAATCCGGTACTAGTAGCCCCTGGTAATAGTCCGAGAAGGGTTCATACTTCTCTAGCTCAGTATGTTCCGGTGGCCAATCTTCCACAAACACCACCCCGAGTGACTCATAGAGTGACTGGAACCAATATGTCCCCACCAGGGAACCCCACCAACCCGGTACAGATAGTAGCAACTCCCGCCGGCGGCACACGTTATATCCCGGTTCTGGGACAGGCTATACTGTTGCCCAGCTTTTCGGGTCGGGAGGATCCCAAGTTATATTTACGCCAAATGGAAATGTTTATCCGGTATCATAGATTTGAGGTCCAGGACGTAGAGTTATTTATACCTCTGTGATTGAAGGAAGATGCCCTCAGCTGGTGGGAAAATCTTGGTCGCTATGCTAATCGTCCCGGGGATTGGGGATATTTTCTTCTACAATTCAATCAGGAATATTTGTCCTCTCGAAGGGACAGAGAAATTAGGGCCGCCCTTTATACTATAAGACAGGGTGTAGGTGAAGATCTACAGTCATACCGTAGACGAGTCGTACAGTTGAATGATACCTTGATGGACCCTATTGCAGAACACGAGTTAGTTGAAATTTTAATAACCAATGTTTTACCGGAAATGCGTTTCCAGAGCGGTTTCGACTGAAAGTATACCCCAGGAGGGTCAGGGGGATATAATAAGTCCTGGCCCGAGGGTGCGATTTTCCGGTCCTCCGGGAACCGCGGCTTTTTCGGCAGCTAGTAATAACGGTCAGAGAAGTGTCCCTAATAGACCACCTCCATCCCAGGCATGCTATCGAAGTGGTTGCTTTGGCGATCTTCGTCGGGATTGTCCTAGACCCGCGGGTACACCACCTCGCCCAGGTCAAGCGGTAAATTTACCGGCGCATCCGCCTGCTGCCCCGCAAGGTCCGGCACCAGGTCAGGGAAACGCTTAGGACACATCCTGGACTAGCCACCAAAGGTTTTCGCAATTGCGCTTTTTCCTTACTATTATAAGGGAAACGATATCCATATATATACCAAAATTTCAAAAGAATCGAGTAAGAGGGGTACGGTTCAATTTAAACGTCAATATTAGCTAAATTGAGAAAATAATAGGTATAACTTTATTTTAAACGATTTAACTATTATTAAAGTTAATTATTGAAGATTAAAATAATTAAAAATTATTATATTTATTTAAATATTAAAGATAAACCTCTCGTGCAAAGAGAGAGATTAACGTTGCGTCCTATATCTACCAAGGCCCGTGCATGCGATATATTTCATTCACACTCGTCTCCTACCGCTCTACAGCTGGTGTGAGGGTCGGCTTCGAACCTTGGCACAATGTCCATCTCTCGGGCTTCGTTTCCAACTATCCGGTCAACCCTACGTTGGCGTTGTTGAGCCGTAACGCTACATTCATCTTGTAGGTTAGCTTCTAGCTTACCAAAATTCCTTTGAGCAGGTGGCCTTCGGTTCGGAAAGCGTTCGGTGTACAAAATAACTGTCAGGCGAGAATTTCCTCGGCATTCACCCATAACGTAAATCATATCCAACTTTTCGCGATTAGTAAAACGCGCCATCATAACGAAGTACCAAGCTAGTTTAATTCGTAGGTGGGGCACACTTCCGAAGTAAACTACCGTGACATAACCTCGTATTTACGGCCTAGAAGTCACAAAGCTAAAAAATAACCCTTATTGCACATTGGCCCCTGTTAACAGCTGCGATAATTCTGCCCTCCATGGCAGTAGGTGTTTTTTGTTGTCGTTGGAAGGCCATTAATAATCTGTTTGTTGCAGGATTAACCTTGCAACTTTTATGATAAAAAACTAATTTTTCATCAACATTATTGTATTGATTTATTAAAATTTCGCATTTTTGTGATTATTTGAAACTACATGAACGATTTGTTTATTGGATGCAGGAGAATTCTTTAATTAAATTGCCATGAGTCTGGAAAATGGACTACAATTATTTTCCTTATTCATCTCGAGTTTTTTTATAAAATGCCCGAAAAATGTGGGCACTCTGATCTTTTCCACCCTGTATATTGGTAATATATTTGGTATTTCCCGCAGTCATTTTACAAGATGGCGCCCAAACTATATTTACTACTTGTTCAATATTCAAGTATGATGTTTAGACGGTCTTCAACAATAAATTTACCAATTTTCATAATTTTTGAAAAATATACTGTATCTAAATCACATTCTTGGCGGCCATTTTCCAACATGGCGTATCTCATGAATGGCTTCAATATTTTACAATGAGGTTTACACAGCTCTGATTATAATATCTCTATATTTTCATAATTTTCCAACAGCATGGTGAAATATAGTGCACCCAGCATTCACGACGGCCATTTTCCAATATGGCGACCAAACTATCAAGCACAGAGCTTTAAAATTTAACTATGATGTCCCGGTGGTTACAATCATAATATACACCAATTTTCATAATTTTTGAAGAAGCATGTGGAATACATTGAAGCTGGCATTCCCGGCGGCCATTTTCCAAGATGGCGGCAAAGGCTCGCGCTCTACAACAGGGGACTTTTAGTATATTTTTTGTTGGGTCAAAAACAACACATGTACTTATTTTCATCTTTATGTTCAAATGTTCTAGGTCCTGGACTATTCATTATGTTAGCGGCATTGTCAGCCATTACTTTACCAACCTACAAGTTTCATATATAGTTCTAGGAGAGCGGTCGCTCTCTTAGATAAGACTTGATACTGCCTTTAAGGCTAAAGGAGGGTTCTTTGATTGGCCGTAACTTTTTTCGTATTGTGTTTGCTGCTTCGAAATTTTGCCAGAGAACTAAACTTTGGGCCCCAATTTTGTGGTTAAAAAGAGATCCAACTAATAGCTAATTCTATAAAGAAAAAAGTTATTAAGGGTAGTTTTAGAATCCATAAAATTAATCCGACATTTGGTGAAAAATACTATATTGTTCCATAGAGATGACATGAGATTTTTTTTAAAAAATGACCTTAATTGGGATATTGTATAAAGAAAACTATTCATTCGTTACGTTTAAGAACCATCTTAAATGAAAGATAACAGTCCATAGAGGTGCCTTTCCTTAGGTTCATTAAGATAAATTAAGATTAAGTATTGATTTTCATCATTGTTAACACATACTTTGACTTACGTTGTTTTGGGTATTGGAATTACGGCGTTTTACCACTGTTAGAGACACGCATTTTAGCCCTTATTTTTTTATATTGGACTTACGGCGTTTTTGTCGTGATTCACGCCGTTAGAGGGATATTAAGCCAGAAAAACATGGCGTTTGAGCTCTTGTAGGTGCTTTGCCCGGGTGCTTATAGGTGCTTGTGGATACTTGTAGGTGCTTGTGGGTACTTGTGGGTGCTTGTGGGTACTTGTGGGTACTTGTAGGTGCTTGTGGGTACTTGTAGGTGCTTGTGGGTACTTGTAGGTGCTTGTAGGTGCTTGTGGGTACTTGTGGGTACTTGTAGGTGCTTGTAGGTACTTGTGGGTGCTTGTAGGTACTTGTGGGTACTTGTAGGTGCTTGTAGGTACTTATAGGTGCTTGTAGGTGCTTGTAGGTGCTTGTGGGTACTTGTGGGTGCTTGTAGGTGCTTGTAGGTACTTGTGGGTGCTTGTAGGTGCTTGTGGGTGCTTGTAGGTACTTGTGGGTACTTATAGGTGCTTGTGGGTACTTATAGGTGCTTGTGGGTACTTGTAGGTGCTTGTGGGTACTTGTGGGTACTTGTAGGTGCTTGTAGGTACTTGTGGGTGCTTGTAGGTACTTGTGGGTACTTGTGGGTACTTAAGGTACTTGTGGGTAGTTGTGGGTACTTGTGGGTGCTTGTAGGTACTTGTGGGTGCTTGTGGGTACTTGTGGGTACTTGTGGGTGCTTGTAGGTACTTGTGGGTGCTTGTAGGTACTTGTGGGTACTTGTGGGTACTTGTAGGTGCTTGTAGGTACTTGTGGGTACTTGTGGGTACTTGTAGGTACTTATAGGTACTTGTGGGTAGTTGTGGGTACTTGTGGGTGCTTGTAGGTACTTGTGGGTACTTGTGGGTACTTGTGGGTACTTGTGGGTACTTGTAGGTACTTGTGGGTGCTTGTAGGTACTTGTGGGTGCTTGTAGGTACTTGTGGGTGCTTGTGGGTGCTTGTAGGTACTTGTGGGTGCTTGTAGGTTCTTGTGGGTGCTTGTGGGTACTTGTGGGTGCTTGTGGGTACTTGTGGGTGCTTGTGGGTACTTGTGGGTACTTGTAGGTACTTGTGGGTACTTGTAGGTACTTGTGGGTACTTGTAGGTACTTGTGGGTGCTTGTGGGTGCTTGTGAGTACTTGTAGGTGCTTGTGGGTACTTGTGGGTACTTGTAGGTGCTTATAGGTACTTGTGGGTGCTTGTGGGTACTTGTGGGTGCTTGTAGGTACTTGTGGGTGCTTGTAGGTACTTGTGGGTGCTTGTAGGTACTTGTGGGTGCTTGTAGGTACTTGTAGGTACTTGTGGGTACTTGTGGGTACTTGTGGGTGCTTGTGGGTACTTGTGGGTGCTTGTAGGTACTTGTAGGTACTTGTAGGTGTTTGTAGGTACTTGTGGGTGCTTGTAAGTACTTGTGGGTACTTGTGGGTAATTAAAATCGGATCGTCTTTATGAAGTTTTTAGCATATCCGAATTTCATATTAAGCTTATGACAATTTTGAGCTAAATGTTAAACGGACATAAATCAGCATTTTTAAAAATTTTGTTAAATTGTCAATTTGGTCCTATTTCTGGAATTTTTAGGGGGGCGCCTCGCGTTTCAATACATGATTGTAAAAATTGTATAATGTTAATTGCAATAAGAATACAAACTTTTATTGATTTACGTTTTTTTTTTGAAGTATCATTATAAATAAATGTCGGATTGAGCTAAAGTTATGGTCCCCTTTATTTATGTTTCTGCTTAGTGTAGATTTTGAAAATGTAAAACAGTTTCTTAACATTCTTAATTAAAATGAAGACTGAAGGAACAGATATTAATCAAAAATGTCTTGATTAGAACCAAAACCTAAAAAGTATCGATAAGACTGAGGCTATCACTTGTCTGAAGGATCAGACATTAATTTTTCTTTTTAATTGAAACTTACATGCATGCTTAAGAAAAAACAACGTTCCATTACCGTTTTCCGTTGAAATAAATTATTTTACTGGTAATCAATTTCAAAAATTTACTTATCTCGGCTTTTCGACCACAATTCCATTCCCCGAAAACATTTTATCATTACATTAATTACTTTTGGGAGATAACGTGTCAAAATAACCTATAAAACAATAAAAAACTGCAATAGCGGTCTGTTTTGCCATGACAACAACCTTTTAAAAGTTACAAGGGCTATATAACCCTTTCGAGACTAGCAGGACCTGAGAAAACTATAGCTTAACCTGCTACTAGTATGACCAGGGAGAATTGATGTAAACTGGAGTTGAAATTTGATCATGTGCAACCTGAGGCCCTGAAACTCTCCCATAGTCCCAGTGTGTGTACAACAAAATTGTTTCGCTGTTATCTGCCGAAATCAATCTTTCTAGGTAGTGCCGCCTCCTCACTTGAATTTTTCATGATATATTAGGGTTTGAACGAACAAAATTCTATATTACTATTTTCACTACCATGTCCCTCTGCTACCTTGAAGCAAACTTTCCTCTCTTTTTGCCGCTCATTAACCGTGCCATGGTTGTCAGTATAAAAAGCCAACGGTAAAAAAAGCCAAGCTAATAAAACACAAATTTACGAATACAAAAAAGCCAAGGTAAAAAAATCCACAAACGTGGTAATAAAAGCCAATGGAAAGAAAGTCAAGATTAAACAAACGTTAGCAATTATATTAATATATTATATTATATAATTTCAAGATTGAAAGACTATGGGAATATATGGGTTTAAGATTGAAAGATTGGGAATGTTTCGATTTATTTATTTTTTTTTTGGACTTTTAAAATTTATGGAAGTTGTTGTTGTGAGATTGGAAAGATTTATCAAGGATTAGAAAGATTTTCTGGGATTTGAAAGATTTGTGAAGATTTGAAGATTTAAAGATTTATCAAGAATTTATATGATTTTCTGGGATTTGAGAGATTTTCTGGGATTTGAAAGAATTTCTGGGATTTGAAAGAATTTCTGGGATTTGAAAGATTTTCTGGGATTTGAAAGATTTTCTGGGATTTGAAAGAATTTCTGGGATTTGAAAGATTTTCTGGGATTTGAAAGATTTTCTGGGATTTGAAAGATTTTCTGGGATTTGAAAGATTTTCTGGGATTTGAAAGATTTTCTGGGATTTGAAAGATTTTCTGGGATTTGAAAGATTTTCTGGGATTTGAAGGATTTTCTGGGATTTGAAAGATTTTCTGGGATTTGAAAGATTTGTGAAGATTTAAAGATTTATCAAGAATTTACATGATTTTCTGGGATTTGAAAGAATTTCTGGGATTTGAAAGATTTTCTGGGATTTGAATGAATTTCTGGGATTTGAAAGATTTTCTGGGATTTGAAAGATTTTCTAGGATTTGAATGAATTTCTGGGATTTGAAAGATTTTCTGGGATTTGAAAGATTTGTCAAGAATTTTTTAGATTTTCTGGGATTTGAAAGATTTGTGAAGATTTGAAAATTTTCTGGGATTTGACAGATTTGAAGGTTTTTAAGATTTCAAGATTTAAAATCGAGACTTGAAGGAGCGTCGGACCCCTCGGGTTAGCCACAATATAAGATTTGGACATCCTTACATATAAAATGAAATGGCTTTTATTTCCGTATTTTTCTCTTTTTTTACCTTGCCTTTTTTAACCTTGGCTTTTTTTTACTGTGGCTTTTTTCACCTGGATTCGGTGCCATTCCCTTGACTTTCTGTTCGTTATAACTACTATCATGAGTTTATTTATTTCAAACCAAAATATAAGAAAATGGATTCTGTTTCCTTAGAATTTACAAATGTATATAACGTTGTGCCGTGCCATATCAAATAGTCCCAAACCATTGTTAGAAACTAGAGAGAGAAATTGGGCAGTAACACTGATCATGCCCTGGACTATGAGAAAGAACAAATCGACGGTTCACTAAATACACTTGATATTACAACATTTTGCAAAACCGCGAGTAAAAATGTTACCGAATTTGGCGCCATTGGTTTTAGAATAATTAAAATGTTCCACTGCGAAGCGTGCCGGTCACGAATGGGGATGTAATGTCTTTAGGAACTTTTTAAAACGCAAAACCACACACGTACTCTCCCAAAAGTAATTAATGTAATGATAAAATGTTTTCGGGGAATGGAATTGTGGTCGAAAAGCCGAGATAAGTAAATTTTTGAAATTGATTACCAGTAAAATAATTTATTTCAACGGAAAACGGTAATGGAACGTTGTTTTTTCTTAAGCATGCATTTAAGTTTCAATTAAAAAGAAAAATTAATATCTGATCCTTCAGACAAGTGATAGCCTCAGTCTTATCGATACTTTTTAGGTCTTGATTCTAATCAAGACATTTTTGATTAATTATAATTAGGTGAATTTATCGAAGTCGTATATAGGGACGGTAATGGCTATATTATAATACAATTAATTAAATTCATCTTTGACTTTCCTTTAATTGAATTATATTTAAGTTATCTTAGAATAAGTGACAACAGAGGCATTCGTACTTGCATAGGATCAATGCTCATATTTTTCAGGGATTCAATGACTTTCTCTCTTATATTGTCCCCTGGGTGACGCTCCCCGAAATACTTAAATGCAATTGTTTTTGAAGATATTTTCCATTGCTCTAAAATTATATAAATAGTTTATATGCACCTATTTTTATTACTTTGACAAATTACCATCAACAAATTGGACTTTAATTCAAATTATTCCTTCATGTGAAATGAAACTCCATATATCTAACATGATGTGTACGCTATGAAGGGGATGTGAAGACATTTGACGTTTAAGAGCGGGTGTGACACTATTTGCTACTGCTTGTTTCAGATCCCTTTTAATTGTTCTTCGTGAAAGTGGTGTAAGATCCTGATTAAGTTCATTGAGGAAATAGCGGAAACCGGGAGCTGCAAGGTTTTAATAAAATTCATAAAAATAAAACGCTGTAAACTATTATTAAATAATGTGGAAAAACATTCGGTTTCGCGCAGCAGGTGTGCTCTTAAAGCTATGTAATCCAACACTGCTTTTCTGTATTTTCTTTAAATCCAAGCACTTCTGTCCGAAGTATATTTTTTACCATAAAAATGTGTAATAGTTTTAGGACAAGCTTGAGTGCAGGTTTGAAGATCAGGGGCGTGCCAACATGAGCCAAAATCTTCTACTGGAGCGGGGGCAAAATGGCTGCCTAATGTTAAAGTCCCATAGAACTGAAAATTTGAGAGGGGGCCTTCGCCCCCGCTGCCCCCGTAGTTGGCACGCCCTTGAGGTTTGAAGATCAGAGTCAATTTTGGTCTCCACATTTTTGGGATTATCTGGTAATATTATTTTTTTTATGGGTGAACCCTCTACAAATTTAAATAATAAGGAGAGTTAAGAAATGGACAATTGATAGAGTAAGAACTTCTCTGGAATTTTGTTTTATTTGCGATGCAAGTGTAAGTGCAGTCGGCAAGAGGGTCAACTTACGTTTGATTGACCTCTTCAACCCCACAAAAATGAACTCATATATAGACTGTTCCAAAAAGGGTTGTAACCTCATACTTACAGTGGGTTTTATGGGCTATTTTGAGTCGAAAACGCTACATGACAGTTGGCCTAAGGTCCACAATTAACAGGTTATGATTGGAGTGTTTTACGCGTGACCCTTTTAAATTTAGGTAAGAAATTGGAAACAAATGCGGATCTATTCAAGAAGTCATCCGTAAATCAGTCTTATCATAATTCCGATTCGTTCAGGGTGTCCCTTTTTGCGATATTCGACTCAAAATCACCAATACAACCTACTTTTTCGGTCCTACAACCCTTTTTGTAACACTGTATATTTTGCCAAATAACGCTAGAGGGAAATTGAGGAAACTTTCTGCGCATTTCATTTCCTCTGTATTTTAGCCCGTGCGAAAATATCGTCGAGTAGGGGTAAGAAGGGGCGGACTTGAGTAATATTGTTAGGGAACAAAAATCGGCTTTAACTTGCTGCAAAAATTTACTATTTCATGGGGGGTTCAATGCTTTCGGGGGTTTTTACTAAATTTGGTGCTATGATCAGCTAATAAGTATCTTTCATAAAACTGTAACTTTGTATAAGCTATTAATTATCAGAGTTTTGGAACTATCACTTTAAGATACTATTAGTGCATTGCAACTTTGATCGAATAAAAACGTTTAAGTCAATAGTCAAAAAGCCCCAAAGATTCGCAAATCAGGGAAACCAAGAAAAAATGCATCGGGTTCATAAACCTTTCAGATAAAGTTTTTTTCACCATTTTAGTTGCCATAAGTGTTTATCGCTATGCAATTTTGTAATCTTTCTAGCATAATCTTGTGTTTTAAAGGGAGTGTAATAGCAAAACACAGTCATTTTCATAGTTACTTCTAATTATAAGACATGTCTGCAAGTGCATGATAAATCAGAGATATCTCGGAATGATTTTAAAATTAGAATTCAAATTAGATCGTTCCATGGAAATTTTGTTAGCGGGAAAGTGAGGCCAAGGAGAATGAAGTCATCCTCCTTGTTTGAGGCGTTAAGAGATTGATCTAAGGAGCAACTTTTAATTTATTATTGAAATCCCAAACTAATTAAATTTTTAGAATCATTCGCAGGTATTTCCTGTGTTTCACTGTGCAGATTGGTCTTATAATTTGTAGTTTTCTTGATTTTTCTTATCAACTTCCCTTTACTGTAAAATATGTTTTTGAATTTATTTACGAGAAAAAACAGCACGTTACTCACCTCCATATGTCTTGTGAAATTATAAATGGCGTTTGCAATGCTTCGTTTGATGGTTTTTCAACAATATCGAAACTTTATGAATGGTGACCCATAACGCTTTGAACCTTTCTCGTCGAACATTATTGCGTGGTTAAGATACTCAAAACGTGGGATAAGTACTTTTCCAAGATTATAATTTTGGAAATTGAACTCGGGCATTTTCTCGAACTGAGGTGGTTCGGGTTTCACAGGCTCAGAAACTCCAAATTGTTTGTATTTTCATTTTCTTGAATGGTTTCAATTTCATTATCTATAGATATCTCATTTGTTGAAGGAAGCTTAGGTTCCACGCACTTAGCAGCACTTTTCACTGAATTGGGTTGATCAACTTGATCACTGGTTTCGGGACTATCTCTTCTAATCCCTTTTGGCAATCTTGCTGCTGATTTTTTAAGTGAGATTTTGACACGTTTTGAGACTGAGATTTTCCACTTCTTGTTCTGGCCATTTGCCACACTACGATTATTAACACCGCGAAAATTAAACGTAACCGATTGATATTCGATCTACTATTTCAGTTTTAGCTTCAGTCTACAGATACTGTAAGCTAGCGCTCCTTATGGTGGGAAACTGAAATATGAAATGAAAGCAAAGCGTGGGAAACCTTTCCGAGGGGTAAATCACTCTTCTCACTTGATATTCTTTAGTAATTCAAAGTATACATAAGAAATACATAAGTGGCTAGCCCCTTAAAATTACCCTTAAAAACTACTGAAGTTATTTGGCTGACTCATCTCTACAAGGCTAGATTTTTGTAAAGTTTAGTGAAGAGGTTTTTGGTCAATTTCACCACTCTAAATATTAGATGCCATCTGGAAAGTGGGAACTATTAGACAGCATACACAGTCAATTTGAGTATTTAGCACACATTGGCAGTTTAGAGAAATAGTTAAGTAATAATAACGAATCGAGTCGTCTTGAGGTTAAATTTCCCCAGAAGTTTCAAATCTTAGGACAAGCTATTGCATAACATAAAACGCACTTGTACTTAAAAACAGGACTATTAAAGTTTAAGAATTGATTCACACCAAAATGGCGCTATCTCTACCAGTCCATTTTTTTGACACAGAATTTGAATATGATAGACTGAGAGTTTGATTGAACATGGTTTCTCACATGGACACCAGTCTGTACACATTGGTTTCTATCTCCATCATCATCCTTAAGGTTAAGACGTACGCGGCAATCGGCTAGGGTTACGAGAACGTCTAACTTCGCAATGGTGGGGCTTCCACCAAAGGTTCACAAAATTACGCTGTTCTTATCCATAGCTATAATTTGAAACCTTTATATACTACCGATTTGATTAGAGCGAAACAACAATCGTACCCTTCAATTCAAATGTCAATGTTAGTCAAGTCTCTCAATAATATCTAATTATTTTTAATAACGATGTAACGCTTAAAAAAGTGAATATCTAACGAAGAAAATATATAATTTTAATTATATTTATTTTAGTTTTTAAGATAATCTGATTTCTCAACTCAAAATTAATACAGAAAGAGTTAAACAGCAGTCTATGTGTTTGTCTGTGTGTATCCGTCTGTTGTTACACTAGTGCACCGCGTTAGCAGTTCACCTTGTGCAAAGAAATCCTACAAAACCTCAATATTACCTTTTATCACAATATAAAGTAAATATATGGAAATATTTTTCGTAATTTCGATGCCTTTAGTAGTTTTGCAACTATAAATCTTTGTTTCATTTTGATATTTTAAGGGCTTTTTAAAGTTATTATTTACGTTATAAAAACTTCTGCTGTCCAATCAAAATATGGGATAAAATGTGTTATAAAATTTTTAAATTGATAACATTGTTTCAAAATTTAACATCAACAATTTCTTGTTGATTGTGTACCATCGGGTCGAATCCCATTGGATCGAATGTCTTGTTCGAGCGAATCCCATTGGACCTAATACCGCAATTTGGGCGGATTTCTAATCATGAATTTTCCATTAATTTCTGGGGCTTTGTTTCGAAATTGTTTTTTAAGTTAGTATTTGTTCGTATGATCAGAGCTAATGGTTTCATTTGTAATGCGAATATCTTAGTACAAAAATAACGAACAATATTAGAGAGTATAGACGACCGTAGACGCCAGTTTCACTGGCGTATAAAATCGTCTGGTGGGGAGGGGGGGTCATTACTTCCCACTTTTCGTTCTACTCTCTAGGCGGTACCGTGCCTGAACAGGCCCGGATCGCCCATAAGGCAGACCGGGCAGCTGCCCAGGGCCCCGCTGTTGGGAGGGGCCCCGCTAAATATCAAAGGCCCTCCCGGGCCATTTCAAAATTGCAAAATTTTTCCTTTCAACTTATTTTAATAAATCGAACTGTTCGAGAATTCAGATTATGCGGCCTTTTCACGCTCAATATTTTACACAAGTAAAACGGGTGGCTTCTATAAAACTCATCATCTTACAGATTATTCCAAAATTTTTCCTTTGTTGTGCAAATTAAAATCCAACATTATGTTGAATGGAAAATATTTAGAAGAAAATCCTTAAAACTTTATTGGACAAGTATATTCATTAAATTCCACATGATATTTTCTATTATATTGAATTTATTTTGTCTCAAAAAACTGTTGATGTTGAGTCCATAGACCGGGTACAATTTTATTGTCCAAACATTACATATAAGATGTGAAAAACACAGAGTTCAATGTTATTCAAATGCGAAATATCGTTCAGTTGTTTAAATAACATTGAGCAATAAAAAAACTCGTACAATATGTATTTTCAGTTTTTTATGGAAATATTGTGCAAAATTTGTTGCAAATGATGTTACATTTCCTAAAAAATATTGTGGCTTTGAACTTTGTAGAAAAGTTAGTCTGGATAGCGTTTATTTATACTTTGTAACTAAATCAACGGGCCCCACGTTTTTTGCGCAAATTATTGAGCGTGTAGGGTTGGCTTTACATTAACATACCACTGGGAACATAATAGAAAGCCCATGTTGCAATAAAACTGGGGACCTACACGCTCAATAATTGGCACAAAAAACGTAGGGCTCGTTGTTTAAGTTACAAAGTATAAATAAAATGTTATCATGACTAACATTTGTGCAAAGTTCAAATATAATGCCACAATATTTTTTTTTTTGGAAATTGATCATCATTTGCGGTAAATTTTGGACAATACTTGCGTGAAAAAATCTGAATGAGTTTTTATCGCGCAAAATGTTATTCGAACAATTGAACTATATTTCGCTTTCGAATAACATTAAAGTTTGTGTATTTGACGCTTTATATGTAATGTTTGGACAATAAAATTGTACCCGGTCTATGGACTCAACATCAACAATTTTATTGTGATCAAAACATATTCAATACAATTGAATATATCATGTTGAATTTAATCAATATATTTTTTCCAATAAAGTTATAAGGTTTTTTTTCTGAATATTGAGCTTTATACATCTTCATGGATTTCGCATTGCACAATTAGTAAAAAGACATGGGAATAATTTTTAAGATGATGAATTTTATAGATGTCCCCCATTTAATTGCGCAAAACATTGAGCGTGTAAAGGCCACATAAAAACTTTGCCAAGAACTTGAATTATAAGCGTTCGTGAATGGTCATAACCCATGCAGACGATGCGCTAGCAGTTTTGTGAAGTGGGAATGCGTGATCTATTAGGCCATGCCACAATTATGGGTGGAACCTATATGTAAGCAGACGACATTCTGACATAAAGTCCTCGAGCCTCGAGGATTTTATCAATGATTTCGATGTTAATAAATAAATATAGAATTTTTAACCTATACTAAAATATCAGGGGCCTCGCGTTAGCAATCTGCCCTGGGCCCCGCATTGGCTTGATCCGGGCCTGTGCCTGAAGGGCGAAAGTATGGTTGGGGGGGGTTTGATGCCGTCACGTATCACGTGATGTTGTTGGCGGGAAATTGGAATTTATAGGGGTATTATTTCGGTGAATTTTTAGGTATAATTTACGGGTAATTCTATAGGTTCATTAGGCCCTTTCTGCATCTACCCTGCCGGTTTGTTTGTATGCATGCTTCTGTTATTGTTATCCTAAAGAACTAGTTTTAATTGAGATAAGGTTTACATTGCAAAATACATTTACAAATTAAGCTACGACGCGGTTCTAGGTGTACTCATGTTTTGTATTGTTATTATTAGATGTATCTTTAGGATATTGTGTACATTTAGGATATGATTTATTGGTAATTCTATAGGTTCAGTAGACCCTTTCTACACCCCCCACCCAGCCTGTAATGCTATTCTCTGTATGATTTTGAGGTCTCCATGGATGCTTATGTCATACTAAAGAACTAGTTTTAATTGAGATATGGTTTACATTGCAAAAGGTACCAATTAAGCTACGATGCGGTTCTAGGTGTACTCACGTTTTGTATTGTTATTACTAGGTGTATCTTTAGGATATTGTGTGCATTTAGGATATGATTTTTATAGGTTCAGTAGGCCCTTTCTACACCATCCTGTAATGCTATTCTCTGTATGATTTTGAGGTCTCCATGTATGTTTATGTTTCTCTTATATTAAAGAACCAGTTTTAATTGAGATAAGGTCTACGTAGTTTATTGAAAAGGGTACAAATTAAGCTACGATGATGTTCTAGGTGTACTCCTTTTGTGTATTGGTTATTAAGCGAGTTACTGGGTTAGAACAATAGTACATTTTAGTATCAAAAAAAGAAGAAATACGGCAGTTTTTACACAACTTGGTAGCTGGTAATTAGTTAAAATGAACAAATATTACTATAAAATATCATAAAATGCTGATCCTAACTAAAGTATACTCGAATATGGCTAGACTATTTCATATATTTTCTATTTAGCACACATTTTAAGGGATATTTTTACCAAAAAATAATTGCATATTACCATGAATTTATTTATTAACATGAATATATATCTGCATTGACTAGTTAAACTACATATTCAGGGATGGGAGGGGCTTAGTTTGAGTGACGTCAGAGGATTTCTGTCGGTTTGTTTTTAAAGCTAAAGCTCTAGTCACGCGGAAGGCTAATTATGCTTGTAAATTAATCAACTACCGCATTAATTTAACTCCAACAGCAAGGAAAAACCAGCATCATCAATTCTCACGATTTAAAATGTTAGTAGTTTACTTTCAACCGTGACATTCATTTTCATTATGGCCAAGGCTTAGCACTTTACCAACAGTTTTCAGTTTCAGATTAGGAAAAACATTGCAGGCACTCATTATAATTTCCTTTAAAAGATCAATATCACTTTCGGACATCGTGTTGAGATATTTATTCACGTATCGGCGATCATTTTTAATATTCAGTTGACGCAGTTTGGTGAACCTAACCGAACATTGTATCCCTCATACAATTTTGTTTTAACTGGTCGTCTGCTGTTCGAACTTCCAGGAGTCTCGATTTTGATTGGCTACCGCGATGACGTTAAACGCGTATGTAATAAAAAGATCCCTCCCATCCCTGAATAACATGATAGAAAGGCTAATGATACACATATATATTCATGTTAATAAATAATTTCATGATATTACGTAACACATGATTTGTTACAAACCTTGTCAACAACCTTTCTCTCCAGTGTTCGGAAGTGAAATGACTCTCTATAGTTTACAAAATTCCCTTTTGGACACCCAACAGGTATATATTATATGACATTAAGGGGGAGGATGAGGTAGAACTTGATTCATAACAAAAGAATTTATCCCCATCTGTTTCTATTTATACGTAAACACATTCAAACGTGTCTAAAGGGCTTTGGGGGGGGGGGCGTGGCAGTGCCACTAGATTCCTTGCATTGCTATCAATGTAATTTATTTTTCATTAATTGAACCACCCACCAGGTTTTATTAAAGGGGCAGGGTTAAACCTTTATCCCCATCTAGTTTTTATTTATACGTAAACATGTCCAGGCGTGTCTTATGTTTGTGTCATTGAGGTGAGCGGTGACACATCCTACAATGGGGTTCAAGCATTTAATTGATTACAGGTGGTTGCCCCGAGGGCATTATTAGGACAAGTCTCAACAAGTTGTTTCCGTTGCGTCAACAGAAAGGCAATATATCATTAAACCGAAACATTAACCTAAACGTACTATATTTATCAAAATTATCGGCAACGTAATCAAAAATTTGTGGAAAACGTAAAACGGTATTAAAAGAAGCATCATTCACAACGCATTTCGTGTTAGAAGTAAAAAACAATCGAAACGTTTTTGATCAACTACAATTGACCGACACGAAAACGATAATTTAAAATTCCTAAAATCCCATAGGAATACATGGGGAAATGAATAATCCACCGAAACGAAAACAGTCATGTACATTGCATTTTAGCAATACGAAACGAGTCATTTGAAAAACATTTCAAATGATTAAAAACGTTTCGATAAATTTTAAATAAATTTATCAAAATTACCCTATGTTTCACCAAAAACACTTTTGATTTAGCAAAATTCCACCAATTGTTTTCTATTTAAATAAAAATTTATCACCTCTTGACCCCCCCATCTTCGCAGAAACTAGTATAGCAACCTTTTACTATAACAAAGACTAAGCTAATTAACCAAAATATTTCTGGGGAAAAGTCAATCAATTCGAGCACGAGTATTAAAATACCAAAGTATATGTTTACAATGCCGAATCATTTACATAGTTTCACACTAGAATTTTACTGCTATTTACACTGTTCTAGAGAAAAACACAGATTTTAACTAACACCTTTAGAAAAGACATACATCAATATCAGAGCTGTGCTAATTAATTAGTTAGCTAATTGAATTTCTAATTAATTAGCAACATTTACTAATTGAAAATGGTAATTGAATTTTAATTACCTTAGTGCTAATTGAGAAGTAATTCTAATTAATTAGTATGAATAGGAAAGGTAATTATCTAATTAAAATTTAATTAGATTTAGGATTAACTAATTAGCCAATTGGATTTTCAATTAATCTTTTAATTTAGTAAAAACTAAAAATCGAGGAATTAACTCTTGATTCATCTATTTGAAAATGAAAACGGCCTTATTATATCGATGAGGAAACCTTAGTGCTACTCTAAATATTTCAGCTCCTCTAAAACATGAGAGAATACTAGTACTAGTAGAAAATTTCGTAGATCGTAACTGTCCCATTTCGAAATTTCGACTGTTTTTCCTACTCGAATTTATAGCAGTGCCCATGGATTTACTACTCAGAGTCCATTATAGGAACTGTGGCAAGAAAATGAAGAAATGAGACAAATTTTAACATGACGGAAGGCTCGAGGCTGTCTCATTTTTCGTGAATAATTCACGGCTTCCGTAACCGTTTTTCAATGGCATTAAAACATTAAACTTTGCATTACCAAAGTACTAAATCCATGGGCACTTTTAAACTTTTATGTTTACTTATGGTTTCTTTTTTTCCTTAATTAGACAAGTAATTAATTAGAAATTAGTAATTCTAATTAATTAGTTTGATAAATACATGTCTAATTTCTAATTGAATTGAATTAGTTTCTATGTCTAATTGCTAATTGGCTAATTAATTAGTTCATAAATATTTACCTAATTGCTAGTTCTAATTCAATTAGTAGTCAGCTAATTAGCACAGCTCTGGATCAGTATATACTAAAACAGAATATAGCACCAGCGAAAAGTTCAAAGTACAACACAGAGTGTCATTTAGCTAATGCCAGTGCATGAATCGTGGATTTCTAGCAATAGAAGGAAATATTGTACGCAACATTTTTCTATAAAAATGCTTATTTGGGTTTCCTAAATGCCCCAAAGCATTGCATACAAAATTTGAAAAAGTACTGACTTCAGTTAATCCAACTCACTTTGTTTCTTTAGTTGCCTTAAAATGACGAAACGAGTCATTTGAAAAACAGTTCACATGACTAAAATCGTTGCGATGATTTTCGCAATATTTATCAAAATGATTCGATGAAAAGCATATTTTCATTTATTTCAGAATCATTAATTTCAATACATAACTAGATGGTACAGACTTAAGGAATTTAATTTTCTATACCTCAAAACGAGCTTTACTCTTATCGTTGCAATTTATTTATTTATTTATTTAATAAGGCTCGAGGGAAAGGGTCGTGAAGCCGCCAGCGCTTGGGTACGACCCCCCTCCATGGCACAAGAGTCTAGATACAATACGAGAGTAGATACAAACGGGGAATATTACAAACAAAAACGTACAAATGAACTAACAAAAGAGAGAAATCTTACGAAATGGTTAAATTTAAACATTCAGTTACGTCATTAAAAATGTTCCTTAATAATACATTTGAATATCATGAAAAATACTGGTTTTTACACCAATAGTTACAAAATTTGACGCCTGCTTTGACTAAATTTGATATTGAATATGATAACACTAGTATTAGTGCATGGTTAGGGTCGCTAATTCTTGAGATGTTCAGACTTTAGGGTGGTGCTTCCCTCGATTGTTGTCTGATGCTCATAGATTTTTTTAGTTACATTGGAATTTATTGTCCTTTCTTTAATTTAACCACCCACTTGGTTTTATGAGGGTTAGGGGGAAGAGGTCGAACTTGATCCATAACAAAAGGATTTATCCCCATCCGTTCTTATTTTTACTTAAACACGTCGATCCCTACGTGTCTTAATGGGTTTAGGGGCATGGCCGAACCATTTGTATTGTCATGAATGGAATTTATTTTGTGATTTTTTGCTTTGTTAGTTGGTGACTCTTCCTACCACGAAACATTTGATTCGAGGGTTTGCCCCGAAGTCATTATCCTGACAAGTCTCTACATGTTTAAGATATTTTTGGTGCGCTAACCGAAACCAGGAAAATGTATGAGTATTTTTCCAGAACTATAGACTAGGAGACTAATTTCGTTCTTTTTCTAAAGATGCACGAAATAACGCTCTTTTATCATCATTAACGTAGCAACTAATGTAACAAAGCAAATACCCCATTTTACCTTCAATCTGTCAGCTAAATCAAAAACTTTCAGTGCTTGAAAGTAAACGCTGTATCAATCTAGGATTAATCAAAACATTTGTTAAAAAACAGTACATTTTTTAACCTTTTTTATCGCAAACCATACAATATATTGTGATTTTCCCGCTCGATGAAGTCTCTTAAGCCGATCTTAAATACTGGTTGGGGGTTCAACATTGTTAACAAGTTGGTTTGAGTAAAACAGTCCTTGCCAGATATTTGCGCCTATACAGAACTTTGACGAGATTAAGATTGATTTTGCAGAAAAATCATGCTCAAATCCTTTTGTTTCTCACAAAGTCTTTAATCTTTTTAGTGGGATTAACAGGTTTATTTAATTATGGTTTACAAATAAACGTTAGAAGACGAAACGTTGTTGTGTGCCGTTTTTATTAATGAATGATAAGAGAAATCCCTTGACTCTATCGTCCCCATGATACGAATGCGTTAACACTTTTAAAATTAATTGCTTCAAAGTCTTAATCCCTCGTTAGACGGACAGTGACCTTTTTCAGACAAAACCATAATTTTATTTTGGAATACTGGAATTATTTGTCCATATAGGATCAAATTGCTCTGGGTTTAGCTTTCTTTATTTACAAACCTTTCACAATCAATTGTCCCTTTTAAAGGTACTACAGTCTATCACTATACTAGCCAGTAGCGAAAATTATCATTAATCACAAATTAACCCAATCAATAGCATTTCGGAGTTATACGCCTTTTGTTATGCCAGTTTTGTATACACATCGGTGGAGAAAGGTCTTTTGTTCTATTCCTGCGAAAGACGTTTAATGTTTGGACTTGTTTCGAGAATTTCATTCCTTTGATAAACCTTTTCATAACGAATACTAGCTCAATTGGCGCTGTCTCTACTATAAAACTTTCGAAATTTAGCCTCTTAAGGAATTAAATATGTTATATTTAAATGCCTAGTTGCTACCTGGTTGATTAAAAATATTTTATTGCCTATTCCGTAAACACGTTCAGGCAAGGGCTTTAGGAGGTGGTTGACCCGTGCTATTGCATTGTTATGAACGGAATTTATTTTGTGATTCATTGCTTTTATATAGGCCTACTTCTCTCCTACACAATCATAGTGTGATTCATGACCGTGAGAAACTATCTGGTCATAGGTTAGAATTTTTTTTAAAAGTGTACAAGGGTTTTTATGACCTGTTAGAGAAATTCGGAACGTTATTATTTAACAGACTTGAAGATAACAAAGGATATTTTCTCATTTGAGTATCTCCAGAAATGCTTTACACACCATGTTGTTTATTTATTACCCCAATAAAATTGTCCCTTATTTGCAGTGTTTATAACAAAATTCTATTTATAGGCCGCTCTTTTGTTGACAATTTATTTGACATAAAGCAAATCCAACGTTCTTTAGTTATAAAATCGGTAAACTATTAACAAGCGTGTGTCAGAAATGCATTGTGAGAAAGCATATGGTGACTGATAAGCAATAAATCAGGCTATTGTCAAATTATTGAGAAATGTGGGCGTGTCTATTAAGAAATTTAGTATAAAAGCGGCTGAGGAAATGATCAAAATACACAGTCGATCTTCAAACACCGAAAGATAAACATGGATCCTGAAACTCTTAGTACAACTTTGAACGAACTGACTATAAATAGACCTTGGCCGTTACGTTTAATATATGAGTTTTATATCTACCTATGCGCCTATCTGCGAATAGATCCGATGTACGGACCTCAGACTCTACCACAACTCGTAGTACAGGCTGACTTAAATGTCATTTAAGCCTGCCTCGACTTACTCGAATAAATGAAAACAGTTGTTCGAACACCAGAGGACTGTACCACCATAGAAGAATTGGAAAACCTAAGGAATCTAATTCCTAGTCCCTTAAGAAATGAATACTCAGATCGCCTAGCGAAACGACAAGAAGAAATTGAGCGTGGTATACGGGAAGAGGATGCTCAAATCGCCGACTTCAACAACTCGCAATATGACAAAGAGATAGCCGCATTTTTAGACGGAGAAGATCAAGGACCACCCGTAGAGGAGACACCATTGAATGATACCTTACCGAGGGAGAGCGGATCTGTAGAGGCCCTTTCTGACGAAGAAAGTGATGTACAATGGGGAGGAAGAGAACCGGACCCGCCTACACCTATTGACAACGCACGTTCTTGCGCGATACTAGGTCAAAGTGAGAGATTTTACAAACATTTTAACATGTATGGTTGAGAGGTAGTTCTAAGAGTTACTGAAGATCCCGTCGCTAGTGTATGTACCGTAACCAAATGTGTTCTTAGTAAGTACAGGCCTACAGACTACGTCCAAATTACTTTAAAGAGTGCCGCAAATATTTGTAGGTCTGAACTAGAATTATCTTTTAGAAGAGCAGATCAAGTCGACCCTATTATTCTTTTTGACCAGCTTAGTGTTATGCTTTATGATGACGAAATGGAAGCATTTTTCCTTGGTCCTGTTAAAATTATTTTTAGCATTGTAAGGTTGCCTGAGGGCCAAGGGCGCTCTGTAGCCCGAGGTATTAAACCTTTCAATCTATTCTGTCAAGATAGACGTGGTATTGTACGTATATTCAGTTCTGATAACCTGTGTTTAGCCAAATCCCTTTGTGTGGCTATAGCGCATAGAGCTTACACAGACGATACAACAGAGGCTCTAAAAACTCAATACGAAGCTATATCTAGGGCAAGACCGGGGAATAAATCCCAAAAAGAGGCTGCTTTAGACCTATGTCGTAAGGCAGACGTAAGGGTTAGTGAGCGTGGGGCGGCTGAGTCTTTTGAAAAGTTCAAAGTTTATTTAAATAAATAGTCGATTTTCGTCTACAAATTCGAAAATAGCGTTCCTATCTTGATTTTAGGCGAAACCGATCCCGATGATAGTAGGCCCCGTCTTATTTTATTGAATGAAAATAACCATTATAATGTTATTACAAATTTAAAACCCCTTTTCAACCATGACCTATTCTGCGAAAAATGCCTCACCCCCTATTGGCGAATACAATCTCATAAATGTAATGACTTTTGCTTTAGTTGTATGAGACCCACTATCTGTCAAGGCCCCCCAGATAGCTTGTGGGTTTTGTTTACGGAAATTCTTAGGCGATGATTGCTATCAAAGTCACTTAGCATCTTCCAGCAATAAAAAGCCTGTATGTGAACGTCTTTTTCACTGTAAAGACTGCTTAAAAATTATTGATTTTTCCCGAAGAACTGAGATGCATACGTGTGGAGAGATATATTGTCAGGTCTGTAAGAAATATCAGCCGAGCAATCACTTGTGTTATATCCAGGTTATCACAGACAAACCTCTGAAAGTGCCCTCTGTTAAGAAACCTAGACCTAATCAGCCAAACCTTATGTACATTTTCTTTGATATAGAATGCGTACAAACGAAGGTATGTCAGGAAAAGTTGGGGCCTACGAACACCAGGCTATCTTATTAGTCAGCATAACCGTGTGTGAGCATTGTATTGATGAAACGTCCCTAAATTTCAATTGTATTATGTGTAGTCAGTTTGGTAAGCGTAAACAACAATTTTCAGGCGGTAATCCTATAGCTTTATTTCTAGATTATTTAATGCAATTGCATGCCGTTAAGAACGTCATCATACTGTCACATTTTGGAAGAAATTATGATAATCAACTACTAATTCGAGAAATCATTAATCGAGATGAAAAATTCATTCCGTCTTTGAAAACTAACGGAACTCGAATTTTAGAAATGAAATTGTTTAACTTGCTATTTCTGGATTCTTATAATTTCATCCCTGTAGCTTTAGCAAAGTTTCCCGCTACTTTTGGTATACCCGACGCAGCCAAAGGGTATTTCCCACATTTTTTATTCAATGTCGTAGAACATAAATTTGATGTAAATAGACAGGATGAAACCAACTATGTTATAGAAACTAATCTACCCCCTATCGAAGCTTATGGTTGTCAATATTTTACAAGGAAAAATTTAGATGTCTTCTTAAAATGGAATAACTCAGAAGATAGTAAAGGTAAAGGTTTCAACTTCCTGAACGAGCTCAATTATTATTGTGAGAACGACACAATTTTACTATTCCTTGGATGTATAACGTTTCGTACACTACTCTTTAAAGTAACAGGCGTAGATCCATTTAATTGCGGCGCAATTACTCTTCCTGGCGTTTGCTCTTACGTATTTCGCAGGAATTATCTTAAACCCGATACGATAGGCATCATACCCGCTAATTATTATAGACTTAGCGAAAATCAGTCGATAGGGGCTATAGAATGGCTAGAGTGGACCTCACACAAACGAAATATATCTATCAAATCATCCTTTAGAGGTAAAGAAACCAGAATACAAAAACTCAAAGTAGACGGATTTTGTGAAATCAACCGAGAAATATTCGAGTACTGGGGGTGTTTCTATCATGGGTGTAAAATACACTTTCCTCTAAACAGAAACAAGGCTTTGCACGGAGACCCTGCACAGACTTTGAATTCTAGATATATTAGAAGCATGAACATGTTAGCCAAATTTGAATCCCTCAATTATAAAGTAAATGTCAAATGGGAGTGTGAATGGCAGAAGGAAAAATTAAATAAGCCTGAAATAATAGAGTTTTTAAAATGTAATGACATTAAGCCTAAAGTAGTAAAAAGATTAGACCCCCGTGATGCTTTCTTCGGAGGAAGATGTTGCGCAACAAAACTATATCATAAAACAACAGGATCGGAGCGTATTCATTACGTGGATTTCACAAGTCTATACCCATTCATTAATAAAACCACCAAGATACCTATAGGACATCCTGAAATCATATTAGATTACTTTCCAGACATATTTTCGTATGATGGTCTTCTTAAGTGTGACGTATTACCGGCCCAAAACCTAATTCATCCCGTTTTGCCTGCTCGTATTAACGGGAAATTAACATTTCCGCTAATGCTACACATGTTGTAAAACCCAATTTCAAGGTGATTGCGAACATACTACAGAACAAAGAGAATTGCGAGGCACATGGGTAGTCGACGAGTTACGTCATGCAGTAGAGAATGGCTACAAAATCACACGAATGTACGAGGCTTGGTCATACCAAGTGACACAGTACGACCCCAAAACAAAACAGGGAAGACTGTTTAAAGATTACGTTAATACCTTTTAAGAGTATAAAACCCAAGCAAGTGGCCTCCCTGCAGATTGCCAGACTCAAGAAGACAAAGAGGAATATATCAAAAACTTCAAAGACGAAGAGGGTGTAGAACTGGATATCACTAAAGTAGAGAAAAATGAAGATCTCAGATGCCTTAGCAAACTTATGCTCAACTCTTTTTGGGGTAAATTTGGCCAAAAAACAAGACACATCTCTACCGAATTAATCAAAGATGCCCACAAATTATACAGCTTAATATTAAATCCAGACTTGGAGGTTAAAAGTTTATTAACAATTAACGAAAGCACAGTACTTATAAAATACGAACACATTCTAGAAAACGAGCTGGTGCACAAACACACAAACGTAGTTATCGCTTGTTACACAACAGCTATGGCCCGATTACATTTACTAAAACATCTTAAAAAGGTCGGTGACCTTTGCTTTTATTATGACACTGACAGTTTAGTGTACCTTTCACCAGACGGCGCTCATTTGCTACCCACATGCGATTATTTGGGGCAACTAAAAAATGAATTAGAACCTTATGGGCAAGACGCTTATATTTGTGAATGGGGGAGTGCTGGACCAAAGAACTATTCTATGGACATTCTAGACCCTAAAACCGGCGCTAAAACTAACATTATCAAAGTTAAAGGATTTTATTTAAACGCCTCAACAGAAAATTATATAAATTTCGAAACAATGAAGAAACTACTGGGAGTAAACAATGAAGGTGAACCTCTAATGAACTCGGTTCAAGTCCCTATTGGCCCACAAATCAGAGGTCTACAAGATCACACTCTGATCACGATCAACCAGACCAAAACATATCAGGTCGTAGTGGATAAAGTTCGAATAATATCTGATTATAAAACTACCCCATACGGTTATATTAATTAGAATCTTTGACATTTTCGACATCAGTTACTTGTATATATTTTAGATACCCAGTATCAGTATTTTAATAAGTATCTCAAGTTTTATTTATAGTAATATTAACGTATTTCAACTATCAACATGTAACAATATTTTAACTAATACCCTGCGTTTTTGGTAATATTTTTGCATTTAATAAGCTTTTTTTAATTAATATATATTAGCACTTTGGTATAAAAATTAGTATTGAATTTATACTGTTTTGTATAAGTGTAATTTTTATTTTTTGATGATAATTATAGTGACGTTTTTTAGTAATATTTCGATATTTTTATTCGTAATCGTATATCAGTATTTTAGCGTGTATAGAAAAATATATTTTTTCGTCTATCCTGTGAACATTTTAGTTTAATAATTAGCCTAATATTTGTACTAAAATCGTATAATAATATAATAACTTAATAATCTCGCATGCAGTAATATTGCTATACTTTCGATGATGGCATATGCTTATGCAACTAAATGTGATTCACCATCCTGTACTAAGATTTTTATGAAGTAGTATTAATTTTGCATTTTAGTGAATTTGATTGATATCAAAACCATTGTAATTCGTATTTTCTAATGATGTTTTTTAGTAACGATTGCGCGTTTTAACTGTATATCAATATTTTAGCGCGTAGTAAAAATATATATTTTTCAGTCAATCCTATGAGGATTTTTAATTTAATAACTAGTATTGTGCTTATTTACCATGTATTCTATGTAATTCGTATTTTCTGATTTTTTTAGTAATATTTCGCATTTTAACTCAAGTAATTGTACTTATTCTCCAAATTCGTATTAAAACTAATGTGAATCAAATTTTACTTCTGATGTTTTAGCAGTACTGCTTCATTTTAACTTCTAATCAACTACCCAACTGTGCAAAAACTGCCATAATACCACGTTTATGATACTAAAGTGTACTATTGTTTTAACGTAGTAACCTGATAACCAATACACAAAAAAGGAGAACACCTAGAACCGCATCATAGGGTTAGTTGAAGCTTTTTTCAATGTAAACCATATCTCACTTAAAACTAGTTCTTTAGTATAACATAAGAATACATGAAGAGACCTTAAAATCATACATTACGGGTAGGGTGTGTGTAGAAAGGGTCTATTGAACCTATGGAATTACCAATAAAGCATACCCTAAATGTACACAATATCCTAAAGATACACCCAAATAATAACAATACAAAACATGAGTACACCTGGAACATCATCATAGTTTAGTTTGTACCTTTTGCAATGTAGACCTATTCTAGTTCTTTAGTATGACATAAGCATACATGGAGATACCTTAAAATCGTACAACATTACGGGAAGGTTGGGTGTAAAAAGGACCTACTGAACCTATAGAATTACCAATAAATCATCCACTAAATGTATACAATATCCTAAAGATACACCAAAATAATACCACTATGGACACTGAATTCAAAATTCCCGCCAACAACATCACGTGACACGTGACGTTATCAATTCCTCCCAACCCCCACCCCCTCAGGCACGATACCATCTAAAGAGAAGAACGAAAAGGGGGGATGAGAAAAGAACCCCTCCTCCCAGATACACTAAGTACAACCGTATACGGACAATCTTGTCCGTATACGGGCGTCTATATTCTCTCATGAAGAAACGGATAGCAGATCATAAGCTTCATAAGGTTGCCCTGCTTATTAAAATGAACTCTGTAGAAAAAGGATTTACAGATAAGAGTTAATGGGAAAATGATTTATCTCAAAGCAATTTTCTTGGATTCTTACCCTTAATCAAGATGTTCGTGAACACGCTAATAAAGCAGCGTTGATGAATCATGGATCAGAAATGATTAAGAAATGCGCGGCAGAATGTTTCGCTTTTATACAATGTAAAGAACAAAAGGCTATATTTAATGTTGCCTTACCAGAAGGCTTTAATTGGGAAGAAATTGAGGTCAACAATTTTTTCAAAGAGTGGTGTAGGAAAATGATACATGCCAGAATCCAAGAGTTCATTTCAAGCAGGCTTAAAATAGGTATAAGTGGTGAAACTCCCCGAGATCAGCTATACGGGTTTAAGGAAAAAAAGTGCCAAAGTCAGATAAAAATCAAAGATCAGCGCAAGTGAAGATGTTACTTGTCAAAATATTAAGGCCGAAAATTTTAAAGAGTCCTCCCACATACCAATTAAAGCGAGAAGGGGCAGAAATAATTTATAGAAAACGTTTTGCTTTAGGTCTAAATAGAGATTCTATAGACGGGAAACGCACTCAAAAAATATTTGTGACTTGATATAAAAATGCCTACATTCCTTAAGAAAGTAAACAGTTTCAATGATGCCTCGCATCACGGAAGGACAAAGAGTCGAAATTATTACTATAAGGAGACAAGGATGGGCATGGGATGCAATCGCTAATCGTGTTGGATGTTCAAGTAGAGGTGCTCGTTACACGTATTCACAATTTGAAAGATTTCAAAGGGTTCAAGTAAGGTTTTGCTTAATATTTGCCATTGGTTTGATTATATAAGGTTAGAGATGTAGAAAGTATAAGGTGGTTCCCCTACGTGTAGGATTTAGATCGACCTGCTAGACCGATCGCCAGCAGTGCCGTAGAGACGAGGGCACTCATCAGGGACGCCAAGAACAACAAATTTCTTTTAATCAGACCTTTAAGAGATAGGTGCCAAATTTATGCAAAACGGTTTAATCCAGTTAGCCATCATTGCTAAATATTTGTTTCCAAAAATTCATATGTAACTTTTTCTCGCTTTTGATTTATTTATAAACGCACGTTTCTATATGGTAACAAACAGAAAAATAAAAGAATATTTAAAACCAATTTGCAGATTTCGATTCCCATATTTATCTTTTGCATGTTACATTCGAATTTACGTTATCCCTTCATGTTCCACAGGACCTAACTGGCACTACCCTGACTCATCTAACATATAACAGCCTATTTTATCTCGCGCCGCCCCTCCGAATTCACTTTTCGTGATTTTTAAACGATTCTTCTACCAGTTATAAGACCTATCTGCATAGTGAAACATCCAGGAAATATCTCTGAATGAATTTAAAAATCATAATAGCAGGGCTCCCACAGAAATTTCTTAAAATAATAGTGAAAAAAGAGACCTTTCACGGTAAAAATAGGGTGAAATAAGGACCAAATTCTTGGAAATAGGAACCAAATAGAGACCAATTCAAAATCAAAATTAGATCTTTATTTGTACGGAAGTATCACAAAAAAAGTTGGGAAACCAAAATAAACCTCTCCGAGCCAAGACGAATTTACTTTCTAAACACAGTTCCACCAGCCAATGAGAAAAACCGGAAACACATAGTTCAAATTGGCGAGATATTGCCAAGGTCATTTGTAAAGGTTAAAGCGTTTAATAATTCCCTGTGGATCGGAGTAAGAATAGTTTTACTGTTGCAAAAAATTTTAGATGGAATATTAAAAACGGGAATTTTTGAAAATAGGGTGGTTTAGAGACCAAATGGCGATTTTAGGGTGGTTTAGAGACCTACCCAAAAAGTAGAGACTTTTAGGTATTTTAGAGACCAGATGGGAGCCCTGTAATAGATTCTGATTTCATCGATAATTTAAAACTGGCACCTTCGGCCAATAGCGTACCGCCCTGGCCTGCCTTTCAGTTTTGGGGTGTCAATTTGCCGTTTTATCTGCAGGTTCTAGTATAGGTTGGGCTTAGATTCAAATTTAGCCACCGAGGAGTAATTGTCACCAAGGGAAAAAAATTGCAAAAAAATTATTCGCTACCGCCCGTTGGTGTATTAGCCGCAACGGGCTTTTCTTCTAGTAGTCCATATTTCGACGTAACCTATATGGCCATTTAAACGTCACTCGATATATTTTCACAAACACACTGATAAGTCGTGAAAGAGCGGTGCAATCTGAAACATGTTAACACTTTCTTATTTTCACCTTCCCTCCATGAAGGCCGCTAAAGAACTCTACGACATATTTCCCCAAACCAAATGGCGTCTAGGCAAAACCCCGCCTCAAACACTCTCCTTTCCACCTGAATTGCAATAGATGAGGTGTCGTATTCAATTGCTCGATCCATAAAGTCCTGTCAAAGACATAGCAAGGAGGCTGTATCCTATTCCTTGTTGGACGGAAAACTTCTCGTAATCTATATAGTCCAGTTTTTACGATAGTTATTGTAAACGTGGCTGCCAGCGCCAGTCATGAGCTAAATATTTATGTAGTCTGCTGATTCTGCTACGCGAACTAAGCCGTTGATTCTTTGAAAAACTCCCACACCTCAGCCGTGCCACCCACTTCTCAAAATCCGGGAAATTTGGAGATTTAGTTGGGAGCAATTTTCTTGGGAAATACGCTAAATGTGCTAGGATCAGGTTCTTTCGTCGATTCCCCTCTTGGTTGGAAATGGGGGGGGGGGCTTCTGCAGGATTTTAGGACTCGAACTATTTGCCAGAAAGGCATTTTGATTAATGCATGCTTCCCACTCCTGAAATGTCTGTAGGTTTATTTAATACAACGCCATGAAATCCGTTCTGACCGCTTGTTGTCGAATGGCTTCTCAAAATGCAAGAATAATTTCGTGTAACGTCATTTATTGGTTTCTAAGTAAAAGACTACAGAAACAAATAACAAAAATTATACCGTTTAAGTATTCCATTAATATTATGAAAAACTATAGTGCACCTTTTCGTAGCGTCACCAAATTAATAGGAGTAAAAACCCTGCATGCGAGAATTCTAGGCATTGCGGTATTGCTTTGCACTTCCACACTGTGTGCAACTTGGGACATTCTCAATGTTATGATTTTAAATAAACTATAATTTCTCGTAAACTATTAAAGATGCTCAGAAAATATTCACACCTTCTAAATATAAATTGACCCTGCTGATGCCAAAAATCATATTCATTTTCTCCAAAATTTCATAGTTGAAAAGATTCAACATTTCAGATTTTGGACATTTTGTGATTTTTAAGCACGTGCTTCAACCTTTATCAGAAACTTGAGTCTCGTTTGATTGTAAACCATATTATTTACGATAGTTTCAAGTATCATATCACTGTGATTAACGGTCTTTGAATTATTGAACAATTTCGGAAAAAAATCAACGGGCAAAGACTTTTCTAAGACTGTACACCATCAAGGAGTTATACAGACATGTTACACTTGATAACTCTATTTTTTTCATCTTAAATAGTTTTGCTAGTTGAATTTATTCGATATAAGACTGGAGTCCAAAATACGATCATAAAGGCGATTTCCAAGGTACACATTTTTACTAGAAGAGATTTAGCTTCATGAAGTGTGGACAATTTTTGCATTAGTTCCTTGATATTTCAAGTAACGCTTCCTTAATTTCACCATATCCACACGATAGTGAATTGCACGCGTCTTCTCTGGCTGACCACCTTGTGTCCGAAAGTGATTTTATGGTTTTTGTTTCTTTGTTTTTCTTTAAATGACTAGATAGAAGTTGAGGAGGAAGAAAAACGAAAATGGCTTGAAGAAACATGAAACATCTCTAGATATGGTGGTACAGTCAGCGGCGCATGTTCCAACCAGATTCAAAGAGTGTGCAGCGCATGGAATGTAGTCGGCAAATGGAGCTTTCTCTCGAATCAATGCTTGAAGTTCGGCATACGCACCTGACATATTTCGAGCATTGTCATATGACTGACCCATACAGTTTTTGATGTCCGTTCCGTGCGCTTCTAAATCTAAAATTATTGCATTCGCATTTCTGCGCTTTTGTGTCCAACTGAAGGAAGGAATTTGAAAAATCTCTCTACTGGGTCACCATTGGGAAGAACATATGGAAATATCAACGTTAGTTGATCACCCGACCCGTTTGATTCGAAATATCAACGTTAGTTGATCTATCTTCGAAATATCAACGTTAATTTATCTACCTTTGAGATGTCAGGGGTGGAGTCTACTCTTATAGAAAATATTTCGCGGACTTAATTTCATTTACGATTATTTTTGTACTTTCTTGGCCATTAGTTCTATAAATTCATAGCAAATGTAAGAAGACAAATAAGAAACATAACCACGACCTAAATTTCCCCTGTCAGAAAGGTGTTTGGCTAAAAACGGATCAAACTCTCCTATAAGTTTTCCAGGGGACCGCGTTCGCAGTTGGCAAATCGGGGCAAATGTGTTCTCAATTTCCGAACCGGAAATTTGGATTCCACTTATAATGGCTATTACTCTATTGTCTGTCTAACACCACCATCCTTTGGTCTTTTGTCCATCCCACATGGACACCAGTCTGAACTTACTGGCTTCTAAACACCACCATCCACTGGTCTTTTGTCCATTCCACATGAACACCAGTCTGAACTTACTGGCTTCTAAACACCACCATCATGCGCTCTTTTGTCCATCCCACATGGACACCAGTCTGTACGTACTGGCTTCTAAACACAAACATCTGGTCTTCTTGTCCATCCCTCATGGACACCAGTCTGTACATACTGGCTTCTAAACACCACCTTCATCTGATCTTTTGTCCATCCCACATGGACACCAGTCTGTACATACTGGCTTCTAAACACCACCTTCATCTGATCTTTTGTCCATCCCACATGGCCACCAGTCTGTACGTACTGGCTTCTAAACACCACCATCTTCAGGTCTTTTCGTCCATCCCACATGGACACCAGTCTGTCCATACTGCCTTCTATCTCCATCACCACCGTTAAGGTTAAAACATACGCGGCGATCGGCTAGGGTTACGATAAATGTCTAGCCTCCCAATTGCTTGGGTTCCACAAAGGTTCACGCAATCGCGCTACTTACCACCACATTTCAGTCGTCAAGTTTGAGCCCATCTTGATGCCACGTTCCCCGGGAGGTGGGTAGGTCGAGGTGGTCCTGTTGAGTGGCCAGCTATATCTCCGGATTTAAATCCGTGCGATTTTTTTCTTTGGGGACATCTCAAAGACTTGATCTACCGCACCGAAGTCCGTGATGTCCAAGACCTGAGACAACGCATAATTGACGAATGTGAGAGTATCCGAAACACGCCTGACATCTTTCACCGTGTTCGAGAATCCTTTACAAGACGTGCCTAAGTTTGCATAAACGTTAATGGTGAACACTTTGACCAATTCTTGTAAACTGAAGCTGTGTTAATAAGAATTAAATGTACCTGTGTTAATAAACATTAAAGGTACCTGTGTTAATAACAATTAAAAGTACCTGTGTTAATGAAATGTAAACATTTTTCTTAGCGACAGCACACTTCTACACACGATCGCCCCCTTCTATTTCCAAACTTTTAGTCTCTCATTTCTTTCGGTTGGCTTATGCAATTGAGCGTTTTATCGATTTTGGGGCTACTTTTGAAAGCTCATCACTCTGAA
The DNA here is from genome assembly GCA_019434445.1 of Phalangium opilio. NCBI lineage: Eukaryota > Metazoa > Arthropoda > Arachnida > Opiliones > Phalangiidae > Phalangium > Phalangium opilio. The sequence continues at coordinate 92,998 of JAEQBA010000069.1, read as the reverse complement.
ATGGCGTAATTTAGGTACATGGTTCTTTAAATTTTTCACTCGGAGTGACTAAATTTGGCCAGACGGTTCAAAAACACCCTTTATAGGTGAATCTGTGGGGTTTTATTGCGCTGAAGTTGCAGTTCCAGCCTTCACGAGAGGGAAAAACAGCTAAGTGCTAAGGAAATTGGTAACACCAGAAAGATTGTCAATCTAAGAATCCATATCGAACGAGTAATAGGACATGCACGAAATAAATTCCGGATTTTGCAATCTACCATTCCAATAGATTATTTGCAAAGTGCTTTTAATGGAAAGCCAACAAAATTGGACAAAATTGTTAAAATCTGTTGCGCACTTCTAAATACTCTGTTGATTCATTTGATTGAACTAACATTCTTACTAGCTGTATTTTGTATTTTATGTGCTTGCATCTTACATTACTAATTAATGGAACAAAATAAAAATGTCAAAATTACTTTTTTATTTTATTTTTACTTTCATTTTTTGGATTTAGGTTTACCTTTAGGTCCGTGAACATGTTTCTTTACATTCGGGGCAGTACCAGTATTTGGTGGTAGGGGCTTTGCGAGTGCCTAGGCATTTAAATGAAACCACTTCCGTTTACAATTTTCATTGTCACACGCGACCATTTTGTCACTTTCCCCTTTATCACAGTAACAGTACTTGGCTGTCTCCCACTGGACATTGTTCAGTGTATTGATTGGTATAGTTTGAGTGCCATTGCGAGTAACCTTCATGGCAAAATAATTGCACACTAGCTCTGGTATGCTATTTATTTATTCATGTCTTAAAAAGTTTATATTATCTAAATAAGTGAGGTGGTGGTGATAGTAAGAGTGATTTTGGAATTGATATAAGGGAATTTTGTAAAGAAACCTGTTAAGGATTTAATTCATCTATTAAAATTGTTGATTCAACAATATGTTCTAAATCTTTCTTCTCTACAGCAGTTTGGCCATTGTTTCCGGACGCGGTCGTGTTCATTTTCCTCCTCCACCTCTCCGTTTAGAAGGGGGTAAAAAATAAAATAAAAAAACATTATCTGTATCAGTATCTCATGTAGAAATAAATTGAATGATTATTTACAAATCTAATTCTTTATTTTGAATCATTTTCGAAATTGAATCTTTATAAATATGTACAGAAGTATTTTAAACGTAATATATGCTTATTATTGTCATATTCTATAACAAGAACTCGATAATTCATGGTGTGACCACTCTGTAATCAGTCTAATTCTGATGAACCGAATACATTTTTTCCTCTATCAGTGTCGTCAAGAGTCTTAAAAGTTGATGAATTCATTAAAATCCTTTGTCAGTTTTATGAAATGTTTTTATTACTTCGTTAAATCAGCCATACCATATCTACCTTGGAAAGACACACTTAGCCATCTTAAGCAAGCCATTTATCCCTATTTTTGCAGTGCTTTGAAATACACTTGCAGTAATTATCGCGAGTTAGCTGACATATTGTTAACAAAGTATGTAAGACCTTTGTTGGACAACTTGGCAAAAAATGTTACTGATAGAAAAGAGTTTGTTAAGAAATTTAACTACAAACCGATATCCAGAAAACATTTAAAGATGTAGATCTTGATATTAATGTTCCTCACTAGTTTTAAATAAACATTTGTGATATTGTTTCTTACAAGTTTTAAATAAACTTTGAGACATTAATGTTCCATACAAGTTTTAAATAAACATTTGTGATATTGTTTCTTACAAGTTTTAAATAAATTTTGAGACACTAATGTTCTATACAAGTTTTAAATAAACATTTGTGATATTGTTTCTTACAAGTTTTAAATAAACTTTGAGACATTAATGTTCCATACAAGTTTTAAATAAACCATTTGTGATTTTTGACTAGACATTTGAAATTCGCGGGTGAAATAAAGTTGGATCTGTCGCCATCTATTGAGTGTTTCGCGCACCCTTCTACCAAGCTTGCCGCCCCCTTCGGAAGAACGATGTCCAGGCCTTATGTTATACAGGGGGCTATGCCTCTAGCTTTGAAAAACTCTATCAAAATTGATCATTTGCGAAATGAATTTCCCGTAGGATTAAGCCTATTTTGCGAAGATGTTCTCGCCTAAAATCGAACGTTTTTTGTTTTAAAAACTCGAATATGAACATCTAATCGAACTGTTTCGTAACCGAAAGAAAAAAATCCCCGCAAACGAATGGTTTTGAGGTAGTATTCGTAATCCTTTCACTAACCCGCAGTACAAATATTTAAGAAGAGAGACAATGATTTATTAGGGTGTGATATCTTCAGATTTTAAGAGCAATTTCTTGGAAATAAATATATGAGAAAATATATATTTACAGAATTGCTCGTCGAGAAATGTGTTCGAGACAATTGTGGATGTAACATCCGAATACCTTAATTTACCGACGGCGAATGTAAAGTTCTTTGCACGCGGGTATTCCAGTCATACAGTATACATTCGTGTTTTGTTTGGGATGGATTGTCGATTTTACACCCATAACATTCCTTTGCAATTGTTTCCGTTAACTGCTCCAGTATGTAGTTCTGTATTTTCACGTAGACCCGCTTGGCCTCGTCTAGGAACGTGGTAACCTCGTCGTATTTACCCATAAAGCTAGCCATAGGTGTTTAGAAACGGCAAAACCGACTTTCGTTGGATAGTGTTTACCATAGATCACACCACTACCTAGTCGCATTTCTCTGATGTTAATGATTTTGGTATCTTGAAATTCAGACAAGTCAACTCGTTTCGTTTGTGATCCCTCGAAAAACCAGGAAGATGGAAAGACTGTTTCACCAACGAAAAACTTGGAAATTTCCCCACGCTCCTGCCTCCTGGTAAAGTTCACCGAATTCATGTTCAGTCAAAGTAATTAAGGGACCTCCATTCAGACAGTCCAACTGAATTTTACAGTCCAGAGTTACGCTAAATACATAAGGGGTAGGCCTATACAAAATGTAACATCTTTTCCAACACCCCCAATTCATTTCTAGATATTAAACGTTAATGCAAATATATGCTATATTTGAAGGATAAACATTTGGAAGCGCGCGGTGTTGCTTGATTTTCCTATCACCATTCATTTGAAGTACTCCTAAAATCTCCCGTCGCGTTAAGAGACTTCCATAGAACCCTATGTTAACTGATCACTTGAAATCGACGGTAGATCCCCCCACATTCGCGTTCCTAAAACCGGGGGAAATGTGAACCACCCTGTCTATCGGAATTCGACGGTAGACAATATGTCCATATTTGAGCTTAGACCTCAGCTTCACGGCATAAACTGGCCCTGAAAAAACCGTTGAGGTGAAAACCCTATGTTATTCCTATGGGATTTTTTCACCCCGTTATGCCAAACTGTCATTATTACATTACTGCCGGCGTAACTTAAAATTTCTACCGTTGGCTGTGTTTTTTCCGCCGGTTTTTTTCGGCCGAGTGGGAATCTAGCTTTAAGCATTCGAAACGCTAATTACCGTTGTGATAACTAATTTCCTAATATCATCATTACCAAAGCCATAATTGCAGCTTTTCGCCAGTAAACCGAGATTATATTGTTATGAAATAATATTTTACTAGTAACTAATTGCATTCTTTTAACCACACTATATATTCTTGTAACCTTACTATATATTCTTGTAACCTTACTATATATTCTTGTAACCTTACTATATATTCTTGTAACCTTACTATATATTCTTGTAACCTTACTATATATTCTTGTAAATAAACATGGGTCAGTCGTGTCTCGGGTTCGGAGATTACGGTAATTTTGGAAAATGGTAAATTACGCGGTAATTTACCGCGTAAATTACCGTTCATGGTAATTTACGAAAATTCAAAAATAAATTATATTGATCGTTTCTAAGCTAAATATTGAAAAATACCACTTGAACATAGCTATACCTTTCAAAGCATAGTGTCGTACATTATTTAAATACCGAGTTTTGATGTTTGCAGTTCACATAATACTTTTGAACAGCTACATCCACTTTCTTCTTCTTACCCACTTTGTGAATTATTGCTATTTCACGTTTTTAGAACAGAATTCTAGAGATGGTCCGATACCAGTTTAAACCTATATCGGTACCAATACAGATATTGGTATCGGCCCATCACTACAAAATTCTAACATTTACAGGGTTTCCAGCTGACGCAAAGGAACTTGACAACAAGAATATACCAGAAAATAAAATTTCATTTCCTTAATCAAATTTTTTTCCACGCTTACTGTTCGATTTCTATGACTTACTCCTGTGTCATGAAAAGAAATAAGTGTGCATGCGCGGCTAGAGCAAAATATGGAGGTTTTAGACCATTTTCCAAGAGAAACCCATGAGAATTCGGTGGTAAATTACCATCATGGTAATTTACGACGGTAAATTACCACGGTAATTACCAGGGTAATTACAGTTTTCGTAATTTACCCGGGAAAATCGTAAATTACAGTTACCCTGGTAAATTACCGTGTAAATTACGATGGTAATTTACCGATTTAGAAACCTAGTCGTGTCTAGCTTAGGTTTTCTCCGCACTTCATGGGCCGACGCTCTAGCGAAGGACCAAACAAAGAGGGTCCACAACATATAAAAGGGTGACCCCGAGTTAGAAAAGCCAGTCTTGGCAGCTCCTTCTCGGGCGAACGACTACCAAGGACCCACGAACAACTAGAGACGAGGCCTAAGTCTTGCTTAGAGTAAGTGTACATACCGAGCAACAGCTAAACTGTCCGCGTTAAAGTAAACGACCGTTCTTTTTCCTAACAATATCCCTGTCTTTAAATTAAGGGCCATTTTCAATGAACGTTTTCCAATCTGTTCCCTTTGGCCTTTTCATTCGAAATTTTGACGCGCTTACAAAGATAACAAAAAACGAAAATCGAAAAGCTGCAACTCGGACCGTTTTAAAACAAGCATTAAATGAATAAAATTGACTTAAGAGGGAGTAACTCAATACCTTTTACTTTGAGCGGTTAAAACTTCAAGAAAATGAGAGACAAATATCAAACTCATTTAGATATCCGCATCTCGAAGGTTTAAAGCCTGAAAGGACGAAAAACTGATTTTGACTGAACATTAATACCGGTATTGTCGCGAAAGCTTATTTTTGATCTAGAAAATCATGATTTAAAATTCTCCTTGAAAAATTAACATTTTAACTTCATGGCGTCAAAACGCTGTCGACATTCTGTTGAAAATATCGCAATTGTGAGTGCAAAACAAAGTGGACTCTACAATGACTTTAATAACAAACCGTGATTGCTTCTTGTAAATGACATTATTTCATTATATAATTGTTCTAACTTGGAGTCGAGGGGCCAGATACTCATTGTAATCAGTGAACGAGACTGCTTCTCTAATTGTTTTTCACAAAAATGATTATTTGTAATCTTTAAACGCCTACTCTTGACAGCCCTAAAATTACAAAGCGTGATCCTTAATAGGTGGACCGGGAATTTGAGAGTGATGAACTCCTCGATTGGCGCTGTTGATCCAAGTCAGTTTCCGTGATTAGAAATGCAAATTTTAACAAATTTTAATTTAATTAAGGGTTGAAGATAGGAACTGGGTAAACTTAATAGCGAAGTCCACCGACTGCACTAGAACACTCTAAGCGCACTCTGGGCCAATTTTCGTCCGTCACTGGCAACACGAGTGCAACACTCGCCCAGAATCTCGTTTTCCACTGGCCCCAAATACTGCCAGAGAATTGCTCTTTCTTCCTCTGAAAAATTCGACGGCGCGACGATCCTCGAGTGTTTTTACGTTCTTTAATATTAGTTCGGTTTCTTTCACTTTAACTAATTATAATGGCTGGTTCTTTCGAGTGTTAATTAAAAATGAGAAACAACAACCACGATGTTCGGGTGCCATATTTGTTCTAAGATTAAATGTAGCCTGCTTTGACTAGTTCGTTAGCGACCCCTAGCGATGAGTAATACAAAACAATTCGACCCGCAAAGTTTAAATAAGTAAAATACATAACAAGTGTGACGTAGTAGCGAGTTAGGTCGTGTTCCTCTGACGACACGTTCTCCGCCAAAACTATAGTTGGTGAAATCTTTTCAACCTGAGTGCACTCAGTAGTTTTCTTGACAAGGCCTATTTAAAATGGATGGTCGAGCTTTCCTTTGAAATTCAGAGTAAAAATGGTCGAGAATACATTTCAGGCATTATGAAAATCGTTTAAAAGCAAGGCGTTACTTTTCATTAACCATTTTTCATTTCACTGTATAATTTTAAAGCGAATGAGTTCTTCTTTCAATCCTTCATGCTCCCATGTAAGGGCCTACTACAGACAGTTTTTCTCATACGCATTTCCAGAAAGCGGACCTGGTAACAATGGCAATAAGTTACGAATTTGGAATGCGAAACGAATTTTCCTCAAAATTCACAGTACCATTCATGTACGCCCATGAAAGATTACTGTCTGCCAAAAATCTGACGTTCAACGGTGCTCCAGTAGGAGCCTTCGACGATTTAAAAACTATTTCCATTGGTGTAGGTATAGAGATGTGGGTCCAGAAATTACCGTAATTTTACGAAGGTAATTTACCGTTAAATTGGTCCGTAAATTACCGTAATTTTACAAAGGTAATTTACCGTTAAATTGCGTACATTACCACGGTAATAAGCCTGCTATAATATACAATACCATAAATTACGGTAATTTTTGTTATTCCATAATTATAATCGCTAACGTACAGGTAATTTTGCTAGGTGTGGTTATGTAACCGGACCTTGCTTTGCACTGATGATCTGTACGTGTGTTTGTTTGTGTGTTTGTGGCCGGAAACTCCCCATGAACAATTGTGACTAGATACCGAATAAGATAAGATCTGCTACCTCATTGGAGCAAAAACTTGTGCAGGAAAAGGACATTGGGGCTTTTGTTTGCGTTTCAAACGGTTAAACTGACTTCGGACGTTAAACTAATTAGTTGGGACCAATGTTAAGAAAAGATCCTCTTCCGGCTTTTGGGAGTATTGGGAAATAAACAACATTGGTATCGTCTAGGACTTCACCCTGTTATACTGGGGAAACCCTCCAATTTGGTTTAATTTGATGGACAGCTGTGGCGAAGCCCATTTGTTGAAAGCGTTTCAAATTAATTTTCTCTTTACTACAGTTTCTGGGGTTAACGCGGGTAGGGGGATAGAGAATGCGGGCAAGCAAACTAGAGTGGGAGATTCATTTTTAGGCGGTAAGGGCACTATGTGTCAAGGCTGGGTTGCTGTTTACGATTTGCGAGTGTGTATGTTTGTGGTTTGTCTGTTGATGTTGGGTAGACGAAAAGACCTTTTCAGCTATGTGTGTTAAGACCTTAATGTACCCCAATCGAATATTACCTAAAGTGTTATTAGGCTTTTGGTGCAACATGATTACACCGCGATATTGAAATCGTTCCCTTCATGTAAGCTATGACCAAACGTAACGTAACAATTAGAGTTACGAAATGTCAAACTACTCCAACCAATCAGATTTAGTCGTCGAGGAACGAGTTACAATTCGGGGCAAACATTTTCCTTCAGTTCCAAATTATCTTCTGTTCGTGTAAAATAAATCTTTCAATATAATGATGTAGAATGGAGTGTATATAAAATATGTAGAATTTTATTTTCGTGTAAATCTGTAGAATGTATATCTTTAAGTATGTGAATCGTATTCAAGAACTCTGTTGTTAGTGCCGGTGAATTTAAGGTTAAGCCTTTTGCTTGAGAGGCATCTATTTTTTTGCAAAGTAATTCATAATCTCTTCTCTTAAAACACATCAGGTTTGGAGCGGGCTGCTTTGCGTCATGGGAGTCTTAACGATGATTGATATCATTCAAAAGCGAGTCAAGGGAATTCCTGGATCAATGATGTCCGTTGCTGTTCAAAAACTCTTCCTTTATTTCGGAGCCATTTTGGGAAAAGGTAGGGTCTCCAGAGTCGATAAACGATTATTTATAAACAAAGTTGTGGATATAATATGATTTAACAAGCAAGTTCTGAGAACAACTTTCGAGTATCGATAAAGATAAGATGACGTTGACAATGGAGAGATAATGCCGAGTTCTAAAAAATCAGTGCTTATTCTAGAGGGCCGGTAGGCCCTTCTAGATAAGATCCCACACCCTCCCGTAATGTTAAATGAAAATTCACAGATTTTCGCCGATTTTCCCATAGGAATAACATGGGGTTTTTGGTGCTCCTGCACATCGAATCATTTAAAAACTAAAGCGAAGTTACGTTTCGGAATACTTTCAAATTAACAAATTCAAGGTGTGCCTTTTTCAAGTTTCATCAAAATTAATTAAGTCTAAGTATGTTAATTTAATTAAAAATGTAAGTACCTCAAAAGAATATGCTACAGCAGACAACGCTAATTGTTCATTACTCTACAGTGGACGACGCTAATTTGCCATTTCACCGCCTTGAAACTTTAACTTGATATTTTTCAATAAATATAACACTATATTTATTAAACAGTTCTCTGGCGGGTCTAATTTTCGTTTAATTATGTGTCTCGGTTGAAATTCTATACTTAAGATACCTTTTTAATTTATATTTTAGATGTAAGTTTCGACCAAGGCTTAAGTTGCCTTACTTAGGCCATGGATTTATAATAGAATAGATATTTCACTGTAGCCTTCAGTAAGGCATTTTGATTTTAAACACATTTATGTCATAAATATTCGCGCGGGTGGGGACTGAGGGGACTGATGACGTAGAAATTGTGGCAAATTTTTTTCTTTCGGCGCGCGTGCTTTTCTTAAAATAATTTCGCGCGCGCTATTAAAAATTAGAACTCGATCACGTGAAAAACTTCAACCCCCCCTCTGAATTTGCCTCAAATTCTACGTCACAATAGCGCGTGCCAGGCTGGTACTATTTCATACGAGGAATAGATGTTGTGCGCGTATTAAGGTGAGTGAAATATCAAGGAAGCGTAAGCTTCTATTATAAATCCATGCTTAGGCAGACTATTGAGTGAGTCTATGCAATGGGTGATTGTAAACGCTTGAAGGATAGATGGATCAGTGTGGGAAATAAGGATTTTTTTAAAACTGGACCTGTGGCCTAGGTATTTTAATTAAAATAACTGGCCACGGTGCCACTCACTGTAAACGTACAAGAGCAGTGAATGCAATGTCATGGATAATTGCAAACGTAAAGTGGACTGTAAAAGATACGGCTTTGATAGTTTAAAAATGGTAATGGATTTATTTCCTATAAATTATTTGAAATAAAAAATTACTTATGTCAGATTTTTCAACAACAATTCCATTTTCGTAAAATTTTATCATGAAAAATGTGAGATAAGTAATTTTTTATTTCAATTAATTTATAGGAAATAAATCCATTACCAGTAAAATCAGGAGAATGAATTAAATTCTAAAGAGTAGTAAAATACGGATTGTCTTTAAAATTATTTAGAAAAATAAAATATCCGAGCTTCAGTCAACTGGAAAAAACTCTTATCGTTTTGTTTTTTAGGCTTGGGCAAACCAAGTCCATTTTTTATATATACTTTAAAGCCACTATTAAACGCGCAATAGCCAAGGTAGTGAAATAAAAAAAAATCGAATTTCCCTGAAGTGTGAATGCAGTCCAGAAATTTCGAACACGTTCTCTTCGATTTACAAACTTGGGTCCAAAAATGAAAACACTGCTGGCCCATTGGACCGAATCCCATTAGACCGAATGTCCCATTGAACCGAATCCCGTTGGACCGAAAGAAATGTGTGGGTTTATTATCTTAAAATTTTCATTGCTATTTAAAGATATATTTTTAACGCCGTATTTTAAAACCGAATTAAAAAGTACCTCTTTTGGTTTAAAGAAAATACCCTTGTCCTTTAGCTTGCGTCTATCTATTGGTTTATGATTGCTAACCTCATGCACCATCAATCCGGCTAACCACACGCACCATGTTAGTAGTCCTGTACTAGAAAGTAGAATTAGATAGTCAGTGGAATGTTTAGTCAATAGAATTGTGTAACAAAAGATTACTCTCTCGCCGTCCACCACGATGTATAGTTAATTAATGTTTCACGATAAGTGCGGGTCGTGTGGGGTGTAATATTATGTAACCGAGATGTTATTTTAACAGAAGTTATTAGTTTTAATATGTTAATAAATTGTTGAGTTATTCTATAGACGTGGTGATTATTTATTAGTTAGAGCCAACGTAAGCCTCGGCCAACCTAATGACAGATACGCCCCTCTTCCCGTTACAAGTGGTAGCAGAGCGTGGTTAGGGTTTGATCGTGAAACGTTTCGGAAAATAATTTGAGTCAAATTTTAAAAATGGCTGAGGGATTTGGATCGGTACCGTTTAAAAACTTGATGGTGAGAACTATGAACAATGGAAAGTAGATATGAGAGCATGGCTATTAGACGGTGGCTTATGGAGAATAGTGAATGGGACTAAGGCTAAACCAGATGAGAAAACGGCAAAGACGGAGGAAATCGAGAGATATGAGAGGAAGCATGATCAAGCTTTATCACGTTTGACTTTGGCCGTAGATGATCAGCACAAGCGGGTAATTAAAGAGTATGCCACCGCAACCGAGGTTTGGAAAGGATTAGAGGATCTTTTTGAGCCTAAGTCATTGACTCGAATTGGAGCGTTTAGGAAGAAATTCATCACTATGAAGTTTACACCAAATGAAACGATGGCCGTGTATTTGGCAAGGGTCAAGGAAGTTGCCAGTGATTTGGCGCTAGGAAAGAGGCAGTTGGAGGATGATGAAATTGCATTCCAAATGGTTCATGGTCTACCAGATGAGTGCCAGAGCGTAGTGCAATACCTGTTTAACGGAGGAAGCGCTAGTTTCACATCTGCTAAGGTAAAAGAACATTTAATTGCCGAGTATGATAGACGGAAGAGAACGATAGGACCTACACCCGTAGAAGATTTCGGTACAACGGCTATGGTTTCATATAAGGGGTCATATCAGAGATCTAGAGGCATTAGAACCCAAGAACCAGATGGTCGGCAAGGTTTATATTGCGAAAATTGTAAGAAGAAAGAGCATATGACAAAGGATTGTAGAAGGAACGATAGGTTCAGGGTTAATAATAATAGATCAGATGGAAATGACAGGACGAGGGATGACAGATGTCATAACTGTAACAGAAGAGGACATTGGGCCAGGGACTGCCAGGATAGACATAGTCATAGAAATAATGGGAATGGTCTAAGGCCTAGGAACCGACTAAATGAACATACACTCTTATCGGCAATAGCAAGTGTAAATGATGATTTGGAAAACTACGAAGTTACTGATGGAAGGATGGCTAACGAGCAGGCTATGTATAGTTCAATGGTAGCATGTCTGTCAAGCAGCAATGATCAAGAGGGATGGATGTATGATTCAGCGGCCACGCACCATTTCTGCAATAAGAGAGAATATTTCTACAATTATCATAACGTAGAGACATCGGCAACGATAGCACAAGGCACGGCAAAAGCCGTGGGAAGGGGCGATATAGTTTTACAGTACAAGAATAAACATCGTATTACATTAAGAGGGGTTGTATACGTCCCGGGCTATTGTAGAAATTTGATCTCAGCGAGACTAATCGACGAGTCTGGATACAGTGCCGTGATTGGCAATGGAAAAATTGAAGTATTTACGAAGACAAGAGTGACACTAACGATCTCGTATTTAAGTCCGGATAGTAACTTATATATCGTAGATGTCCAGGTTAATACGGGTCTACCAGGAGTACCTAAGATACAAGCTAGATCAGAATGTCGTCCAGAGAGGCAAGTTAGTCACCTGAGTGAGGTAGATATGTGGCATAAGAGGCTGGGTCACCCGAATCCGAGAAGACTAAAGGAGTTGGAAGTAAAAGATATGGTGATAGGCTTATCAAAAGTTAAAGGGGAAATGGAATCGTGTGTACCATGCAAACTATCAAAGGCCACAAAAGAAATATCAAGGGCGATAAAAGACATTAAATCGAATGGGGTATTACAACTGGTACATTCCGACATCTGGGGACCGGCGCCTAAGGCTTCAATGGGCGGATCATCATATTTTATAACCTTTATCGATGATTATTCTCGGAGAGCCATGGTCTATTTAATGCGCTCAAAGAATGAAGCTTTCCAGAAATATCAGGAATATAAGTCATGGGCCGAAAGACAGACAGGGGAAAAATTAAGGCACCTGAGAACAGATAATGGGCTTGAGTATACAGCAAGTTATTTTGAAGAATGTTGTAGAAAAGATGGGGTTCAGATAGAGAGATCCAATACACATTCACCCGAGATGAATGGGGTAGCGGAGCGGTATAACCGCACGCTCATGGATGGCGTAAGAACCTTACTAGAGGATAGTAAACGTCCACAGTATCTATGGGGAGAAGCACTATGCGCATTCAATTATCTTTCTAATCGTTTACCCCATTCCAAGATTGCGGACCAAGTACCAGAGGAGAGATGGTCCAATCGGAAACCTTCGGTACGACATCTAAAGCGATATGGCTGTTTGGCTTTCACCTATTTGCCGAAGCAACATCGAAATAAGTTAGAAAATAGGGCGAAATTAGGAATTATGGTTGGCTATGCATTTCATACAAAGGGGTATCGTATTTGGTTCCCAAGGGAGAGGATGATAATTGAAACCAAACACGTGTCATTCAATGAATATAAATTGGGGATTCAGGAGCACAATGATACGAAGAATGAAGAGTATACATATTGTTTCAATATGCATTGGCCCAGTCATCATTTGGATACAAGTTCGGATGGTGACGACTCGGATGAAAATGGACAAGACCCCGAGCCCAGACGGGACCTAGAACCAATACAAGAACCAAGACAAGAACCAAGACTAGAACCAAGACTAGAACCAAGACTAGAACCAAGATTAGAACCAAGACAAGAACCAAGACTAGAACCAAGACTAGAACCAAGACTAGAACCAAGATTAGAACCAAGACAAGAACCAAGATTAGAACCAAGACAAGAACCAAGATTAGAACCAAGACTAGAAACAAGATTAGAACCAAGACAAGAACCAAGACCAAAACCGATACTAGAACCAATACGAGAACCAAGATTAGAACCAAGACAAGAACTAAGACAAGAACCAAGATTAGAACCAAGACAAGAGCCAGAACCAGAACCAAGACAGGACCCAGAGAGGAAGGTGGATTACTATAAAGTTGGAAATTTACCACCAGGTTTTACCCGGAAGGAGGTTATTGGAACTAAGGGAACACAAATTGGACGGACCTATGTTTATTATTATTATCGAGGCGGGGAAAGACTACGTTCCCGAAGGGATTTACGAAACTGTTTTGATGCGAATGATCTTCCTTATGATCCAAAGAGGTTCTCATTTAAGCCTGACGGAGGAGACCAGCAAGAGATACAAACAGAGAACAATATGGAAGCGCAAGAAGTAGTATGGATGAACCGGATATTAAGCGAAGTTCTACCTCTTTGCTCACAAGTAAATAATCCGGAATTGTTGCCTGTCATTAAGTGCGATAATCAGTCCACCATACACTTCTCGGAAAACAGAATTGAAAATAGAAGATCGAAACATATAGACATTAAATACCATTGGTTACGAGATTGCATGGAAAAGAATTTGTTTAAGGTATCATATGTTAGATCTGATGAAAATGTAGCAGATGTGTTTACAAAGTTGTTAGTCCAAAAGAAATTTGAATATTTTGTAACTAGGTTAAATTTAATTGATTAATAGTATGTTCATGTTGTTATCAAGCAGGGAGAGTTATTGGTTTATGATTGCTAACCACATGCACCATCAATCCGGCTAACCACACGCACCATGTTAGTAGTCCTGTACTAGAAAGTAGAATTAGATAGTCAGTGGAATGTTTAGTCAATAGAATTGTGTAACAAAAGATTACTCTCTCGCCATCCACCACGATGTATAGTTAATAAATGTTTCACGATAAGTGCGGGTCGTGTGGGGTGTTATTTTAACAGAAGTTATTAGTTTTAATATGTTAATAAATTGTTGAGTTATTCTATAGACGTGGTGATTATTTATTAGTTAGAGCCAACGTAAGCCTCGGCCAACCTAATGACAGATACGCCCCCTATTCCCGTTACACTATCAATACACTTTGCTATATAAATAATGATACTGTGATGGTCAAATCCCAAGTTTAAAAGGATGCCTCTATTGTAACCGAGCCGAATCAAAGTGAACCTGAAATGATCCGTAAAACAATCAATATTTTGGAAAAGGCAGATATTTATTGTTCAAGAAACTGAATAAATGCAGCGTTAATTGCTCCAGAAAATTTATAAAAATAATTTGTTGGAAAAGGCCCGCTTTTGTTATGCAAGGACCTCAATGAAAATAAAAATATTATGGCAAATCGGTTATCCTACCACTTCCAATCCTAACCTAACCTAACCTAACCTAACTTACCAAACCTAACCTAACCTAACCCAACCCAACCTAACCTAACCTAACCTAACCTAACCCAACCTAACCTAACCTAACCTAACCCAACCTAACCAAACATAACCTAACCTAACCTAACCTAACCCAACCTAACCTAACCTAACCCAACCCAACCTAACCTACCCCAACCCAACCTAACCTAACCTAACCTAACCTAACCTAACCTAACCTAACCTAACCTAACCTAACCTAACCTAACCTAACCTAACCTAACCTAACCTAACCTAACCTAACCTAACCTAACCTAACCTAACCTAACCTGATTTGACCTAACCTTAACCCTCTAAAATATTACCGTAATTTTAATAAAATTTACGCAAAATATTTCAAATACTCAAAGGCCATTAGTGCAATAGTATTTTTTATTACTTTATAGTTTCCCACACTGTCTAACGGAACTGCAATTAAGTTCAAATGAAATTAATAATCAATTGCATGAAACTACTATTACGTAGTTTACTTTTACTTTCGGGGAATCGATCTAAGGACTATCGCACGGTAGTCCGATACTCTTGCACTGCGCCACGGTGAGACGAAAGTTCCTATCGCTAAATTAACTTATATAGCCTTATAAGTAATAATAATATTCCTAATAAAAAATCCCAATAGACAGAAACTTAGGCCTGTGCGAGTCCAGTTTTTTGGGGTTCGAGTCGAGTCCTTAAAAAAGCTCTTATAGAATCTCGAGTCGAGTCTTTTAATTGGTATCGAGTCCTCGAGTCCTTAAGTCAGCTTAAGAACTAGGTTTCAGTCCAGTGTCGAGTCCTGATAAATTATAACAAGTCCCACTCGAGTCCTATAAAATTAATTCAATTAATACTAACTTTACTTAGTTTAATATTACATAATTAATAATACATTAATTTCTAATGAGGATACATTTTACTCACAAAGTAAAAATCTTACGACGAAAATGACGCGCAGTAACAATAATTTTAACTTATGGTTCTGGTTTGCTAAACTCCTTTAGCTAAAGTCAAATTTTTGTCCAATCACCTGTCTATTCTAAACTTTAAATCGATTAAACCCCACTAGATGCGGCGCTCTACTTAAATTCCGGGTCACAAAGTAAATATTTTTGGACTTGATAAGGCGTCAAGTCTCAGTTCGAGTCCTTCTCGAGTCCAATAGTGAAGATTTTCAAGGACGCGAAATAATTTTCAAGTCCTATAATTTTGATTTTCGAGTCTCGAGTCGAGTACTCGACTCGAGACTCGATCGAGTACTCGCCTTCATTCGAGTACTCGCACAGGCCTACAGAAACTGCACAAACGGCGGGATTTTATATCATATTTCAGATGAAATCGATCGATTGGGAATTCGGTCGAATGGGATTCGATCCAATGGGAGGACACCATGAAAACAGACACACCCACACGTCCATTACAGTAAATGGTTTTAGTCAGTGGCTTTCAATCACTCAATTTTTCTATTGGTTTGTGTCGGTGCAGGCTTCGACATTCCTTCGTCACTGGCGATTCGCTTCAGCGTTGGAGTTTACCTCTTGATAGTAGTGGTTTTCGTCAATTTGTTTAACGGAGTCTTGAAAGCCAACTTCTCGTCTCAGAAAAAAGAAAACATTAATGGAATTCCGGATTTATTGAAAGTACCCCACGTCAAAGTTTACATTTCTGAATCTATAGAAGACAGTCTTAAACAATCGGTGGAGATTTTTGAATACTTTAATCTCATTTTAAAGTCCATTAATAAAATTTCAATTCCCTCAGACTGACGATGCCATGAAAACTATATGGCATCAGCGAGCAAAAAGCTATGTAGCGGGAGACTTACAGTCAGGAAAGAAAATATGGTTTGGAGATTTACCTATTTTACAGGTGGTCTTGTTAATGCACCGCGATGAGCCAAAGCATCTTCATCTTGGTTCGGCCAAGTACTTGGAACAACTGCTAGTACTCCCAGTTCTCAATGAAACAATGAATCCGAAAGCTCTAAAGTACATCAACCAAAGGTTCGTTAACTTTCTTCATGCAAGAATAGCCTGCGTTTTCCTGTTTCTCCTTAGCACATTGACGATGATCTTTAACACGAAACGTAGTTAGTTCGAGTTTTCTTCAACAATTCTATACCATTACTGGCAATCACGTACATTGACTAAAAACGCTGGATAGCTGCTAATTATTATACAACTACTCTCGAGCACATAATGACGAGTTCAAGAGCTACGTATCGAGTTACGTTATTGCTCGTGGAACCGATGCGTAGTAAAATGGCAATTTTTAGCAGTTCCACTTCCAACTGCCGATTGATCCCATAGACCATTTTCATATCACCGCATAAATTTGACACCGCTAAACCAACCAATTGCTCACTAGGTAATCCGCTGTCAACAAAGTCCAAATGAGAACCGTGCAAATCACGAAACACGCTTAAAATTACGGCTTTTGTTAAACGTTCATATCGCTACACGCCCGAGAAATCCACCCGAATTTATTTAATGACTCGCGTAATTTAATCGAAATCGACATAATTATCGCATGGATAAAGAATGCGCGTGAGGAAATTTGTTTTTACGCTATAGGATAGGCAACTCCCTATATTGAACGACAGCTTATTCTGTAAATACTCAGTTACGGCATCGGTTGTCAGCACGCGTGAAGCTAGGTCTCTATGTAACGTAGCTTTGTACGTGCTGTCAAGAGACGAAAAACTTAAGGATCTTCAGGATTTAAAATATCCGCCAGTTTTTTAGCTCGAGTGCACGGACCTCTAGGCCTTAGTTTCAAATACGTGTGAAGTTGCCTACAGCCTACTACATGTATTTGAACCTAAGGCCTAGAGGTCGGTGCACTTTAGCTAAAAAAACTCGCGGATATTTTAAATCCTGAAGATCCTGAAGATTTTCTTCTCTTGACAGCACGTACAAAGCTACGTTACATAGAGGCCTAGCTTTACGCGTGCTGACAACCGATGTTGTTACAAAGTATATACAGAATAAGCTGTCGTCGGAGATAGGGAGTTTTTTATCGTATAGAGTGAAAAGAAATGCCTCACGTGCATTTTTTATCTACGATTATCGTCTACTCTTCATAGTTTCACTTGAAATTATGGAGAATATCATTTTTCATGTCCCCGCCAAAAGTGTCTTATGTACCTTGAAACTATCATAAAAAGTTAGCATTAATCACGCGGACAAATTTTGCAGCCTGATTTAAGTTACTGAACTGAAAAATTAAATTGTCTCACCCTTTCATGATTCCAGATTGCGGTCTTTCTTGGAAACCAGCCAAATCACAGCATTTGACCGCTTGTTCGAGAGAGAGACTTTCACATCGAGTTGGAAGCTCAACATTCGACGGCTGAGAATGAAGTACACGTAATCGGGTTCAAGGACATTGAAGCCAAGTTCCGATTGTGGGCGGCAATGCTTGGAGTCGCTTCTTTCGTCTTCACCGTCGAGCTACTGACAAGATTCCAGTTTCGAGAGCCACTGCACATCACTAGGATCAAACGAGGATTGTTAGGAATGTAATCCCTTGCAACAGATCTTTAAACTGGAAAATGATTTAAAACGATTTTGATCCGAACAAACACATCACTAAGAGTCGGTTCAGACTAGTTTTTGCACGAAGCATTGGTGTCGTCTTCATTGTTAAGTCAAACATGCAAAATAAAACATTTGAGGAAGCTTTAGCATACACAATAGCAGACGACTGTAACCGCGAACTAGCACAAGGCCTACTTTAGGGAGTGAATAAGCCTAGTATAGCTACGCCGATTCAACGGCCAGTCATGGCGAAACTCTGATGCCTCGCGACTTTTGGCCACTTTCAAACTTTCCCCTCATCCACTTTTGGTGATACTAAGTTATTTTATTTCTTGTTGTCGTTCGAGGATGAAACCAAGTTTATTTTAATTAGTGACTCTTGAAAATGACCATAAGCTAAAGTAACTATAATGACGTGTAAATAGCTAACGCAATCTTTGACAACGACTCAACTAACCAAAGTAAAATTTGAAACAAAATAGAAGTTCTTACAATAATTGTAACCGTAAACAAATTCTGTCAGCGAATGAAACTAGGCCTAGTCTTTTTCTAAATTTTAAAAAATAAGCATGATCTTGTGATAGTGCGTTCCAATTAGGAAATCCAAAGTTAATATTATATACTACTAAAATTACTTAGAATATTGGAATTACTAATATTTTTGTAAAATCGCGATGACTCTTAAAACGAAAATACGCGAAAGAATTTATTCACGATATATCTAAAATACTACATACATATTTATTGATGTATTCTACGAAATAAATGAAAAATAAATAATTACTAAACGTATTTGTGGGAAAATAAACAATTACTAAATGTATTTGTGGAAAATTAAATAATTACTAAATGTATTTGTGGGAAAATAAATAATTACTAAATGTATTTGTGGGAAAATAAATAATTACTAAATGTATTTGTGGGAAAATAAATAATTACTAAATGTATTTGTGGGAAAATAAATAATTACTAAATTAATAATTAGTAACTAAATTTTTACCTCTCCGAGTGACGATGACCTCAAGGTTAGGTATTACAATGGACTTGGCTGAGTGTGTGTCTGTCACCTCTTTCACAATTGGCAAATCGGAACAAACGTGTTCGCAATTTCCGGCCCGCGTTCGCAGTACACAGAAATTCCGAAAACTTCACTTCATTGCTATTCATTACACCTTCATCTGCTGACTAACCGCCAATTCTTTCACTCAATACCCTCAGTATTTATTGGCTTATAGCAATAAACCATGCACTAGTATTTTGCCTATATCACATATACACCAATCTATCCTTATTGGCTGCCAACAACCATCATCTACTGGTCTTTCGTCTAGACCATATGCAACATTGGCTTCTAACACCACCATCTTCTTGTCTTTCGTCTATACCACATAGACACAAATCTGTAACACTGGCTTCTACTACACCATCATCGTTAGGCTTAAGATGTACGCCGCGAGCGGCTAGGGTTACGAGACACGTCTAGGCTCCCAATGGCAGGTCTTCCACCAAAGGTTCACGTAATTGCGCATTTTCTTATTCCTTGATGTGAATCAATCGCCTTATATACCCTAAATTTAAAAAAGTTCTGAAATGGGTGTTCCATAGAAGTCAAACGTTAAAAGTAGCTATATTTAAAATTATTTTAGGAATAAAGTTTCTTAAATCGACTTAACAATTGTTAATGTAAAATACTGACGATAAAAATAATTAATATCAGCTATATTTATTTAATTAATTAAGATAAACTTCTTTCTTTGAAGTGACACAAGTGAGAGTCTATATAGAACGAGTAATGAAGATTGCATCTGAATTGAAACACTATACGCATATCAAAGTTAATATAGAACGAGTTATGAAGATTGCATCTGAATCGAACACTATAAGCGTATCAAAGTTAATATAAAGCGAGTAGGATGAAAAGATCTCTAACAAAACGAAAACCATTTCTTTTTGCAGAATTCTAAATGAATATATTTTAAATATGTTTCGGCATAACCATTCTTTTAGCAGTTGTGTAGCTATAAAGCTCTGTCTCATATCAATATTCCAGAAACATCTTTCGATATTAATATTTCAAAGGTGTTAAGTTTTTAGTCAGCTTTACTACATTTATATATATATAGCGTAAACGTAACATTAAACTCCACTAAAAAATATGGATGACCATTAATACTTTATGTTTCCATAGGTGTTGTTACGATTTGTTCTATGAATTAAGATACCAAATTGGCCTTCTTTCGTGTCATTTTTTAGAAGTTCTTAACGGTTTAGAGTGAGCCTTTAAAGGAATTATTGTGGTTATGTAGTAAAAGATTTGACACTGTAATCTTTTCAAATGCACTTGGCAAAATGTCGCCAAATTTTTGATATTTATTTCTGGTTTTTCTCATTGCCTCATTGACCTCTGTTTAAAAAGTAATTTTTTTATTGAAAAAGATAGCCCTCGTCTCGGCTAGTAGAGGTTTACTTTGGTCTCCCAACTAGTTCAATATTAATATGAACCTATTAGCACATTTCACCCTTAACTGTATTAATTGTTAGTCATGTAATTTAGCAATATTTAGCACTTTTCCAACTAAGTATCGAGGACAGGACGTTTAGATTTTTGCAAATTGCATTTATCCTACCATAAACATGATTTATTACAGTTTTACAAGGATGTCATTCATTCACATTTCCGTTCGCTCATCTTTGTTACTTATCATCGTGATGTTATCAATTTTTGGTCTGGTGGTGCAAAATCTCAAGTCTGACGGTAATTATCATCTCATTTATCAAGGGAAATAATGAAACTGACCACCGGCCGAGGTTTCAAACCTGTATAGAAATAAAATAGGCTATATTGAACCCAATACAGGCAAAATGTTAGAAGATACATCAGTTGATGTTCTAGAACTTCTACAGAATCATTCTGAGTGTTGTTATTAAGCTTTAGGGGGTAGTTGTAGCAAAGAGGGGTCGTAATGGGAATTCGGGACGGAGAATAAAAAGATATAACCTGCTTTGAGACTTAACTAAACTAATAAGTCTATAATATGTAGCGTCGATTTTGACAGAATAACAGGAAACTTTGGGAACTCACGACGAAGACAATAGCTATAACTAGCTTTTGACCAAACTACATTTTTAAATGTATAGGAAGGTCAGTAGTATAGGGCCCCACTATATACTATGGTAGAGGTATAAATTTGGAGCGTGGGAACTAAAGTTAGCATATTTCAATGGTATGAACAGTTCGCCGCCGCCGCCGCCGCGGGGAATCTTCGCGAGTTCCCCGCGCGCGCCGCGAGTTCCTTCCCCCCTGAGACTCACCCCGCGGGGGCGTTAACCCCGTGCACGCCGCGAGTTCCTTCCCCCATTTTAACTCCGCGCGCGACGCTAGTTTCGTACTATTCAATTCAAGGAAAAATTCTATTGTTAAATTCTTACTATTTACTGGTTATATCCCTCTCGTATTTTATACTGAGACTATCCCTTTAGTTTTTTATCCTGAGACTGTCCTCTTAAAGTATTAAGAGGTGTTTTCCCTCGGTAACATCAAACCTTAACCTTTCTGTTTTCATACCTTACGTGTGACTAATCAGTAATTGGGATTATTTATTCAACAACACGAACTGGCGATAATACGTTTTATTCAATGCCTTCAAATATATATCAGTTTAGTTTTTAAATCATTTACATCAGGGATGACTAACACGCGGCCCGCGGGCCGCATGCGGCCCGCTGAGTTTTAAATTGCGGCCCGCCAACCTAATATGCAATTGAACGTTTTGTGGCCCGCGCTCCCCTTTTTAAAATTTTTATTACGATTTTCAAATGAATGGCACATTTTGTTAAGTTCTTGCTTTTACAAAAGACCTATAGCCCTGAATAATTATTTTCCAAGCTTATTTCTGGCTCTTTTCATTCCTCATTCGCCTTGCGTCGTCTGCTTTTCTGTATGCTAATTTTCTCCTTTCGTAATTTGGTATACAGTACCGTTGCCGTACGCGAAATAATAGTCGTTGCGCGAAGGAAATCGCGGAAATTGAAAATGGCTTAAAAATGAGCAAAACTTCTTCAATCGATCCAAATCAGAGTCTCACGCGTCTGTGAAAGCGAGCTTCAAAATAGCTGAAATACTAGTCAAGAGGTCAAAAGCCTTTCAAGATGGTGATATTGTTAAAGAGTGTCTTGTTACTGCAGCTGATATAATGTGCCCAGAGAAGAAAAACATCTTTAGTAAAATAAGTCTTTCTCGACCGACCATTACCAGGCGTGTTGAGGATTTGTCCTTGTCAATTGAAGAGAAACTAAAATCGAAAGCTAAGAAGTTCCTTTTTTATTGTATTGCGTTGGACGAATGCACCGATATGACGGACACAGCACAAGTAGCAATTTTTGGACGAGGTATAGATGACAATTTCGATAGAACCGAAGAACTCGCGTCACTATTTCCACTCAAAGGAACCACGAAAGCCTTGGATCTCTTGAATGCTGTTGAAAGCACATTGAATCGACTATCATTAAACTTGAATAATATGTCAGGAGTTACCACAGATGGCGCACCAGCTATGGTAGGAAAGAAAGAAGGCCTCGTCAAACTTATAACCAACCAGGCAATTGAGTTGGGAAACCTGAATATTTTAACGTACCACTGCATAATTCACCAGGAAATTCTTTGTGCAAAAAAACTGGAACTGTACAACGTTATGAAAGTTCTAGTCAAAACTGTTAACTATATTAGATCTCATGCTAAAAATCATCGCCAATTCCGCGAATTTCTTCAAGAAAATGAATTTGATAATGAAGATGTTATTTATTACTCAGAGGTAAGGTGGCTTAGCAGAGGGAAAATGTTGAAACGCGCTTTCGAACTAAAAAACGAAATTGAAGCTTTTATGAATGAGAAAGGAAAGCCAGTAGTTGAATTTCAAAATGAAAAATGGATGTGCGACTTTGGGTTTTTAATTTTACACGTAATTTTAATTACGGTAAAATTTAAGAAACGGCACCAAAACCCCTGTCCCTGTCCCTGTCCCTGTCCCTGTGCCGGACGCGTCCGCGAAACGAACGCTTACGATAAGAGAGGGAAACCGGTCGCGTCCGCGAAACGTACGCTTACGATGAGAGAGAGAGATCGCTAGCGTACGCGGTGGCGATACGAAGCTCCGCGTAGAGAGAGAACTGCCTGCCTGGTATATTAGTGAGAGGGGGAAGAGGGAGAGGGGGCATCCCGCTCGGAGAGAGAGGAAAGAAAGGTAGTTTAAATCTCGCGGGCTTTTTTGAGTGAAGGGAAACAAGATGATAATTTTCGTGCACTACTGCACTTTGTGCGCGTGATACATCAGAGATTATGCTGGATGGTTAGGTTAGGTTTCGTAAAATAGAGGGGACGCTTTACGGTCATAGTGATTTCTGGTTTAGGGGATCCAGGATTTTGTTTAAATACATTATTTGATTCGTATGGTTTTTAAAAATTATACTTTAGTGGGGTGCACAATTTAGTTTCATTAATATTATTTGAAATGTGACGTTATTAGAAATTAAAGGGATACACGATTGTGTTTCAGAAATGTTTTTAGTTGTACGATTTATTGGAAATCAACTATACGGGGGGTCACGTGAGCCGTGTATTAGTGAGAGGGGGAAGAGGGAGAGGGGGCATCCCGCTCGGAGAGAGAGGAAAGAAAGTTAGTTTAAATCTCGCGGGCTTTTTTGAGTGAAGGGAAACAAGATGATAATTTTCGTGCACTACTGCACTTTGTGCGCGTGATACATCAGAGATTATGCTGGATGGTTAGGTTAGGTTTCGTAAAATAGAGGGGACGCTTTACGGTCATAGTGATTTCTGGTTTAGGGGATCCAGGATTTTGTTTAAATACATTATTTGATTCGTATGGTTTTTAAAAATTATACTTTAGTGGGGTGCACAATTTAGTTTCATTAATATTATTTGAAATGTGACGTTATTAGAAATTAAAGGGATACACGATTGTGTTTCAGAAATGTTTTTAGTTGTCAACTATACGGGGGGTCACGTGAGCCGTGTAAAATTACTATTAAGGCCCAGCCCTTGGGCCATCTTGTTAGTTGATATCACTGCTCATTTAAACGAGCTTAATACGCGATTGCAAGGAAACAATCAGTTAATAAATCACTTGTTCGATCATATCACAGCGTTTGAAGTAAAGTTCAGATTGTGGGAGGCGCAGATTAAATCCAAAAATCTTGCTCATTTTGCATCTTTATCAAAATGCTAAGTTTCAAGCCCACTGAAATATTCCAAGCTAGTTTCAACCTTGAGAACGGAATTCGATGCTAGATTCCAAGATTTCAAGCAAAGTAAGAATCTTATGGAAATCTTTTCATCTCCGTTTTCTGTGGATATTGATAAAGAACCTGATCACATGCAAATGGAGGTCATTGACATTCAGTGTGATTCCAACTTAAAAGAAAGATTTCAACAGGTAGAGTTGGTGGATTTTTACAAAAATTTTCTTCCCAAGGAAAAATATCCAGATATCCGACGAAATGCACTTTTCATGTGCTCGCTCTTTGGTAGCACTTACATATGCGAACAAGTATTTTCCAGAATGAAGCATACCAAGAGTAAAGAACGTAATCGCTGGAAAACTTCCTTCGAATCTCAACTACCCAAATTGATCCAAATATCGACGAACTTATTAGTTCAATGCAGTGCCAGATCTCGCATTAATCAATGATTCCTATTTTCTGCTTTGTTTTTCCTATTTATGTGATATTTCTGATAAGATAAAAATCTATTGGTATTTCAGTGTCATTATTTTTTTACTCCTTGTGATATCAAAAAAATGCGGTGGGCGCCATGTTTGATTCATTGACGCCATATTTACTGGTGGCATATCATGTGGCAGATCTGCCACATGACGCCATGACCCCAATTCGGTACTTTCTATCTACTTATGATCCTGAGATACCGGCATCTCCAACATGATTGCAATGAAGAATGAAACGAAAATGGATCGCAACTAAGTTATGAAATAATTAACGGGTAACCAAAACGTAGGATAAAAAACATGAAAACTTTAACCTGTCAATGAGGTCAGATATTACGTCGAAATATAACGTTTTGTTGATATATAACACCTAATAGTTGAAAAAAATTCTTACGAGCATAAAAAGATGTGTAATAAGAAGCAATGTTTTTATGGATAATAAGTATATGACGAAATTATTTTCTTTAATCTATAAAAAACGCTATATACGAATGAACACCGATTTTTTTGTTGATATGCCTTGTTAATACTTTGTTGGTTGATATCAAGTCTAACGTTGCGATCACTAAACTGATAACGTATTTTGATTATTACTGTTTATAACAGTAATTTGAATAAATATATACTTCTTTCGGGTGTTTATAGTGATTTGTATATAAACAACATTAACGTCTACATAAATTACTCTCAAAAACGCCTAACGTATTATGTATAATGACATGATAGTCATTATTATTCAAAGGTCTAATATTATAGAAACTCCGAGCCCTAATTAAATCTCACGAAAGAAGTCGAGGCTCAGGGAAGGCATCTACGAAGCAAGTACTTTTGAGAAAGGAAACGGTTCTTCCATCCAGAGATATGATTATCAAGAGTGATGATAACAAACGTGAATTAATTAAAGCCATTTGCGATTTAAACAACCTAACATCAATCTTATTGGTGAGGAGCAATGTTTGGTTCACCACGAAGAGGCTGACGTGACGATTATTAGCTATCTTCTTAAACGCCACGGAGAAGGAGGTAAAACTCATATTCAAGTTACAGCGGACGATACAGACATTTCTCTCCTCCTGATTTACTTTGTTTGGAAGTACAATATAAAGACAACAGTCTCCATGAAGAAGTTTGATGGACGGGTAATTGATATAAATAAAACCGTTTCAAATCTACGTGATAGAGCAGGGTCGATTTTGCCATTTCATGCCCTAATTGGGTGCGATTCAGTTTCTTATCCTTTTGGGAAGGGTAAAGTAATTGCCTTAAAAACATTATTTAAAAGAAACATTGACATCATCTCAATCTGTGACGAGGACGCCTCAGAGGAAACTAATATGAATTCGGGAAAACTATTCATGATAAGTTTATATGGAGGTAGCAAAGAGACAGACACGAGCGCATTAAGGTTTGAAACTTTTAGCAGAAAATCTCTTCCACCCACAAATGAAGCCACAATTCAGCATATTAAACGTGCTCGCCTTCAAGTAATAATATTTATTATTAACCATTCTGAGTGAGTATGGTCAAACAGTGTTGAAGGACAACCTATAAAATGAATTTTTATTTTAATATGTAACATCATGACCTAAAATATTATTCTAAACTGGTGTTATCATAAAACCATTCTACTTACCCGGGAAGAAATGCATTGAACATATTCTAGTATGTTCTCTTAAGGACTCGGGTCCAAGGCGCAACTTTTGTAACTGAAATGAGTTTGGGCTGATAGTGATTAGTGACTCTGTATTTATGACAAATCATTTTGTCCTCTATTGGATGTATCAACACTTTCGTTAAATTTATTAGTTAAATAATATGGTTTTTTTTTCAAATGTAATAATCATATTAGCGATTTATAATTGTTTAACTTTAAATGAGTATGTTTCATAGATTTAAGTTATATTGCTAAGTTAAAAAATTGGGGCGCGCGACGCGCCGCCGCCTTAAAGCAAGACAGATCTCTCTCTCTCTCTCTCTCGTCTCCCGCTACAGCCACGCAGAAAGTGGCGGGCGTCGGGGAGGGGGGTGGGGGTCCAGATCCTGCTACCTCTCTCTTCCCTAGACTCTAACTTAACTCGCTCCATAATCTAAGCGAGGGTGGCTCGATTGGTAGAGTGTCATCCGTCTTCACTGGCGTCTAGTATGGATCGGGACGTCGCGGGTTCGCCTCCCGACACCGGCAGAGAAATAATTCCATTTGAAATAAAATGCGTTACGCCACCTATGAGGTGAACCGTGAACTACGGGTGAATTTAGAGTTCAAAATTCGCGGGTAATTTGAAATTCGAAATTTTCATTTATGACGAAACTCATCGGGTTACAACATATCCAGCCAGCCGACCAGCCAACAGAGGTCGGAACAATAGTTTTCCCAGCTCTAAAGAGCGGAAACTCTAAAAACAAGTCTGGATCTAAACAAAATCACTGGAATATAATAACTTACAGAATTGCCTTGGCCATTTACACCAAGAGTAAAGCAGCATTTGAAGCAATACGTGACTTTGTGATTCTTCAACTTCCTAGTCTTGACACTGTGAGAGCCAAAGCTAAGAAGTACGAGGCTGAACCTGGAATTGATTTTAAATACATGAAGGATTAATCTGAAAAATATTCTTCCTTCAGAAATGAAAAAATAAAGAAGAAAAAGAGCCAATTGGTGAAGGTTTTCTCATATTCGACGAAGTGAAAGTTATAGACCAAGTCATATGGAATTCAAAATCTCACGCGTTTATGGATTGGCCATGACAGAAGAGGAATTTCCAAGCTTGCATGACGTCTTTTCTAATGCAAAAAAAAAAAACACCAACCGTGGCTCAGTATATTTTGCAATTTTTATGGAGAGATATGTCCTCAAATTTTGACGTAATAGGACCTTATTACTCTTCAAGCTACTCAGTTAACATATTTTTTATGATGACAAACCTTTACGAAGTGGTAAGAATATTTGAACAGTTTAATTTCAAAGTTATCGGCTTGGTTTGCGATGGAGCTAGCTTTCTCTTATGAAGTTGACAATCAACACTAAAGGGGCGTTTGGATATAAATAAAGAAAAAGACAAATATAACTTCGATGTATCCCCTAAATTTAAGCACCCGTTTGCTATAGATAGATATATTTATCGGTTAACTTGCCCTACTCATGATCTAAAGAATTTCATTGGCCAACTATACGCATCTCGAGAAGATGGGCCGAAAGATTTTACCAGAAAAGGAGTTAAATTTAGATGGAAGCAAATAGAAGAAAAGGGAGGAGGAAAGGGCAAAGAACGGCCAAATGCGTTCTGTACCAAGGCTTTTTAAAAGCTACATTATTAGAGATGCGTGGACAAATCTAAATGTAAAAACGTCAAAAATCATGCAGCAACCTCCAGTGTTATCAGAATTGTACACGCATTCACAAGACAGTAGCGCAACTAAAGATAGCCGTTCTGGAGCAAGTAATAGCTAGTAATAAGCTTTTTGAAAATGGTTTACTATATAAGGGGAGAACTGACTGTAAAGATTCATTAATTTTGAAATCAATTAGGGAGGGATATACGTTTTCTTACAAGGAATCCAGGATATTTTATTTCACGTTCGCGAATAAGTGGTAGCGCTGTTGAAAACTTAGTCGCGCAGTTCAAATATTCAACTGGAAGTAAACTTTCAAGCGTAAACTACAGCCACGCTCGTAAAGCTGTGACTGTACGAGCAAATATTACGGGTAGACACTCTTCAAACAAAGACTACAGAGATCTGGGGACTTGTAAAAATCAGATTATGAAAATCATAAATAAGCGGGAGTTTAACAACTTGAATCACGTGTATCTTCTAGATTTTTTCAATAAATGAACCACATTTCCATTAAAGTAAATTTTTTTTAATATATTGTAAAAATATATTTTAAACATAATTAACCCAAATTTATTTTTAAAGTAACTAGGAACGTGGATTTTATCAGGAGTAAATGTCATTTAAATCTGATTTTAATCCTGGAACCAGGGATCCCGATAATATATTACCTTCTTCACTGTCTCTCTTATATTTAAAATTGGATTTTTATTAATAAAAACATATTTTAAAAATATTTGACCCACATTTTATTTTAAATGAACTAGGAACATTGATTTTATCAGCGCGAAATGTCACTTAAGTCTGATTAAAGCTATTTAAATCTGAATTTAATCAATATCTAAATAAATCAAATAGTTTTTTTGACTTGTTGATTATAAACAAACGCCTTTCACTTGGGTTTTCTTTAGCTATTTGACCATTTGAAAACTTTATGAGTTCATTTAGTTCCATTTCATTATCGAAAAAGGAATTTACCAACTTTAAAGTTGCATGTTTCTAATTCAAGTTCACCTTTATGAATAAACTTTACTCTTAGCCTAATTGTCACTCAGTCGTAAGCAGACGAACACTAGCAGACAGGAGAAAATCGATATCCCAGCATGACTTTCGAAACTTTGCTGCTACGCTATTGGTTAGAAAAAATCATACTTATTTTGAATTATATAGAATTATAACAACATATGATCTCAGTGACGTTTACCGTTCCCTACACCCGGACACTCCCAGTTTTACCTGGCGTGCTAGGAATAATGGGAACTCATCGTGCAGGGTACATAGCATCAAGCACGTACCAACATTTTTTTCGGATCATGAGGCGGTTCTTTGTAAACTCGTAGTTTTCGATAATTATCCAATGACGCTAATTTTATCGATTCCATCCGTGCTGAACTTGAGAGGCTCTCTGCCACCAAGCCTCCGGGACGCCCTTGGGTCTCCTGGTGGTTTGATGTCATGAAGCTAACCATTAAGGCTTCTTCAGTACGTTTTTGGCACCGCAAGGATGTCAATGATCGGAAACTCATTTAAAATCTAGAAAACACGGTATTTAACTCTGATCCAAACACGCTTTGGGGCGTCAAAATGCTGAGAGACTCCATGAGTTTCCCTTGGGGCGTTCTGCTGACTCCCTTGCCCGTGCCCGCTCCACCCATTTTACCGCTATTGACACGCCATCGCGTGATTTTTACCGCCTTGAGCAAAAGGCTGTTGAAACTAACTTCATGGCCGGTGTGTACGACCCGACTGGTGTGCTCATTACCGACCCAGAAGCCATTAGAGACGTAGTTATCCGTTTCTACTCTACCCTTTACACTCCATCATCCGCCCCTTTTGACGACGATACCTACTCCGACTTAACATCAGGCATGACTCCGCTAAGCCCTATTCACGCGCCTCTCCTGGGGGATACCATTACTCTCCCTGAAGCAACCGCCGCCCTCAACAAACTCTCCCGCGGAAAGGCCTGTGGCATCGACGGCATTCCGGTAGAGTTTTACATTACTTTCTGGCAAACACTTGGCCCTATCCTGGTAGAGGTTTTCAACACCCTTCAACAATATAAACAGTTGTGGCCCATTTTCTCAACCTCCGTCATATCCTTACTACCTAAATCAGGCAACCTCTTTAACTTAGCGAACTGGCGCCCAGTCTCGCTAACCAATAGCTACTATAAAATTTTCACCAGGATTCTTGCCAACCGCGTTAATACTGTTATAGGGGACTTAGTCCACGAATCCCAGACCTCTTCCGTCCCTGGGCGTTGTATTTACGACACCTTGACCTCAATACGTGACAACATTCATTTGGCCAATGCCTTTCATGAACCCCTAGCCCTCGTCAATATTGACTTTAGAAAAGCTTTCGATAATGTCGACCACAACTTACCTCTTACGCCTCCTCACATCTCTCAATTTCCCCAAAGGTTTTATTGACCTTCTGACAATTATTTATTCCAATTCCTCGTTTATGATTAAAGTTAATAATTCCCTTACAAGCCGTATTCCTTTTGGGAAAGGTATCTGTCAAGGCTGCCCCTTATCAGGTTTACTCTTTGTCTTAGCCCTAGAACCTCTGCTACATAACTTGCGCCGATCGGTTCCCCGTGCCATACACCTACCCCATCACAAAGCGATTACAGCCGTTTTCGCCGATGACTTAACTGCCCTCATCCGTTGTCATTCTGAGTTCGCCATCCTTGACGACAGCCTCCGGGCTTACTGTCGAATGACGGGGGCGTCGGTAAACTACGATAAATCGTTCGTTTTCTGGTGTGGAAGCTGGGCCGTCTCACCTCCAGCCATCCGTCCCCCCATTCCCTCCAGTACCGACGGTGGTAAGTTCCTTGGGGTTTACCTAGGGAACTCTCCCCAATTTGAACACAAAAACTGGCCGGAACTCTCGTCTCGCATGACAAAGGTTTTTGGGCGTTGGCTACGCCTAAGTCACCTTTGCTCGCTCCCCGGTAGGATTCTTCTTATTAATCAGCTCGCGGCATCCGTACTTTGGCATAGGCTCAAAGTGCTTACCCCTCCGTCCACGTTTGTCAAGGATTGGCAGGATCAGCTCCTCAATTTTTTATGGGCGGGTATACATTGGGTCTCCGCCCCGTCACCGTACTCCCACCGCCTTTTTGGCAGATTAGGCTTAGTTAACTTATCCGCGAAAATTGCCTCTTTCCGGATACATACAATATCCCGATTTTTGACAAAACCCCGCCACATCACGTCCACTCCCTATTTAAACAACACATCCCCCGGTTTCCTTCGGTTACACAGGCCCTTCTCGACACTTCTAGCGTAAATTCCGCCATCAACTTTTATTATGAAGCGTTGAACGCGTGGTTCTATATCCCCATGAAAATTGAGGCCGGTTTCTCTTCTAAAGAAGCGATTTTAGGCCTTCCGATTGTTAATTCCCCATTTTTACAAACAGTCACGGGACTAGCCTTAATCCCGCTTTTTCCTTTAGTATCGGTGGCGGTCTATGTATCGTCACCGAACAGGAAATCGCTGGCCTTTCACGCCGTTATCGACTATACGAGTCACCACCCACTAAAACTCTTTACGATTCCGTTATTCATAGCCGTTTCCCACCAACACCGCCCTTGGCCCTCTCACGCCGAATCCTGGAGCCAAGTTAGCCCCCCCCCAACCCGCAACACAATTTATGCAATTTTACATTTACAATTTTTTTGGTGGTCTTCGCTGACCTTTACAAATCCGTTGCCTCTCTGTCTCTGATGGCTGATGGTTTCATGACCCATGTGTCTCCCACCACCAAAGTAATCTTTAATCGCGTTGCTGCTCGTTTTCGGGTTGAGCGTTCGCGTGCCACGAACGCCGTCCTCCTCGACTGGTTTTTTCACCGTTGGGGGGTTGGTAGGGAACCAGTATGGTTTCCTTAATTTGCCTTTGTTTTCTCCAAATTTTATTTAATACGTTTATAATAAAAAATTTTTGTACAGAAAGAGAAAAAAGGTCTAAAAACAAAGTCAATGAAGACACGTCAAAGTGAGGGTAAAAACACTAAATAATCCTCCAAAGACGAACCGGATCGGATTTGTTGTATTAAAAACTCGACAGCGCGTTTTTCTCCAGAGACGTTGCGGATACGGCGCCCGATGTCATGGACCAAGTTGAGTCCCTCCCTTCCAAATGACCCCATAGTTTCGATGGCCACCGCCGCAAACATAAAACGGTTCTCCAGCGACGAATATTTCGCTCTCATCTTACTCTCAGCCTGGAACTCGGCCCAGAGAAAGGCTGATGCTGAGGAGGCTAGGTATGAAGGCGCGAGAGGGTCAGTGCATGTGAAATCCCAAACGAGAGATTTCCCGCCCGACCAAAGGACTAACGACAACCCGTCCGGGCGCTTTCCGTCGTCCCTGGACAAAACCGGTGGTTCCAGTATGGAGGGCACCTCGGCCGAACGCAAGGCACGTCTCAGGAGATCATTCACAGCGCCGTGTCGTGACAAACGCCCCGCGCTTCTCTTGCAGCTTAAACCATGGGTACCGCGCGACCCAACCTTGGAGCCACACTTACATGTATGCGAGACACATATCTCGGCGCCTAACCGGAGGCCAACCGCGATACGAAAAGAGGCGTCGTCGAGAAGTGTGCCAAGCGAAGAAGAAGGAAGCGCGTTCAACCAGAACCCGGATTCCTTAGAGGCAATAGATGTCCACCGAGCCTTATCCTGGGCATCCAACGGTAAGTCAAGTAAAGACTTGTGTGAGTTCGCGACCAGTGGACGCTCCCACTCACGTTGTACACCCCGAAGGTCCTCAGCAGGGAAATCCTGATGGGATAAGTCACGCCATCTGGCAAGGCCTTCCTCGCACGACGGATCACTGCCGCCCTTTAACGCTAACGGCAAGATGTCTTCCACCAGCTCAGCTACACTGAAACTGGAGGCCAGAAAAGCTGGCAACGACAGCT
This sequence comes from Phalangium opilio, assembly GCA_019434445.1. NCBI lineage: Eukaryota > Metazoa > Arthropoda > Arachnida > Opiliones > Phalangiidae > Phalangium > Phalangium opilio. Next base: position 60,039 of record JAEQBA010000069.1, on the reverse strand, counting down.
TAGATGCGTGACGAATTCCGAAACCTCCCTTGGATACAGGAAGGGCCACCTGCTCCCACTGGGGGGCCGCCATTAACGTATTGGTCACATTCTGGATAGTCTGTTGCAAGACAACGTCAAAGGCTGCCAGGTCGTCAGTACAGCGCCAGGTAGGCGCACAACGTAGCAAGTACGACAGTTTCGGGATGGCCATTGAGTTTTTCAAGAGGAAAAAACCGCAGTGAGAGGAAATATGAGGAAGGTTCTTGGCCATAGTTTTTAGTGCCGTGATTTTAAGATCCAGGCCTTTGGAGATGGCCTCATCCAAGAGCGGCGCACCCAATAAAAAATACTCCGAACGGGGGACTATCGAAAGACCCGGCGCCTCCGCTTCAAAAAGGGCCCTAAAAATCCTCGTCCTGTTCGGCGGGGTTAACAATCAATAATTCGCATTTGTTTTCTTCTTTTGAGTTTCTGAACATTGTTATATTCTTGTGCTAATTTTTATGTATATAGTTCCGCTTTTTCTCTATTGTACATTATTTAGTTGATTTTTCCTGTACTACACCCATAGTCATTGTCCATATTTTTATTGCCTTTCCTCAATTATTGTTGTTACTCAGGATTTCCTAATTTGTACCTGATTGTTCCTAAGAATATCCTCAAATGTACCTGATTAATTGTAACTAATAATATTATCCTCATTTGTACCTGATTCATTGTAACTAAGAATATCCTCATTTGTGCCCACTTGTTGCAAATAAACTTTCCATTTGAAAAACAAAAAACTCTCTCTCTCCCTCTCTCTCTCGTCCAAATTTTATAAATAATTTCCACCTTCTAACTAGATATCAGTAAAGATATTAAAAGTTAACCTAAATTTTCTTTTAACAAGCTCGTTTTCTTTCCTTCACAATAAAAGTCTTAAAACACAAAATGCCCTAATATCCCAATCACCCCTAAGTTAGCGTTTTTTTCCATAGAAAATAAACGAAAGGAGTAGGAGACCAGCAGCGCAGAGAGACCAACTTCAAGTTTTAACCGTTTGGTTTTAGCTGTTAGCTGTTATTTTCAGTTGTGAACATTGTTACCGGCTTTCATTTTCTCATTTAATTATTCGGCTTTTCCATCGGAAGCTTTGAACGTCAGTTTTAAAGTACATCTTTGCCCATGCTTTAATTGCGGTTGGCTTTATTATTAAGCCTCACATTTGCGCTAAACGCAGGAGGCTATAGGCAACCCCAGGCTTCTTTTAGGGAACTTCAATCGATTATCGTATGTTCCTAGCATAGACTCCATCTCCTCTGAAGTTATTTCATATATGGAATAGTCGAATATGTCTATTTGAAGGGATCTCTTGCAGCGCGTATGCCATCATGAATGAGATTTTCACTAGGCTTCAATGAGTTTGGCTGAAGACCCAGACGTAATTAATATGAGTTCTAAATATTATGATATCATGTCCCAAATAACGATATTTTCAAACCGCTTCTCCTCTCCACGCATAAAGTGCCATAACATCTAACAAGCATTATTACGACAAAGATTCGATACTCGATTATGAACTATCGCCACCCTAACCAAGTTTGCCATATTATGAATAAAGGCTGATTACTCGTGACTATTCATCCGAATTGAATTTGGTGAAAACTTTTCAAATATGAATCGACCCCAAGAATTCCGAAAATCGCATTTAAATCCTCGAGAATCCAATATTTTCAAAGTTGATAATTTTGACATTTCCGGCTTCGGGTATAAGTATGCTAAGGACAACAGTGGAACGGGTAAAGTATGAAAGAATAATGCAAAACTTTTATAACGCACTTTATTCCAGACCGCTAGCTTGAATAATTTTTGAAATATAGTAAAATATGTGTGAAAAACGCAACGCGCAAAGACTTTTTAACAGTCTGTACTGTTGGTCCATGAGAGGTATGCCTGCAGAATTAAGTGAGATCGTAACAAATGAAATTCTAGTAATAAACTTATAATCTACTTGCCATTTTCAAGAGAGACAGAGATTATAAATGTACTTTGCTTTTCATACGCTTCAAATATATTGATAATATAGTTTTTTTCCCAAAAGTTCTATTTGCCTTTTGAATATACTAAATGACTTTTGTTTCGAGAAAACTTAACCCGAATTGGAAAAATGGATCATTTACCGAAATGAAAAGGAGTTACCTAAAGCCGGCATAAATTTATAACACGCGAAACTGTTTTTATCCTAAACTTAATTAAATATTTATCTTTTTTGTTTTTCAAATGGAAAGTTTATTTGCAACAAGTGGGCACAAATGAGGATATTCTTAGTTACAATGAATCAGGTACAAATGAGGATAATATTATTAGTTACAATTAATCAGGTACATTTGAGGATATTCTTAGGAACAATCAGGTACAAATTAGGAAATCCTGAGTAACACAATAATTGAGGAAAGGCAATAAAAATACATTACATACAATAAGGTAGATCTCTTCAAAAACTCGGAACAACCAAGTATATATGGTGTAGTGGTTATCACGTCCGCTTTACACGCGGAAGGCCCCAGGTTCGAGCCCTGGTAGATACATGTTTTGACCATCGTGATTAGACATAATAATAAGCTACTTCTCTTCGAAAACTATATGTTAACACGTATCTATGGTGTAGTGGTTATCAAGTCCGCTACACAGGCGGATGTCTCAGGTTCGAGCCCTGATAAATACAAGTTTTGACCTTCGTGATTAGACATAATAATAAGGTAGATCTCTTTGAAAACTCAGAATAACCAAGTACCTTTGGTGTAGTGGTTTTCACATCCGCTTTACACGTGGAAAGGTCTCAGGTTCGAGCCCTGATAGATACATGTTTTGACCATCGTGATTAGACATAATAATAAGGTAGATCTCTTCGAAAACTCAGAACAACCAAGTATCTATGGTGTAGTGGTTATCACGTCCGCTTTACACGCGGAAGGTCCCAGGTTCGAACCCTGGTAGCTACATGTTTTGACCATCGTGATTAGACATAATAATAAGCTACATCTCTTCGAAAACTTTATATTAACACGTATCTATGGTGTAGTGGTTATCACGTCCGCTTTACACGTGGTAGGTCCCAGGTTCAAGCCCTGGTTGATACATGTTTCGACCATCGTGATTAGACATATCAATAAGGTAGATCTCTTCGAAAACTCAGTATTACCACGTATCTGTTGTGCAGTAGTTATGACGTTCGATTTTCACGCTTAGTGTCCCAAGTTGAAACACTAGAAGCTACATGTTTTGACCATGGTGATTAGACATCATAATAATAAGGTAGATCTCTCCGAAAACAATATGTTAACACGTATCTATGGTGTAGTGGTTATCACGTCCGCTTTACACGTGGAAATGTCTCAGGTTCGAGCCCTGATTGAAACATGTTTTGACCATCGTGTATAGACATAATAATAAGCTACATCTCCTCGAAAACCTTCTATTAACACTTATCTATGGTGTAGTGGTTATCACATCAGCTTCACACGCGGAAGGTCAAAGGTTCTAGCCCTGGTAGATACATGTTTTGACCATCGTGATTAGACATAATAATAAGCTACATCTCTTCGAAAACTATATGTTAACACGTATCTATGGTGTAGTGGTTATCACGTCCGCTTTACGCGTGGAAAGGTCTCAGGTTCGAGCCCTGAGTGATACATGTTTTGACCATCGTGATTAGACATATAAATATGGTAGATCTCTTCGAAAACTCAGAACAACCAAATATCTATAGTGTAGTGGTTATCACGTCCGCTTTACACGTGGAAAGGTCTCAGGTTCGAGCCCTGATTCATACATGTTTTGACCATCGTGATTAGACATAATAATAAGGTAGATCTCTTCGAAAACTCAGAACAACCAAATAACTATGGTGTAGTGGTTATCACGTCCGCTTTACACGCGGAAGGCCCCAGGTTCGAGCCCTGGTAGATACATGTTTTGACCATCGTGATTGGACATAATAATAAGCTACATCTCTTCGAAAACTATAGGTTAACACGTATCTATGGTGTAGTGGTTATCACGTCCGCTATACACGCGGATGTCTCAGGTTCGAGCCCTGATAGACACAAGTTTTGACCATCGTGATTAGACATAATAATAAGGTAGATCTCTTCGAAAACTTAGAATGACCAAGTACCTATGGTGTAGTGGTTATCACGTCCGCTTTACACGTGGAAAGGTCTCAGGTTCGAGCCCTGATAGATACATGTTTTGACCATCGTGATTAGACATAATAATAAGGAAGATCTCTTCGAAAACTCAGAACAACCCAGTATCTATGGTGTAGTGGTTATCACGTCCGCCTTACACGCGGAAGGTCCCAGGTTCTAGCCCTGATAGATACATGTTTGGACCATCGTGATTAGACATAATAATAAGCTACATCTCTTCGAAAACTATATGTTAACACGTATCTATGGTGTAGTGGTTATCACGTCCGCTTTACACGTGGAAAGGTCTCAGGTTCGAGCCCTGATAGATACATGTTTTGACCATCGTGATTAGACATAATAATAAGGTAGATCTCTTCGAAAACTCAGAACAACCAAGTATCTATGGTGTAGTGGTTATCACGTCCGCTTTACACGTGGAAGGTCCCAGGTTCAAGCCCTGGTTGATACATGTTTCGACCATCGTGATTAGACATATCAATAAGATAGATCTCTTCGAAAACTCAGTATTACCACGTATCTGTTGTGCAGTAGTTATGACGTTCGATTTTCACGCCTAGTGTCCCAAGTTGAAACACTGGAAGCTACATGTTTTGACCATCGTGATTAGACATAATAATAAGCTACATCTCTTCGAAAACTTTATATTAACACGTATCTATGGTGTAGTGGTTATCACGTCCGCTACACACGCGGATGTCTCAAGTTCGAGCCCTGATAGATACAAGTTTTGACCATCGTGATTAGACATAATAATAAGCTACATCTCTTCGAAAACTATATGTTAACACGTATCTATGGTGTAGTGGTTATCACGTCCGCTACACACGCGGAAGGTCTCAGGTTCGAGCCCTGATAGATACATGTTTTGACCATCGTGATTAGACATAATAATAAGGTAGATCTCTTCGAAAACTCAGAATAACCAAGTACCTATGGTGTAGTGGTTATCACGTCCGCATTACACGTGGAAAGGTCTCAGGTTCGAGCCCTGATAGATACATGTTTTGACCATCGTGATTAGACATAATAATAAGGATGATCTCTTCGAAAACTCAGAACAACCAAGTATCTAGGGTGTAGTGGTTATCACGTCCGCTTTACACGTGGAAGATCCCAGGTTCAAGCCTTGGTTGATACATGTCTCGTCCATCGTGATTAGACATATCAATAAGGTAGATCTCTTCGAAAACTCAGAACAACCGAGTATCTGTGGTGTAGTGGTTATCACGTCCGCTTTACACGCGGAAGGTCCAAGGTTCGAGGCCTGGTAGATACATGTTTTGACCATCGTTATTAGACATAATAATAAGGTAGATCTCTTCGAAAACTCAGAACAACCAAGTGTCTATGGTGTAAGGGTTATCACGTCCGCTTTACACACGGAAGGCCCCAGGTTCGAGCCCTGGTAGATACATGTTTTGACCATCGTGATTAGACATAATAATAAGCTACTTCTCTTCGAAAACTATATGTTAACACGTATCTATGGTGTAGTGGTTATCACGTCCGCTACACACGCGGATGTCTCAGGTTCGAGCCCTGATAGATTCAAGTTTTGACCATCGTGGTTAGACATAATAATAAGGTAGATCTCTTCGAAAACTCAGAATAACCAAGTACCTATGGTGTAGTTGTTATCACGTACGCTTTACACGTGGAAAGGTCACAGGTTCGAGCCCTGATAGATACATGTTTTGACCATCGTGATTAGACATAATAATAAGGTAGATCTCTTCGAAAACTCAGAAAAATGAAGTATCTATGGTGTAGTGGTTATCACGTTTGCTTTACAGGCGAAAGGTCCAAGGTTCGAGCCCTGGTAGATACATGTTTTGACCATCGTGATTAGACATAATAATTAGCTACATCTCTCCGAAAACTATATGTTAACACGTATCTATGGTGTAGTGGCTATCACGTCCGCTTTACACGTGGAAAGGTCTCAGGTTCGAGCCCTGATAGATACATGTTTTGACCATCGTGATTAGACATAATAATAAGGAAGATCTCTTCGAAAACTCAGAACAACCAAGTATCTATGGTGTAGTGGTTATCACGTCCGCCTTACACGCGGAAGGTCCCAGGTTCTAGCCCTGATAGATACATGTTTGGACCATCGTGATTAGACATAATAATAAGCTACATCTCTCCGAAAACTATATGTTAACACGTATCTATGGTGTAGTGGCTATCACGTCCGCTTTACACGTGGAAAGGTCTCAGGTTCGAGCCCTGATAGATACATGTTTTGACCATCGTGATTAGACATAATAATAAGGAAGAGCTCTTCGAAAACTCAGAACAACCAAGTATCTATGGTGTAGCGGTTATCACGTCCGCTTTACACGTGGAAGGTACCAGGTTCAAGCCCTGGTTGATACATGTTTCGACCATCGTGATTAGACATATCAATAAGATAGATCTCTTCGAAAACTCAGTATTACCACGTATCTGTTGTGCAGTAGTTATGACGTTCGATTTTCACGCCTAGTGTCCCAAGTTGAAACACTGGAAGCTACATGTTTTGACCATCGTGATTAGACATAATAATAAGCTACATCTCTTCGAAAACTTTATACTAACACGTATCTATGGTGTAGTGGTTATCACGTCCGCTACACACGCGGATGTCTCAAGTTCGAGCCCTGATAGATACATGTTTTGACCATCGTGATTAGACATAACAATAAGCTACTTCTCTTCGAAAACTATATGTTAACACGTATCTATGGTGTAGTGGTTATCACGTCCGCTACACACGCGGATGTCTCAGTTTCGAGCCCTGATAAATACAAGTTTTGACCATCGTGATTAGACATAATAATAAGGTAGATCTCTTCGAAAACTCAGAATAACCAAGTACCTATGGTGTAGTGGTTATCACGTCCGCTTTACACGTGGAAAGGTCTCAGGTTCGAGCCCTGATAGATACATGTTTTGACCATCGTGATTAGACATAATAATAAGGTAGATCTCTTCGAAAACTCAGAACAACCAAGTATCTATGGTGTAGTGGTTATCACGTCCGCTTTACACGTGGAAGATCCCAGGTTCAAGCCCTGGTTGATACATGTCTCGTCCATCGTGATTAGACATAATAATAAGCTACATCTCTCCGAAAACTATATGTTAACACGTATCTATGGTGTAGTGGCTATCACGTCCGCTTTACACGTGGAAAGGTCTCAGGTTCGAGCCCTAATAGATACATGTTTTGACCATCGTGATTAGACATATCAATAAGGTAGATCTCTTCGAAAACTCAGTATTACCACGTATCTGTTGTGCAGTAGTTATGACGTTCGATTTTCACGCCTAGTGTCCCAAGTTGAAACACTGGAAGCTACATGTTTTGACCATCGTGATTAGACATAATAATAAGCTACATCTCTTCGAAAACTATATGCTAACACGTATCTATGGTGTAGTGGTTATCACGTCCGCTACACACGCGGATGTCTCAAGTTCGAGCCCTGATAGATACATGTTTTGACCATCGTGATTAGACATAATAATAAGGTAGATCTCTTCGAAAACTCAGAACAACCAAGTATCTATGGTGTAGTGGTTATCACGTCCGCTTTACACGCGGAAGGACCCAGGTTCGAGCCCTGGTAGATACATGTTTTGACCATCGTGATTAGACATAACAATAAGCTAGATCTCTTCGAAAACTATGTGTTCACACGTATCTATGGTGTAGTGGTTATCACGTCCGCTACATACGCGGATGTCTCAGGTTCGAGCCCTGATAGATACATGTTTTGACCATCGTGATTAGACATAATAATAAGGTAGATCTCTTCGAAAACTCAGAATAACCAAGTACCTATGGTGTAGTGGTTATCACGTCCGCTTTACACGTGGAAAGGTCTCAGGTTCGAGCCCTGATAGATACATGTTTTGACCATCGTGATTAGACATAATAATAAGGTAGATCTCTTCGAAAACTCAGAACAACTAAGTGTCTATGGTGTAGGGGTTATCACTTCCGCTTCACACGCGGAAGGTCCCAGGTTCGAGCCCTGGTAGATACATGTTTTGACCATCGTGATTAGACATAATAATAAGCTACATCTCTTCGAAAACTATATGTTAACACGTATCTATGGTGTAGTGGTTATCACGTCCGCTTTACACGTGGAAAGGTCTCAGGTTCGAGCCCTGATAGATACATGTTTTGACCATCGTGATTAGACATAATAATAAGGAAGATCTCTTCGAAAACTCAGAACAACCAAGTATCTATGGTGTAGCGGTTATCACGCCCGCTTTACACGTGGAAGGTACCAGGTTCAAGCCCTGGTTGATACATGTTTCGACCATCGTGATTAGACATATAAATAATGTAGATCTCTTCGAAAACTCAGTATTACCACGTATAGTGCTTTAAACCGAACACAGTTATCTGATTTGTGATCCGAACAGATCAAATATGTTTGCTTGACTTCAGCTATCAGATAAACAGTTGAGGACCGTTTTCTGTTCAGATCAGATGCATTTTTCAGATACACATTCGGATCAAATCATATCTGAGATAACAACCAGATTGAAGACATTTGAAACAGATATCTGTGGCATCGGTCGTAGTTTCGGATTAATACCTTTTAAGAATTTATACGTTTCAAATGTATTTATAACGCAAATTGGATGTTTGTTGTAGGTAGGATGCCGAGGGAAGCAGTTCAGTTTATTTTCCCAAACAATTGACTTGGTACTAGTAGAGATGTGAGTCAGTAATTTAACGTCCGTAAACTACCGGTGGTAATTTACCAAATTTTCGTAATTTTATAATGGTAAGAATTATTAAACCTTTTTGAAATTTTTGTGTCCTGGGAGTGAAACCAAGTGTACTATCCTTCCTGAGACTAAAACAATGTCCTCTCTTACTTCGGAGTCCCGTTTTCCTCTGTACCCCTTTCGTTCATGCGGCTGTTCTAGCTTAAAATAGTGATTCATTGTTAGTCACTGAAGTGGTGTTTACTTGAAAGCCGGACCAAGTAGTCACACGCACATGCTAGTGCTCTTTTATATGGGTCAAGGGCTCATTACGCGTTAAAAGTTCATTTTATATTTAAATGATCAACTATTACTGTATTTACTTAAAAACGGAGTTGCCAGGCGCCAGCCAGAACTACAAATCGTTAGTTAAAGATCGGATTAGAAAGACCACGGCTGCCGCAAAATCATGTAAAAAACTTTATATAGTTCTCACAATTCAACGTTGTTGAAATTTAATTTACTGTAAGCACGTAAAATTGAAATTAACAAATTTGGTGATGAACTGTAATTTTGATTTCGCAAAATTTGAATCAGTAATTTACGGAGTAAATTACCGTTTTTAAAATATATGTTAATTTCACATCCCTAGGTACGAGGTAATACTTGTCCTTAGAAGCGGGCAATTATTTGTGTGGCACCAATTTATTCAAAATCACAACAAAGGTTGCCATTGTAATTTGTTCCACCCATTTAATAAAGATAGAAAGAACTTATCGCGCCAGAGGGGGGGCTATGATTTATCAAAACGCAGTGACTAGTCTTGACCAGGGATCCGTGTAATTTTATTAGCAGGAATGAAGAACGGTTAGTATTTACTTCAGTGCGACTCATAGATCCAATCCCTTCAATTCGTAACGAACATTTTAAATTACCTAACAGGCTCACTTAAACTACATTTTGATGACGTTGCTGACGGTGACGGCCAAATATACATCGTTGCTTTTTACCTCCGCCACAATGACCAGCCTCTTCTTTCATACCCCCCCCCCCTATCTCAAGGAAGGGTGTCGTGGACTTTGACGCACGCAAAAAGTACCCTGTTCTCTATTCCCGCTTCTAAAATTACATGAATCTCTGTATTTCTGTCTTGACTATAGTCTGTCAAACGAAAGAAGAGCCCTGAGAAATTTGTCCAAATTGGTGTCGCCACCATCGACCCCATAGTACTTTATCAACTTGTTTTGTTTTGTCAATAGTCGTCTGTAATATAGTCTGCTATTATGTCATTAAAATATATTGCAATGCTAGTTCAACAAAGATAAAACTGGTGTCTTGTCGTTAATTTTGTTTTATATTCTTTAATACTCGATGATCGTAAAAAACCATGAAACATAAACGTATTAAATATATATTGCAAAATGTATTGGTTCTATTGCGATTAAGCCTATCTGTTTATAGCAGACTATATTACAGACGACTATTGACAAAACAAAACAAGTTGATAAAGTACTATGGGGTCGATGGTGGCGACACCAATTTGGACAAATTTCTCAGGGCTCTTCTTTCGTTTGACAGACTATAGATAATTGAAGGTTTTCATGTGTACTGGAATGGTTGTATATATAATCAGTGTATAAAGTTAAACGCGGATATCTGTAAAATTATAAAGATATCTGAACAGATATAAGATTAGAAATCGTTCAGATAGCGCTAGGTCGGATGAAAATTATCACCATCTCGGATCAGATTTAATAACTGAAAGTAAATACGACGTTCAATGAACTGTTGACGATTTTGCGGGAAAGATATCGTAATCAGATGTCATAAAAGAAGAAACAGTTCATAATTTTAAGCACTAACCACGTATCTGTTGTGCAGTAGTTATGACGTTCGATTTTCACGCCTAGTGTCCCAAGTTGAAACACTGGAAGCTACATGTTTTGACCATCGTGATTAGACATCATAATAATAAGCTACATCTCTTCGAAAACTTTACATTAACACGTATCTATGGTGTAGTGGTTATCACGTCCGCTACACACGCGGATGTCTCAAGTTCGAGCCCTGATAGATACATGTTTTGACCATCGTGATTAGACATAATAATAAGCTACATCTCTTCGAAAACTATATGTTAACACGTATCTATGGTGTAGTGGTTATCACGTCCGCTACACACGCGGATGTCTCAGGTTCGAGCCCTGATAGATACATGTTTTGACCATCGTGATTAGACATAATAATAAGGTAGATCTCTTCGAAAACTCTGAAAAATGAAGTATCTATGGTGTAGTGGTTATCACGTTTGCTTTACACGCGGAAGGTCCCAGGTTCGAGCCCTGGTAGATACATGTTTTGACCATCGTGATTAGACATAATAATAAGCTACATCTCTCCGAAAACTATATGTTAACACGTATCTATAGTGTAGTGTTTATCACGTCCGCTTTACACGTGGAAAGGTCTCAGGTTCGAGCCCTGATTGATACATGTTTTGACCATCGTGATTAGACATAATAATATGGTAGATCTCTTCGAAAACTCCGAACAACCTAATATCTATGGTGTAGTGGTTATCACGTCCGCTTTACACGCGGAAGGCCCCAGGTTCGAGCCGTGGTAGATACATGTTATGACCATCGTGATTAGACATAATAATAAGCTACATCTCTCCGAAAACTATATGTTAACACGTATCTATGGTGTAGTGGCTATCACGTCCGCTTTACACGTGGAAAGGTCTCAGGATCGAGCCCTGATAGATACATGTTTTGACCATCGTGATTAGACATAATAATAAGGAAGATCTCTTCGAAAACTCAGAACAATCAAGTTTCTATGGTGTAGTGGTTATCACGTCCGCTTTACACGTGGAAGGTCTCAGGTTCGAACCCTGATAGATACAAGTTTTGTCCATCGTGATTAGACATAATAATAACGTAGAAATCTTCGAAAACTCGGAATAACCAAGTATCTATAGTGTAGTGGTTATCTCGTCCGCATTACACGCGGAAGGTCCCAGGTTCTAGCCCTGGTAGATACATGTTTTGACCATCGTGATTAGACATAATAATAAGGTAGATCTCTTCGAAAACTCAGAACAACTAAGTATTTATGGTGTAGTGGTTATCACGTCCGCTTTACACGTGGAAGGTCCCAGGTTCAAGCCCTGGTTGATACATGTTTCGACCATCGTGATTAGACATATAAATAATGTAGATCTCTTCGAAAACTCAGTATTACCACGTATCTTTTGTGCAGTAGTTATGATGTTCGATTTTCACGCCTAGTGTCCCAAGTTGAAACACTGGAAGCTACATGTTTTGACCATCGTGATTAGACATCGTAATAATAAGGTAGATCTCTTCGAAAACTTTATGTTAACACGTATCTATGGTGTAGTGGTTATCACGTCCGCTTCACACGCGGAAGGCCCCAGGTTCGAGCCGTGGTAGATACATGTTATGACCATCGTGATTAGACATAATAATAAGCTACATCTCTCCGAAAACTATATGTTAACACGTATCTATGGTGTAGTGGCTATCACGTCCGCTTTACACGTGGAAAGGTCTCAGGATCGAGCCCTGATAGATACATGTTTTGACCATCGTGATTAGACATAATAATAAGGAAGATCTCTTCGAAAACTCAGAACAATCAAGTTTCTATGGTGTAGTGGTTATCACGTCCGCTTTACACGTGGAAGGTCTCAGGTTCGAACCCTGATAGATACAAGTTTTGTCCATCGTGATTAGACATAATAATAACGTAGATCTCTTCGAAAACTCGGAATAACCAAGTATCTATAGTGTAGTGGTTATCTCGTCCGCATTACACGCGGAAGGTCCCAGGTTCTAGCCCTGGTAGATACATGTTTTGACCATCGTGATTAGACATAATAATAAGGAAGATCTCTTCGAAAACTCAGAACAACCAAGTATCTATGGTGTAGTGGTTATCACGTCCGCTTTACACGTGGAAGGTCCCAGGTTCAAGCCCTGGTTGATACATGTTTCGACCATCGTGATTAGACATATAAATAATGTAGATCTCTTCGAAAACTCAGTATTACCACGTATCTTTTGTGCAGTAGTTATGATGTTCGATTTTCACGCCTAGTGTCCCAAGTTGAAACACTGGAAGCTACATGTTTTGACCATCGTGATTAGACATCGTAATAATAAGGTAGATCTCTTCGAAAACTTTATTTTAACACGTATCTATAGTGTAGTGGTTATCACGTCCGCTTCACACGCGGAAGGTCTCAGGTTCGAACCCTGATAGATACAAGTTTTGTCCATCGTGATTAGACATAATAATAAGGTAGATCTCTTCGAAAACTCGGAATAACCAAGTATCTATGGTGTAGTGGTTATCTCGTACGCTTTACACGCGGAAGGTCCCAGGTTCTAGCCCTGGTAGATACATGTTTTGACCATCGTGATTAGACATAATATTAAGCTACATCTCTCCGAAAACTATATGTTAACACGTATCTATGGTGTAGTGGTTATCACGTCTGCTTAACACGTGGAAAGGTCTCAGGTTCGAGCCCTGATTGATACATGTTTTGACCATCGTGATTAGACATAATAATAAGGTAGATCTCTTCGAAAACTCAGAACAACCAAATATCTAAAGTGTAGTGGTTATCACGTCCGCTTTACACGTGGAAAGGTCTCAGGTTCGAGCCCTGATAGATACCCAGCAAACACATATCTCCCTCGGATATCCCTCTATGGTACTCATATCCCTACATTATCCCATCCATTTTTATGTCCGAGGGATATACATGTTAGCACATAGTTGGGATATTGATCAGTAGATCATCCCTCGGTCATTCATTGGATGTATGTGTATAGTTACTCCCAAATATATCTCTGCACTTTGTGCCTGGTTTACTTTAATTGCTTATCCCCTGGAGATTATCTCCATCGCTCCCTCGGCTATCCCTCTCTGGTACTCATATCCCTACATGATTCCATCCCTATATATGTCCGAGGGACATACATTCTAGCACAAAGTTGGGATGTTGATCAGCAGATCATCCCTCGGTCATTCATTGTATGTATGTTTACAGTTACCCTACACTTCCCTTAATATTATTTCAAGTGTTAGGATTTGGTAAAGCTTGCAAATTAAATATAATTATATTGTATGTAGTTTCTAGTATTGGTATTCTATTGATTGATACGTAATTAATGATATACCATTTTGAGAATATATATGATTTTACGTACTGCAGTTTAATTTATACCTATTATAAATGTTCTACCCCGAAACGCGCACCATGCCTGCGCTCCAAGCGCCTTTAGCTGCAACTACATAATTGTGATACATTCCACGTTATGTAATGAACGTTATACTTTCGCATACGTTTAGTAATATTCATTTGAGTACTTTTGTATTTTTTAGTTCTATAGTTTAGAAAAAATATATATAATCGGGTTAATTATAAATGGCGCGAGAGTCGTAATTTGCAGAGATGACGTCATACAAATTTTTTTGGTTTCCCCACCGGTAGGGCGAAAGAGAATTTCCGACCGGCGACCACGTTGTAAGCAGGTTTAGTCTATCGTAGTCCTACAAACGTTTTTGAGGGCCGCCATTCGATGATTCGACCACGTTGTGTTCATTAGTTTCCCTTTGTCTTTAATTGTCGTTAGGTTCGTGAGCTACGCGCGCGGAAGCGTTGTGTATTCAGATAAAGTGAATTTGCTTCGGTACCTTTATAATTACGTCGTTATCGGTCGCGGCTAATTTGCGAGATCGCAGTGTATAGTTTCCGAGTTTTGTTCTACATAAGAAGATCTGAAGATATATCGCAGGTGAGTATACATCTAGCATGATTCTAGATATGTAATGTTTTAAATTAAGAAATTGTATTGAATAAGTTTGCTTTAAGTAAAGTCAATGTTGAACGCGATTTAGTAACAATTACATGTCTCGTATATCTTTGGGAGTTGGGCCTATATTTACTGCCGCTTAAAATGGCGGCTCTCTAAAGAGTGTTTAGTCATTGCTATTTTACTGACTGTTTCGTGCTGCCAAGTTTGTTTTCGTTCGAGCCTCAATGTATAGTGCTATGGAATAGTTTGAGAAAGCGAGATTATTCGTCCACCACCCTCCCTCCCCATTTCGAGCACCATAGCCAACTGTATGCTTGCAACCGTCAATGCCAGATCGAATGGGCTATGCTATTTGTTGTTGTTCACTAGATGCATTTTCAAGCCTCGGCACTTTCACGGTGATGTTCATTATTGGTTCAAATTTCAATACTTTAACGATATATTAAGATATAATAGAAGATTAATCGTAACACGTACAGTAAGCGCCACTTAACACTCCCTAAGTTTAAGTAAAATGTAATTAAGCTTTTGTAAAAACGTATAAAGCGCGTTACGAAGTTGAACTAATGTTGGATTGAGGCTGCTTTATTGCTCTAAACGTATCGCTTTTTATGGTTAAAGCCTTTAGATTTACAATACTTTTTGGTATTTAGGCGATAGAGAAAGATATGGGGAAGGTGCACCAACAACATCGTTCGTTATCTTCTCGCCACAAATCAAGAATTGTTAGAAATCGACTATCCCAAAATATTATTCGTGATACAGAGATAAATTTAGATAATATCGTTGATAATGCCACGGAAAAGGAATCCTCAAGTGAATCTGAGAATGAGGTTCCTTTATCCAGCGATTCAATAAACGAAGATAATACTGGTTTGCAAATTCAAAGTGACCTAAACTGTGTATCATTGATTGACATTAGACCTCAAAATCCTCGTCCAGAACAATGCGCGGAGAAAACTGACGATATCACGCCTAGTTTTCGTTTTAGATTAGCTAAATGGGCGACTAAAAACCGAATTCAAAAGTCATCTGTTAACGAATTACTATCCTTATTGAATACTGTTCCCTGTCATGAGAATTTGCCCAATGATTATCGATCCTTACTAGGCACACCGAGATACATAAATGTAGAAAATGTTAGTCCTGGACAATAGTTTCACTTTGGAATAGAATCTGGGGTTTCTCATATAATTAAAACCAAGATAGTGCCAAACATTGATAGTTTAGAAATGTTAGTGAATATTGATGGAATACCTCTAGCAAACAGCTCTTCCAGTCAGTTTTGGCCGATATTGGGTATGATAATCTCAATAAAAAAGAGTAAGCCCTTTGTTTCAGGTATTTACCAGGGAAAATCAAAGCCAAATAGTTGTAATGTCTTCTTAACACGTTTTGTAGAAGAAATGGCATCAATTAGTGAAAAAGGCCTTAATATTGACCATAATCGTTTTATTACGTTGAAAATAACTGGATTTATTTGCGATACCCCTGCTCGTGCTTTTCTTTGTCAAACGAAGGGTCATTCCGGGTACTATGGGTCAAATGATAAATGTAAGGTTAGGGGTAGTGATGCCGCGAATATTGATTTTGCCGAATACCGAATACCGAATATTCGGCCATGCTCTCGGCCGAAGCACCGAATATTCGGCCACCGAATATTCGGGCGTGAGATATGTGCAACTCGCGCGAAACCGGTTATGAGCTGTAACCCGTTCCACGAAATACGTACATCCCCCGCACGGACCGCAATGGGACAGGTCTCATCATGGAAGAAGAAGGGTATGGAATGGTGAGGTGAATAGGCAGACGGCTACACGAAATGTAGGGTCACGTGGGAAAACTCTCCTCTCCTCTCGGCACTAGCTGTAACGCGATTACTGCTCTGCGCAATATTGGCGCGCAAGCAGAGAGAGGGATACACTGCGTACGTTCAGTAACCCTCTTTGATGACAGCGCTTACTAAGCGATGCCAAATTTTCCCCACTGTACGCTTTTTCTGTTTTCCGGTTTTGACGTCATCAAAAAAACCATTTAATCGATATGGTTTTTTTTGATGGCGTGACGTAGCGCTTGACTGTTGAAAATTTGACAGACGAAAAGTTGGCGCGGGTTTTAAAAATTAAATTCCAACAATGCTATTCCTATAGTAATTGTATTAGTTTTCATTACAAAAATACTTCTACAATTCAAATAGACATAATTTTCTTAAAAAAATGGATTTTTTGCGAGGTCATTTTAATAATTGAATAGCGCCATTTGCGCTTCGTGACGTTTTGAGGGCCAGTAAGACGTTTCCCCAAGTTCCCCAACTACATTTTCGAAAACAGCGCTAACTTCAAAATGTCACATTTCCGTACAACAACCTTTTACGTAACTGTGACGTCTCGAGCCCATCAAGCGAACATCAAGAAAACAGCGATTTCTTTGAGATTTTCGTTACTGAACGTACCCACTGTTTATATTTAGATCCGCTCTCTACCGCCTCTGCTACAGCGCGCCTGCGCGGAAGCTTTCAACGTTGGTCATAAGCTCTGGAACTAGGTAATGAAAAGGGGGAAGTTACGACTTTTCAACGCGCTCTCTTTAACACTATAGGAGTAGGACCCGTCTCTAGCGTCTTTAGGTTTTTGGTTCATTTGCGAGTAGATCGTGTCACTATATGCTTTACAAAATGTCATCGGCAAACAAAAAATCACCTGTTTGGAAATATTATGATTATAAATATTAAAGTAAAAATTGTTATTAAAATAAATAATTTTTGAGTAATTTTTCCGTTTTTTTTCCTTCATGATTGGAGATTCGGTATTCGGCCGAATATTACGAAATATTCGGCCGAATACCGAATACGAAAAAAATGGCCGAATAGGCCGAATACCGAATAGCAACCGAATATTCGTGGCAACACTAGTTAGGGGTGAGCATTTACAAGGGAGAGTTTGTTTTAATGACATTGATGCTGAGCTGAGAAGAAACGAATGTTTTAGGGACAAAAGTCAACAATCACACCATATTGGGTTTTCAATACTAGAAGAAATTCCAAATTTGAAAATGGTTGAACATTTTCCTGTGGATTATATGCATTTAGTATGTCTAGGAGTTATGAAAAAGATGCTAAACTTATGGATTTCTGGAAAACACACGACATTTAAATTAAGACCCGAGCAGATATCAGCGGCATCTGTAACGTTACTCTCACTGTCGGGGTTGACAAGTGCAGAATTTGTTAGGAAACCGCGATCTCTCTCCGAAATTAGTTATTGGAAAGCAACCGAATATAGGCAGTTTCTCTTGTACTCTGGAGTTCTAGTTTTAAAAAATGTTCTACCAAAACGTATTTATGAACATTTCCTTTGCTTACACGTCGCGATACGTATCTTGGCATCTCCAAACCTCTACATGGAGATGGCAGCTTTTGCTGAAGAACTTCTACGTTACTTCGTTAAATGTTTCGGAATTATTTATGGCAAGCACTTGGTGTCTTATAATGTTCTTGCGCTCATTCAACTTCCAAATGATGTTATGAATTACGGCCCCCTTGATACGTTTAGTGCTTTCGAATTTGAAAACTTTTACAAACAATAAAAAATAAAATGAGTTCCGGGCGACATCTGAAGCAAATCATTAAACGAATTTACGAAGAAAGACATTTAGAAAACGAGAATATTCAGTCAATTATACAAAACAAAACGATCTTCTAAATGATACACAGTGATGGTCCTCTACTGCCAGGATGTGGTTGCCCACAACATAAAAAAGTGGAAATGGATGGATTTATAATTGGCTCAAGTGAAAGAAATAATTGCTGCATTTTGAAGAACAAATCATACGTAACTGTCTATAATATTGCCACATTAACAGAAAGGGGAGACTGTGTTATAATTGGGCGAGACTTTGAAAAGATTGAAAACTTTTTTTCAAAACCATGTTCATCATCTGATGTTGGCGTTGTCAAAGCCAGTAACCTCTCAAGAACTCTAAAAATGTGGAAACTTTCTGATGTATTAGGAAAAGTCCAAAAATATCGTATAGGAACTACACATGAATATCTCTTATTAAATCTTTTACATCAAAGAAACAATACTTAGGTATGGATGGCTTAAAGTTATTCTTTAACTATGCATCCATATCCCATTTTTGATATTTAATTAATGCTCTTGTCAGTTAAAGTTTATCCAAAAATTATTCATCCTTAAATATAACGTACACTTTCGTGTTTTTGCAGGAAAATGTCCGTAACGGATGCTAGCCCATTTTTTGTGGTTGAATTCAAGGAAAGCAACAGTCTTGCAGTAGTACCCTACACCTGGGTTGATGAAATTCATAACAATAGCTGCTTTCCGTCAAATAACAAAGAAGCGTCTAGATTAGCCAAGAAACTTGCAGAGCCAATCGAGTCGTGGAAAACATATGACATTGACATTCTTTTTCGTTGCGGTATGATAAAATGCTAAAGAGTCTATAACCGCGAATATGGACTTAAAAACAATAACTTTTCTTCTACAGCATCATATGACATAGCGCTTAAAAAAATGAAGCGTGTGGAGAATGACGAGTCCTGCAGTACCGGAAAGGAAAAGGGTCGTGGACAAAGGCGAAAAAAGCCAGCATTTAGTTTTGGAACTATGTATAGTTCTGACGAAAGTACTGATGATGCAAGTTCAGGTGGCGAACAATCTACGCCCAAAGTACCAGAAATGCCAATATTTAGGCGCACTAATGGAAAAGAAACTTCTAAAAGACCACATGAAAATGGTGACCATCTTAATTCAGCATTATTTTATGACTCTGGAAGAGTTGTACTAATTATTATGAAATAAGAAAATTAATCTATATTTAGGTTCTGAATGTGTTGAACTATATGTCACTGAATTTTTTTTATTCTCGTGTTTTACAGGAAGTAAAAGGAACGGTGGGACACCCAAAGTCTTGTATGCACTAGGTAATAAAGATATTTCTAAATAATAAAAATAATTGTGACATTCACCTATTCTATTACTTAACTACTAAACATACACATTATAGATGGTCAGGATTCTGAAGATGAGGAAATTAGCACTAAAATAAAAAAAATGAAAAACATTCCGCTTTCGTCAAGAATGCAACTAATGGTACGTTTTATTGTGATTATGAAACAGGTGTTTGACATTCCTTCTCCACAATAACAATCTTATAATTAAAACTAGACTTTGAAGAAGAAATACAGGAACCAGAATTAAGCAGCAAAGAACATCGTTCCAAGAGTTTCAATAAAGAAGGTATTTTTGATATAGAATTCCCTCCTTTAATTATACATGAAACCTTACTTATATCTCCTTTGCTAAAGATTTAGTCATAGCTGTGAATGGTTATGTCGGTGATGGTAGTCAAAACACCATGAATCTGACTGAAAAAGGTACTGCGCTTAGCTTAGGAAAAAAATTATTGGCAATATGTTTCTATACATACAAAAATTCTAATATCATGCATTCATATTTAACTAGACGGTTCTTATTCTGACCAAAAGAAGTCGAAACGAGCAAATGACAACTATACAACTGGAATGAAAAATAAGGGTATTTTTGTATTGACTTTCTGTTATTAATAAAATCTTTGATCAAATTCCATCTTTTCTACTATAGATTTCACAGTTCCGGAAGGCATGATTTTGGTGAAAGATGGTAATGTATTAATTAACAAAAAAAAAAACAACACTAAGCAGTTATTGTATGTAACCATTTTATATAAAACATACAACTGAATTCAAGGTGTTCATACTAAAATCTGCTTCGAGTTATGGATTTTATTTGCGTATAAGATGAAACATTAACTAATTTTGTAATCACAGATTGGTATCGTAACGTTAACAGAAACCTAAAAATCATAAAAATTAATGGAAATGACATGATGTCATTGTTGGAAACCATTATCAAGCGGATTGAGGGAAACTCGCCCAAAACTGCAATTGCATCAGTATCTGTCGAGTTTGATTTTGCTTTTCCAATTACATCCTTCGAGGAACTAAAAAACCTTGAAGATAAACTGCAGGAATCTAGCGAGTCAAACGCACAATTTGTAAGTATAATAAAAACCAAATTGACCCTTTTAACCTGAACTATCGCAATTGAGTTTCATTTTACTGCGATGAAACAGGATTCTTGTTGTCATAACATTTATAATCATTTAATATCCGTATTTTAGCTTCAATATTTAAAAAACATCGGCGGATCAAATGGGCAGAGTTTTGTGAAGCGAATATTTTTACAAATTTTGAGCGATGAAGTCCTGGTATTATTTAATTGGGAGGGTCGAAAATCGAAACAAATGTTCAAATATTTCATGCTCACAACACAAATTATTGGTGAGTTTAAATTAGTGTTGCCACGAATATTCGGTTGCTATTCGGTATTCGGCCTATTCGGCCATTTTTTTCGTATTCGGTATTCGGCCGAATATTTCGTAATATTCGGCCGAATACCGAATCTCCAATCATGAAGGAAAAAAAACGGAAAAATTACTCAAAAATTATTTATTTTAATAACAATTTTTACTTTAATATTTATAATCATAATATTTCCAAACAGGTGATTTTTTGTTTGCCGATGACATTTTGTAAAGCATATAGTGACACGATCTACTCGCAAATGAACCAAAAACCTAAAGACGCTAGAGACGGGTCCTACTCCTATAGTGTTAAAGAGAGCGCGTTGAAAAGTCGTAACTTCCCCCTTTTCATTACCTAGTTCCAGAGCTTATGACCAACGTTGAAAGCTTCCGCGCAGGCGCGCTGTAGCAGAGGCGGTAGAGAGCGGATCTAAATATAAACAGTGGGTACGTTCAGTAACGAAAATCTCAAAGAAATCGCTGTTTTCTTGATGTTCGCTTGATGGGCTCGAGACGTCACAGTTACGTAAAAGGTTGTTGTACGGAAATGTGACATTTTGAAGTTAGCGCTGTTTTCGAAAATGTAGTTGGGGAACTTGGGGAAACGTCTTACTGGCCCTCAAAACGTCACGAAGCGCAAATGGCGCTATTCAATTATTAAAATGACCTTGCAAAAAATCCATTTTTTTAAGAAAATTATGTTTATTTGAATTGTAGAAGTATTTTTGTAATGAAAACTAATACAATTACTATAGGAATAGCATTGTTGGAATTTAATTTTTAAATCCCGCGCCAACTTTTCGTCTGTCAAATTTTCAACAGTCAAGCGCTACGTCACGCCATCAAAAAAAAACCATATCGATTAAATGGTTTTTTTGATGCTCGTGCGTCAAAACCGGAAAACAGAAAAAGCGTACAGTGGGGAAAATTTGGCATCGCTTAGTAAGCGCTGTCATCAAAGAGGGTTACTGAACGTACGCAGTGTATCCCTCTCTCTGCTTGCGCGCCAATATTGCGCAGAGCAGTAATCGCGTTCAGCTAGTGCCGAGAGGAGAGGAGAGTTTTCCCACGTGACCCTACATTTCGTGTAGCCGTCTGCCTATTCACCTCACCATTCCATACCCTTCTTCTTCCATGATGAGACCTGTCCCATTGCGGTCCGTGCGGGGATGTACGTATTTCGTGGAACGGGTTACAGCTCATAACCGGTTTCGCGCGAGTTGCACATATCTCACGCCCGAATATTCGGTGGCCGAATATTCGGTGCTTCGGCCGAGAGCATGGCCGAATATTCGGTATTCGGTATTCGGCAAAATCAATATTCGCGGCATCACTAGTGTCGTCATTAAATAAGAAATGCTGTCGCCATTCGATCTGATGTGCAAGCCTTGATTTTCTTCTTTTTTATTTGAGCCATGCCGGAAGTTATGCACATGGCTAAAATAATTATAGGCTCGACCAGACCAAATTTATGTTTAATATGTATTATTTTCAATAATATAGCGGCAATTATGTCAGCCGACAATTTTCAATGCACAAAGAAAGACGTGGAAGCCAGTATCAAATCAAGACTTCGTCATGCTCAAGGAAGTTTGGATAAGAAAAAGGCCTAACTTCATTGAAACAAAATAATCACAACTAAAACTCCATTTCAAGTCAAATTATTCATTTCTTTGCATAAGTTTGAATATTTTTGTATATAAGACCTGCCATTGAAATAAAAAAACAAGTTGGGAAAGCCAAAATACTACCTCTCCGAGTGGAGATGACTATCACTACCCCTTAAACAACCTAAATATATGCATCTATCGCTTTTTTTAATTCTTTGCAAGTGCAGGAATTCAATTTTAAAATAGTCAATTGTTCAAGCCTTTTCAATATCTCTCAATTGCTGTGGAAACTCTACTCTCTCGCTATACCTCAACCGTATTCTTAGTCTACCAGTATGATTTGTAACATTTGTCCATATCAAAGCTGAATCATACCCCGCCACACAAAAAGCAAATGTCCCCAAAACATGGAAGCCACAACCCAATCGCACATAAGCTAGGCTCGTACTTGTTCATCGCCTTCGATTATTTCACTAATATTAGCATTTTCATTTTGTACATTATTCGGTTCCTCATTAATAGATATGCCTACGCTTACGGTACTTTCAATAGAGCTTTTATTTAATGCGTCATCTTTCGCAGAATCATGGCCAACTGGCCTCGCGGTAGGACCAACATTGGGTGTGCTAGAACCTGTTCCCGAAACAACCTTTTTTTCAGCTGCTAACACTCTTCTCCTTTCATTTTCTCGTTTCCTAAATTCAGGATCTGACCTTTTTGCCCTCATTCTTTCCCTTGCTTTACGTTTCCCGATTTCGTCTTTACTTAAATTATTATCCTCCTCCATTTTATTATTCAGTTAAATACTCACAAAATCCGCAAAAGCAATCCCCTTGCAAGACTCTGTAACGTTTGAAATATTATTTTCCGAAGAAAGTTATTACAGAAGATTGAATTTTTTTTTTTTTTTCTAAGCTTGGTCTAGGAAGGGATGTCCACACTAAGTCAACTCGCGACTTATTTACAGGTGGGCCCCTTTACAATGCATAGAGGGGTGGTGGCTAGCCCCTATGCCACAGCTAACCTACAGCGCCCTATACTAACTATTACCGTTAACCTCAGCAAGTTTTGATGGAAAGGAGAAACCGGGTTAGACCGCGGAGGAAAACTCCTTTTAACAAGTGGGGAGAGAACTTGCAAACTCTACGCAGAAGGATTTGTTCCCAGATTTTCACCCGGTGCCACAGTCCGGGATCGAACCCGGGAATTATGAAGTACTACCCTTGAAATTCAAATAAAGAATGATAAAAGTGCGTAAAAAAGGTCTTTCACAAATAGGGGGCGTATAAAATAAACAGCATTTTTTTATATTTAAAAAATATTCTTAGATTGTCAAATACTTTTTTCGCCGTTGAATTTTTTTAACACCACCTTGTAATCTAACTGGGAGTAAGATGAAAGGAGTAGAAGCTTATCTGTCTTAGGAAATATGAAATTTTATCTTAACAGTTCGTTAAATCATAAGTTTATAACGAAAAAACGCGGAAGGGGAAAACGAGCAGACAACAGCGATTTTTGGGGGTAGAAGGTTAAGAGCGCCATCTGTCGTCCGTGCCAAAGTTGAACTTCCACTCGAAACGCAATGAGAAAGTGGATAAAATAATGCCATCAGCTATTTAACTGCGTCGATATAATTAACGACTTGACCCATGACATGCCCTTAACACTGGCTTCTATGAATCCTATTTATTCTTGGATACTAGGAAACTTGGTAGACGTAACAGTCTGTACCAAGTACCCAAGCATCCTTCAATAAACGTCTGGCAACATTGTGGTACGCATGGTACAACTAAAAAATAGGATGTGTATTTATCTTTCGACTCACTCCAAGTCGTGAAGCCCTCATTACAGAGGATTTGAAACACTACCATAATTCATAGTGTCTCGAATCTCTACGTTCCTGTCCATTATGAACAGTGCTGAGAGAATGATACATCAGAAAGAGCCATTCAAATCGAATTGCCGAAAATATTATCCATATTTTCATTTCATATAACAAAGAAAATAAATTATTATGGTTTTGAGAGGAGCTTCCCATTTTGGTTGTTATTTTCAAAAATATATCGCAATGCACGGGCCTTGAAAGATATAGGAGGCAATGTAGGAAATATAACGCAATGCACTGGCCTTGATAGATATAGGAGGCAATGATTTAACGACTTCGGTACTTGGGTTTATCTTTAATATTTAAATAAATATAATTATTTTTAATTATTTTAATCGCCAGTAAATAACTTTAAAAATAGTTAAATCGTTTAAAATAAAGTTGTTCATAATATCTTTCGAAACTTTGCTAATATTGACGTTTAAAGTGAAGGGTACCCTTCTTGCCCGCTTTCTTCAAATTTTGGGGTATATATACGATCCGTTTCCATTATAATAATAGATAAAAACGCATTCGCGTGAACCTTTGGTGGAAGCCCTGCCATTGGGAGGCTAGACGTTTCTCGTAACCCTAGCTGATCGCCGCGTATATCTTAAAACCAAATAATAGATAAAAACGCATTCGCGTGAACCGATGGTGGAAGCCCTGCCATTGGGAGGCTAGACGTTTCTCGTAACCCTAGCCGCTCGCCGCGTATATCTTGAAACCAAACGATGACGGTCGAAAAGAAGCCAGAATGTACTGACCGGCGTCCATGTGGAATGGACAAAAGACCTGAAGATGGTGGTGCATAGAAGCTGGTGTCAATGTGGAATTGACGAAGAACAGAAGATGGAGGTGCATAGAAGCTGGAGTCAAGGTGAAATTGACGAAGAACAGAAGTTGGTGGTGCTTGGAAGCAAGCACGTACAGACTAGTGTCCATGTGGGATGGACAAAGACTAGCAGATTGTGGTCCTTAGAAGCCAGTTAGTAAAGACTGGTGTTGGTAGATGAATGACCAAATTTCCGTGAACCGCTAACGCGTTGCGGAAATCGGGTATTTGTTTGCTCCGATTTGTAAACTGCGAACGCGGTCACGTGGGGTCTGACAGACAGACACACCGACAGACACACAGACACACAGACAAACACGGCCGGTGTAATACCTCTCCGTGACATACGTCACTCGGAGAGGTAAAAACCTTGCTATTCCATTTATTTCAAGTCTTTTTAAGCGCAAAAGGATATCATTGAATGTCCAACCAAATTCCCACTTAATATCCTTGGGATGAGAGCAGGAACATCTTATACATGTTGCAGGGATATATTGGGGATATCCTACAAATATCGGAAAATATATACACGGGAGCTACGTAGGACATAGGAATTCAGAACATATGACTGTCCTAGGAATATCGTGTGGATGCTTCAGGGATATACTGGGGATAGACAATACACATCTCTAGGACGGCCTACAAATATCTGCAGAGATATCCACGGGAGCGACATGGGGCATAGGCATTAAAGAGATATGGCTGTCCCTGGAACATCTTATGGATGTCGCTTGGATATATTGGGGATAAACAGTACACATTTCTTGGATGGCCTAAAAATATTCGAAAATATATACACGGGAGCTACGGTGGACATAGGGAATGAGGACATCTTACTGTCCCAGGACCATCCCATGTTTGAATATCTGGGTTATAGGAACATCCTAGGGACATAGCCTATGTTCCTACGATATATCCATGGTTAAGCCCACAGACGTATTTGCGTTTGCTGGGTACATGTTTTGACCATCGTGATTAGACATAATAATAAGGAAGATCTCTTCGAAAACTCAGAAAAACCAAGTATCTATGATGTAGTGGTTATCACGTCCGCTTTACACGTGGAAGGTCCCAGGTTCAAGCCCTGGTTGATACATGTTTCGATCATCGTGATTAGACATATAAATAATGTAGATCTCTTCGAAAACTCAGTATTACCACGTATCTGTTGTGCAGTAGTTATTGTTGGTGAGTTAGTTTTTTAACATCTTTCAGGGGGAGTATAGGTCACGTGATATATTCTAGCTGTTATTTCCGGTTCCTAGATTGATAAGATTTTTGAGTTCTGCTAGACTGCTAAGTTAGTTGCCAACAAGCTCTCGCGATGTTCAGTTCGTTTTATATAACTCTAATAAATTAATTATGTTTGATTCCGCTGCGTACTTCTTTTAATAATACGGAAAAACCTTAACATGGTAGCAGAGCGTGGTTAATCCTGGACAGTATAACAAAGGCTTAGCTTCAATGAACCGATAATACAGCAAAGGCTTAATACAAACGGACGGTAAAGATTACGTGTATACGAGACAACAAACAATTATTATGGCTACAGGATATTCGCTCGCGCTTGGGCATATACGCAAATTAGAAGGACAGAATTACAATGCATGGGCCTTTGAGGCTGAACTAGTTTTACGCTCTCAGAACCTCTGGGGCATAGTAACGGGAACTGAAGCAGCTCCGAGTGCAACGGATCTGACAGCTCTAAATCAATATGAAGAAAGGAAAGGACGAGCTTTCGCTATTATTGGGATGGCACTTAGCGACGATAATAGATGTTTCATTGATGGACAAACCGACCCAAAGGTTATATGGGACAAATTAAAGAACATCTATATACCAAAGTCACGAGCAAGAATAGCAGTATTAAGAAGACAATTATACACCGTCAATTACCAACCAGGAGAATCAATGGCCGCATTTCTGGGAAGAGTCGATTTTGCAAAGAACCAACTCACTGAAGCAGGAGAGAACATACCAGATACCGATATAGCGTATCTATTGATTGGAACGTTACCCGATACTTATAGTTCTTTGGTACAATATATATATCAATTAAGTGACGCTGACTTCACGTCGACAAAGATTAAAGAAAAATTGATGGCTGAATACGGCAGGCAAGAACTAAGGGACAACGAGCAGAACACTACAGAGGCTTTCTCAACACACGTTAAATATAAAGGAGCTGTACATCGACCGCAACAAGAGACAAAAGAAAGAAGTCAATCTTTCACCCAGCAACAGTCCACTAATAGAAATAATCTTGATCGATACCAAGGTGAAGATTCTCACTATCAAAATGCAAGTAAATTAGAATGTTACAACTGCGGCAAGATTGGGCATAGAAGTTACGAATGCCGTTCCTATGTTAGAGGTAGGCCAAGGCATCGAACACCACGTTCAAGGTCACAGCGAGGTAGTAGAGGGGCATTCTACGTATCAGCCTGTTATACTGATAGTAATGAGGCCGCATGGATAATCGATTCAGCATCAACTCATCATATATGCAACCAAAGAGACTGGTTCACAAATTACAAGCCCATGAAATTTGACATCAACTTAGGAGAAGGAAGTTCAACGGCGGAAGGCAAAGGAGATGTGTGGATAGAAGTCAAGATAAAGCAGAAGGTCAACCAATTCCAGCTGAAGGACGTAATATATGCCCCCAACATGCAAAGAAATTTGATTTCCATAAGATTAATGGATGAAGCTGGCTACAAGAGCGTGTTTAAAGGACGTAGCTGTAACGTATACTTCCCATACGGTGATTTGGCTTTCGAAGCGCGCTTACAAGACAAGTTTTACATCCTTCAAGCATCCCCACTAAAACAAGAGGAAGAGGACACCCAAGTATATTGCACCAGAAGTCACACGAACGAATTAGCTAAATGGCATCAACGTTTGGGTCACGTTAATGAAACCGATCTAAAGACGATGATGAACAAGAGAATGTTGAGAGGCCTTCAACCAATAACAGGAGATCTGAAGACATGTAGCGCCTGCATGATAAATAAAAGTCATGCACAATCATATCATCCGACGGAAGGGATAAAAAGTCGAGAAAAACTAGAACTAGTACATGCTGACGTTTGGGGTCCGGCACCTGTGAACTCTTTGGGAGGTGCTCGATACTATTTATCACTGGTGGACGATTATAGTAGATATATTACCGTATATATCATGCACAGAAAGGATGAGGTCCTACAACATGTTGATACATATCGAAGAAGAGCTGAAAAAGAAACTGGAAAAACGCTTAAGAACATCCGCACGGATAATGGAATGGAATTTTGTTCCAAGAAATTCGAGGAATATTGTAGAAGGAACGGGATAAAACATGAAAGAACGGACGTTTATTCACCCCAAATGAATGGCGTTGCCGAACGTATCAACAGAACCATCATTGATATGACGCGGACCCTCATGAATGACGCTAAACTACCTGAATCACTGTGGGCCGAACTTGTACTAACATCAGTTTATATCAAAAATCGTCTAAAGCATAGTAAACTCGAACATGGAGTACCGGTAGAAATATGGACATCTCGCAAGCCAAGCAGCCGGCATCTACGTAGAATAGGATGCGAAGCGCATATGTTTATTCATCGTCAGCAAAGAAAAAACAAGATTCACCCAAGATCGAAACGAGGAATATTGATTGGATATGCTCGGAAAACCATAGGCTATCGAATTTGGTTTCCAGAAGAAGGCATAGTAAAGGAAACCAAACATGCCCGCATCGATGAACGGAATATCGGAATGAGGACTACAGAACAGCAAAATAATACGATGGAGATGTACTGGCCAGATCAGGAACCGAAAGCACCTATCTCGAACCCACCTAATCCAATAAACAAAGAGATACCTCCTCGTATGAATGAAGATAATCAAACATCTACAGATGACGAAGGTACCGTAAAATTGCCACCGGGCTGGAAACAAGAAATAGTAATACGTCAAACGGGAAAAACTGCAGGAATGCAAGACGTATATTATCGTTATCGTGGAGGTCGACGATTAAGGTCCGTACGGGAAGTCAGAAAATATTGCGCAGCTAAGAAGATACCGTACGATGCAACACCGTTCCTATTTGGACAAGGGGTACAACCCATGACCAGCAAATCAGAGTCAACATCGCGTACGATTGACAATACGACACCATCAAATACAACGGAAAATATGACAGAATCATTAAAAAATAGCGAAGAAAAGGACGATATAGACGATGATGTATTCTACGAATCACACTATACCGAAATTCAAGTACCTAAAACATTTGATGAAGCAATCAAGTCAGAACAACGTGAAGAGTGGTACGCAGCAATGAAGGAAGAAGTCACCACTTTAAATAAACGGGAAGTTATGGATACGGTACAACAACCTGAACATGGACATATCATAGGATGCCGATGGATCTATACCATAAAGAAGCAAATCAACGATCAGATCCAATATAAAGCTCGACTGGTGGCACAAGGTTTCAACATGATCCAGGGACTCGATTACGATCAAGCATTTGCTCCTGTCGTTAACTTCACTCTTATCCGATTCTTTATCGCACTATTCGTGGTCATGTTAGGATGGAAACACTGCCACCTAGACGTCAAGAACGCATATCTGTATGGCAAATTAGATAAAGAAGTGCATATGAAACTAATACCAGGGTTTCATTCAGTGGACCCTACCAAGTATTGTTTGCGCCTGAAGAAGGCTTTGTATGGACTACCACAAAGTGGTCGACATTGGCACGACGAACTTGAAAACACGTTTATGAAGATAGGATTTCGCAAATTAAGAGGAACAAACTGCGTTTATTACGTCCCTATGAAGATCGTCATTTTAGTCTATGTGGACGACTTCGCGGTACTGGCAAATACACAAGAAAACCTAGAATACGCTGAAAAACAAATCTCCGGGATTTACACCATTAAGAACTTGGGTCCTATAAGAAAGTTCTTAGGTGTCACTTGTGAAGTGCTGGAAGAAGGCGAGATTAAATTAACCCAAGAAGAATTCGCACAGCGAATACCGAAGAAATTTAATATCAATTGCGACGAACCAAGCAGTTTACCATTACCGACTGGTGCCAATCTCACAAGACAGGATTGTCCAACAGAAGAAAGGGACATGCTAGATAAAAATGAATTTCCGTATCAAGCTATAATTGGATCATTATTATTCCTGGCTCAACGGACTAGACCCGATATTCTATATTCGGTTATAGCCCTATCGCAATATAACCAAAATCCAGGGATAAACCATTGGAACCGCCTATGTCAATTGGTTCGTTATGTGTGGAGCACGGCTAGCTATGGTTTACACTACAGAAACGAGAGAGAAATTACATTAAGGATATATTCGGATAGCGACTATGATTCACATAAAGATACGAGAAGATCGACATGTGGATACATTTGCTACGTTGGAAGTTCGCCAGTTTCATGGAGGTCATTTCAGCAGAAATCAGTGTCCCTATCCACGATGGAATCTGAATATGTAGCTGTATCTGAAGCAGTTAAAGAATTATTATGGTTGAAGCCGATGCAAGAAGACCTAAAGAACCATTTCAACATAACCTTCCCAACACCAGAAGTCCTTTGCGATAATCAGTCGGCGATATATTTTTCGAAGAATGCTGTAGAGACACATAGGACAAAGCATATCGATATCCGCTACCACTTCATCAGAGAAAAATTAGCAGACAACGAGTTCACAATAAGACATGTACCATCGAAAGCCAATGTAGCCGACGTTTTTACGAAAACACTATCAAAACTAAACTTTAATAACTGCGTGGACTTGTTAAAACTGAAAAACCATTGATATCATATTGTTAAATTATTATCCAAATTGTATAATGTTCCTAATAATATCAATTGTATAATGTTCCTAATAATATTAATTGTATAATGTTCCTAATGATATTAATTGTATAATGTTAAAAAACAGGGGGAGTCTTGTTGGTGAGTTAGTTTTTTAACATCTTTCAGGGGGAGTATAGGTCACGTGATATATTCTAGCTGTTATTTCCGGTTCCTAGATTGATAAGATTTTTGAGTTCTGCTAGACTGCTAAGTTAGTTGCCAACAAGCTCTCGCGATGTTCAGTTCGTTTTATATAACTCTAATAAATTAATTATGTTTGATTCCGCTGCGTACTTCTTTTAATAATACGGAAAAACCTTAACAGTTATGATGTTCGATTTTCACGCCTAGTGTCCCAAGTTGAAACACTGGAAGCTACATGTTTTGACCATCGTGATTAGACATCATAATAATAAGGTAGATCTCTCCGAAAACTATGTGTTAACACGTATCTATGGTGTAGTGGTTATCACGTCCGCTTTACACGTGGAAAGGTCTCAGGTTCGAGCCCTAATTGATACATGTTTTGACCATCGTGATTAGACATAATAATAAGGTTGATCTCTTCGAAAACTCAGAACAATCAAGTATCTATGGTGTAGTGGTTATCACGTTTGCTTTCCACGCGGAAGGTCCCAGGTTCGAGCCCTGGTAGATACATGTTTTGACCATCGTGATTAGACATAATAATAAGCTAGATCTCTTCGAAAACCTTATATTAACACTTATCTATGGTGTAGTGGTTATCACGTCCGCTTCACACGCGGAAGGTCCCAGTTTCTAGCCCTGGTAGATACATGTTTTGACCATCGTGATTTGACATAATAATAAGCTACATCTCTCCGAAAACTATATGTTAACACGTATCTATGGTGTAGTGGTTATCACGTCCGCTTTACACGTGGAAAGGTCTCAGGTTCGAGCCCTGATTGATACATGTTTTGACAATCGTGATTAGACATAATAATAAGGTAGATCTCTTCGAAAACTCAGCACAACCAAATATCTATGGTGTAGTGGTTATCACGTCCGCTTTACACGCGGAAGGCCCCAGGTTCGAGCCCTGGTAGATACATGTTTTGACCATCGTGATTAGACATAATAATAAGCTACATCTCTCCAAAAACTATATGTTAACACGTATCTATGGTGTAGTGGCTATCACGTCCGCTTTACACGTGGAAGGTCCCAGGTTCAAGCCCTGGTTGACACATGTTTCTACCATCGTGATTAGACATATAAATAATGTAGATGGCTTCGAAAACTCAGTATTACCACGTATCTGTTGTGCAGTAGTTATGACGTTCGATTTTCACGCCTAGTGTCCCAAGTTGAAACACTGGAAGCTACATGTTTTGACCATCGTGATTAGACATCATAATAATAAGGTAGATCTCTTCGAAAACTTTATGTTAACACGTATCTATGGTGTAGTGGTTATCACGTCCGCTTCACACGCGGAAGGTCTCAGGTTCGAACCCTGATAGATACAAGTTTTGTCCATCGTGATTAGACATAATAATAAGGTAGATCTCTTCGAAAACTCGGAATAACCATGTATCTATTTTGTAGTGGTTATCTCGTCCGCTTTACACGCAGAAGGTCCCAGGTTCGAGCCCTGGTAGATACATGTTTTGACCATCGTGATTAGACATAATAATAAGCTACATCTCTTCGAAAACTATATGTTAACACGTATCTATGGTGTAGTGGTTATCACGTCCGCTTTACACGTGGAAAGGTCTCAGGTTCGAGCCCTGATAGATACATGTTTTGACCATCGTGATTAGACATAATAATAAGGTAGATCTCTTCGAAAACTCAGAACAACCAAGTATCTATGGTGTAGTGGTTATCACGTCCGCTTCACACGCGGAAGGTCCCAGGTTCGAGCCCTGGTAGATACATGTTTTGACCATCGTGATTAGACATAATAATAAGCTACATCTCTTCGAAAACCTTATATTAACACTTATCTATGGTGTAGTGGTTATCACGTCCGCTTCACACGCGGAAGGTCCCAGGTTCTAGCCCTGGTAGATACATGTTTTGACCATCGTGATTTGACATAATAATAAGCTACATCTCTCCGAAAACTATATGTTAAAACGTATCTATGGTGTAGTGGTTTTCACGTCCGCTTTACACGTGGAAAGGTCTCAGGTTCGAGCCCTGATTGATACATGTTTCGACCATCGTGATTAGACATATAAATAATGTAGATCTCTTCGAAAACTCGGTATTGCCACGTATCTGTTGTGCAGTAGTTATGATGTTCGATTTTCACGCCTAGTGTCCCAAGTTGAAACACTGGAAGCTACATGTTTTGACCATCGTGATTAGACATCATAATAATAAGGTAGATCTCTCCGAAAACTATGTGTTAACACGTATCTATGGTGTAGTGGTTATCACGTCCGCTTTACCCGTGGAAAGGTCTCAGGTTCGAGCCCTAATTGATACATGTTTTGACCATCGTGATTAGACATCGTAATAATAAGGTAGATCTCTTCGAAAACTTTATGATAACACGTATCTATGGTGTAGTGGTTATCACGTCCGCTTCACACGCGGAAGGTCTCAGGTTCGAACCCTGATAGATACAAGTTTTGTCCATCGTGATTAGACATAATAATAAGGTAGATCTCTTCGAAAACTCGGAATAACCATGTATCTATTTTGTAGTGGTTATCTCGTCCGCTTTACACGCGGAAGGTCCCAGGTTCGAGCCCTGGTAGATACATGTTTTGACCATCGTGATTAGACATAATAATAAGCTACATCTCTTCGAAAACTATATGTTAACACGTATCTATGGTGTAGTGGTTATCACGTCCGCTTTACACGTGGAAAGGTCTCAGATTCGAGCCCTGAGTGATACATGTTTTGACCATCGTGATTAGACATAATAATAAGGTAGATCTCTTCGAAAACTCAGAACAACCAAGTATCTATGGTGTAGTGGTTATCACGTTTGCTTTACACGCGGAAGGTCCCAGGTTCGAGCCCTGGTAGATACATGTTTTGACCATCGTGATTAGACATAATAATAAGCTACATCTCTTCGAAAACCTTATATTAACACTTATCTATGGTGTAGTGGTTATCACGTCCGCTTCACACGCGGAAGGTCCCAGGTTCTAGCCCTGGTAGATACATGTTTTGACCATCGTGATTTGACATAATAATAAGCTACATCTCTCCGAAAACTATATGTTAAAACGTATCTATGGTGTAGTGGTTTTCACGTCCGCTTTACACGTGGAAAGGTCTCAGGTACGAGCCCTGATTGATACATGTTTCGACCATCGTGATTAGACATATAAATAATGTAGATCTCTTCGAAAACTCGGTATTACCACGTATCTGTTGTGCAGTAGTTATGATGTTCGATTTTCACGCCTAGTGTCCCAAGTTGAAACACTGGAAGCTACATGTTTTGACCATCGTGATTAGACATCATAATAATAAGGTAGATCTCTCCGAAAACTATGTGTTAACACGTATCTATGGTGTAGTGGTTATCACGTCCGCTTTACACGTGGAAAGGTCTCAGGTTCGAGCCCTAATTGATACATGTTTTGACCATCGTGATTAGACATCGTAATAATAAGGTAGATCTCTTCGAAAACTTTATGATAACACGTATCTATGGTGTAGTGGTTATCACGTCCGCTTCACACGCGGAAGGTCTCAGGTTCGAACCCTGATAGATACAAGTTTTGTCCATCGTGATTAGACATAATAATAAGGTAGATCTCTTCGAAAACTCGGAATAACCATGTATCTATTTTGTAGTGGTTATCTCGTCCGCTTTACACGCGGAAGGTCCCAGGTTCGAGCCCTGGTAGATACATGTTTTGACCATCGTGATTAGACATAATAATAAGCTACATCTCTTCGAAAACTATATGTTAACACGTATCTATGGTGTAGTGGTTATCACGTCCGCTTTACACGTGGAAAGGTCTCAGATTCGAGCCCTGAGTGATACATGTTTTGACCATCGTGATTAGACATAATAATAAGGTAGATCTCTTCGAAAACTCAGAACAACCAAGTATCTATGGTGTAGTGGTTATCACGTTTGCTTTACACGCGGAAGGTCCCAGGTTCGAGCCCTGGTAGATACATGTTTTGACCATCGTGATTAGACATAATAATAAGCTACATCTCTTCGAAAACCTTATATTAACACTTATCTATGGTGTAGTGGTTATCACGTCCGCTTCACACGCGGAAGGTCCCAGGTTCTAGCCCTGGTAGATACATGTTTTGACCATCGTGATTTGACATAATAATAAGCTACATCTCTCCGAAAACTATATGTTAAAACGTATCTATGGTGTAGTGGTTTTCACGTCCGCTTTACACGTGGAAAGGTCTCAGGTTCGAGCCCTGATTGATACATGTTTCGACCATCGTGATTAGACATATAAATAATGTAGATCTCTTCGAAAACTCGGTATTACCACGTATCTGTTGTGCAGTAGTTATGATGTTCGATTTTCACGCCTAGTGTCCCAAGTTGAAACACTGGAAGCTACATGTTTTGACCATCGTGATTAGACATCATAATAATAAGGTAGATCTCTCCGAAAACTATGTGTTAACACGTATCTATGGTGTAGTGGTTATCACGTCCGCTTTACACGTGGAAAGGTCTCAGGTTCGAGCCCTAATTGATACATGTTTTGACCATCGTGATTAGACATAATAATAAGGTTGATCTCTTCGAAAACTCAGAACAATCAAGTATCTATGGTGTAGTGGTTATCACGTTTGCTTTCCACGCGGAAGGTCCCAGGTTCGAGCCCTGGTAGATACATGTTTTGACCATCGTGATTGGACATAATAATAAGCTACATCTCTTCGAAAACCTTATATTAACACTTATCTATGGTGTAGTGGTTATCACGTCCGCTTCACACGCGGAAGGTCCCAGTTTCTAGCCCTGGTAGATACATGTTTTGACCATCGTGATTTGACATAATAATAAGCTACATCTCTCCGAAAACTATATGTTAACACGTATCTATGGTGTAGTGGTTATCACGTCCGCTTTACACGTGGAAAGGTCTCAGGTTCGAGCCCTGATAGATACATGTATTGACCATCGTGATTAGACATAATAATAAGGTAGATCTCTTCGAAAACTCAGAACAACTAAGTATCTATGGTGTAGTGGTTATCACGTCCGCTTTACACGCGGAAGGTCCCAGGTTCGAGCCCTGGTAGATACATGTTTTGACCATCGTGATTAGACATAATAATAAGCTACATCTCTTCGAAAACTATATGTTAACACGTATCTATGGTGTAGTGGTTATCACGTCCGCTTTACACGTGGAAGGTCCCAGGTTCAAGCCCTGGTTGATACATGTTTCGACCATCGTGATTAGACATATTAATAAGGTAGATCTCTTCGAAAACTCAGTATTACCACGTCTCTGTTGTGCAGTAGTTATGACGTTCGATTTTCACGCCTAGTGTCCCAAGTTGAAACACTGGAAGCCACATGTTTTGACCATCGTGATTAGACATCATAATAATAAGGTAGATCTCTTCGAAAACTTTATGTTAACACGTATCTATGGTGTAGTGGTTATCACGTCCGATTCACACGCGGAAGGTCTCAGGTTCGAGCCCTGATAGATACATGTTTTGACCATCGTGATTAGACATAATAATAAGGTAGATCTCTTCGAAAACTCAGAATAACTAAGTATCTATGGTGTAGTGGTTATCACGTCCGCTTTACACGCGGAAGGTCCCAGGTTCGAGCCCTGGTAGATACATGTTTTGACCATCGTGATTAGACATAATAATAAGCTACATCTCTTCGAAAACTATATGTTAACACGTATCTATGGTGTAGTGGTTATCACGTCCGCTTTACACGTGGAAAGGTCTCAGGTTCGAGCCCTGAGTGATACATGTTTTGACCATCGTGATTAGACATAATAATAAGGTAGATCTCTTCGAAAACTCAGCACAACCAAATATCTATGGTGTAGTGGTTATCACGTCCGCTTTACACGCGGAAGGCCCCAGGTTCGAGCCCTGGTAGATACATGTTTTGACCATCGTGATTAGACATAATGATAAGCTACATCTCTCCGAAAACTATATGTTAACACGTATCTATGGTGTAGTGGCTATCACGTCCGCTTTACACGTGGAAGGTCCCAGGTTCAAGCCCTGGTTGATACATGTTTCGACCATCGTGATTAGACATATAAATATTGTAGATCTCTTCGAAAACTCAGTATTACCACGTATCTGTTGTGCAGTAGTTATGATGTTCGATTTTCACGCCTAGTGTCCCAAGTTGAAACACTGGAAGCTACATGTTTTGACCATCGTGATTAGACATCATAATAATAAGGTAGATCTCTCCGAAAACTATGTGTTAACACGTATCTATGGTGTAGTGGTTATCACGTCCGCTTTACACGTGGAAAGGCCTCAGGTTCGAGCCCTGATTGATTATATAAAAAGACTTGGTTTGCCCAAGCCTTAAAAACAAAACGATAAGAGTTTTTCCAGTTGTCTGAAGCTGAGATATTATTTTTTTCTATTGAATTATAAAGACAATCCGTATTTTACTACTCTTTAGAATTTAATTCAATCACCTGATTTTACTGCTAATGGATTAGCTTTCTATAAATTAATTGAAATAAAAAATTACTTATCTCAGATTTTTCAACAACAATTCCATTTTCCTGAAACGTTTTATCATGAACTTTTTTCTTTTCAATGGATAACGTACTTTAATTTTCAACTAATTCTCTCATTAATAATGTATTTTATGCGGTCTTTTAGAATACAAAGGGGGGCTGTTATCACCTTTCTAATATTTGATAAATGGGTTCGCTTCTTCTTTAAGCACAGTCACAATTATTGATCTGTGTATATCAGTACTTGTGGGAAAGATTTTAGAAGTGTTGGTTGAGTTGCTATTTAGTTGACAACAGTATGAAAACTTGATGTGTTTAAAACCTTTTGAAAGGAAAATTCCCGGAAATTAAAAAATAAAGTGTCAATTTGATTAAATTTACACGATATCCCTCAAAATAATAAATTCATGATAAAATATTTCATAAAAATGGAATTGTTGTTGAAAAATCTGAGATAAGTAATTTTTTATTTCAATTAATTTATAGGAAACTAATCCATTAGCAGTAAAATCAGGTGATTGAATTAAATTCTAAAGAGTAGTAAAATACGGATTGTCTTTATAATTCAATAGAAAAAAATAATATCTCAGCTTCAGACAACTGGAAAAACTCTTATCGTTTTGTTTTTAAGGCTTGGGCAAACCAAGTCTTTTTATATAATATCTGTTCCTTCAGCCTTAATTTGTATTAATATGTTATAAAAATAATTATATGCTTGTCAAACGTCATTAATTCGATGTTCCAGTAAGATGTTCATGAGCATATTGGCTCACTCCAAGTGCCTCTCATTATTTTATGGGAAAGATTAAAATTTTTAATCATTTGGCAAGGGAGTGGTAAATTAATTCACAATTGGTAGGCGGGTGGTAAATTAATTCACCATAGATAGGCGGGTGGTAACTTATTTCATATAAAAGGCGGTTGGTGACTCAATTAAGTTTAGTTGACCTTTTTTTATCGATTTAAAAAAACCACGCGCCAGCACGCGCACATTTCATTGAAAGTTTGTTATTTAAGAATTTTCCCTTATATATACTAGGATTCTTCATCAAAAATAGACAACGAGCTTCCCAAGGCTCGAACCTGCAATGTTTTGCCTAGAAAGCAAACGCGTTATCCATTACGCCACAAGCCCGTACTTCGTAACAAAAAATTTTCTTTACATTGTATTTATAGGATTATACCATTAATGTTGAATAAAAGATCTGTAAAAATTAACAACGAGCTTGCCAGGACTCGAACCTGCAATCTTCTGCTCCATGGGCAGACGCGTTATCCTATGCGCCACAAACCCGATGGAGGCTGAATAAAATGCTATGCAAACAGTGTAATATATTTAACGGTTTTACCATATTTGTAAATTAATTAAAATAAAATACTTAGACTTAATTGTTCTTAATCAAACTTCAGAAGTTCAACATTCAATACTTGCTTGATAATTCAAAAGTGTTCCGAACCTTAACTTCACAGTAGTTTCTGAGTTATTCGATGGAGTGGACCACCAAAAATCCCATGCTTTTTCTATGGGACGCTAAGCCTAAAATCTGTGAATTATTTCTTTAACATTACGGGAGGGTGTGGGTTCTTATCTAGAAGGGCCTACCGGCCCTCTAGAATACATGTTTTGACCATCGTGATTAGACATAATAATAAGCTAGATCTCTTCGAAAACTTAGAATAACCAAGTATCTATGGTGTAGTGGTTATCACGTCCGCTTCACACGCGGAAGGTCCCAGGTTCGAGCCCTGGTAGATACATGTTTTGACCATCGTGATTAGACATAATAATAAGCTACATCTCTTCGAAAACTATATGTTAACACGTATCTATGGTGTAGTGGTTATCACGTCCGCTTTACACGTGGAAAGGTCTCAGGTTCGAGCCCTGATAGATACATGTTTTGACCATCGTGATTAGACATAATAATAAGGAAGATCTCTTCGAAAACTCAGAACAACCAAGTATCTATGGTGTAGTGGTTATCACGTCCGCTTTACACGTGGAAGGTCCCAGGTTCAAGCCCTAGTTGATACATGTTTCGACCATCGTGATTAGACATATAAATAATGGAGATCTCTTCGAAAACTCAGTATTACCACGTATCTGTTGTGCAGTAGTTATGATGTTCGATTTTCACGCCTAGTGTCCCAAGTTGAAACACTGGAACCTACATGTTTTGACCATCGTGATTAGACATCATAATAATAAGGTAGATCTCTCCGAAAACTATGTGTTAACAAGTATCTATGGTGTAGTGGTTATCACGTCCGCTTTACACGTGGAAAGGCCTCAGGTTCGAGCCCTGATTGATACATGTTTTGACCATCGTGATTAGACATAATAATAAGGTAGATCTCTTCGAAAAATCAGCACAACCAAATATCTATGGTGTAGTGGTTATCACGTCCGCTTTACACGCGGAAGGCTCCAGGTTCGAGCCCTGGTAGATACATGTTTTGACCATCGTGATTAGACATAATAATAAGCTACATCTCTTCGAAAACTATATGTTAGCACGTATCTATGGTGTAGTGGTTATCACGTCCGCTTTACACGTGGAAAGGTCTCAGGTTCGAGCCCTGAGTGATACATGTTTTGACCATCGTGATTAGACATAATAATAAGGTAGATCTCTTTGAAAACTCAGCACAACCAAATATCTATGGTGTAGTGGTTATCACGTCCGCTTTACACGCGGAAGGCCCCAGGTTCGAGCCCTGATAGATACATGTTTTGACCATCGTGATTAGACATAATAATAAGGAAGATCTCTTCGAAAACTCAGAACAACCAAGTATCTATGGTGTAGTGGCTATCACGTCCGCTTTACACGTGGAAGGTCCCAGGTTCAAGCCCTGGTTGATACATGTTTCGACCATCGTGATTAGACATATAAATAATGTAGATCTCTTCGAAAACTCAGTATTACCACGTATCTGTTGTGCAGTAGTTATGATGTTCGATTTTCACGCCTAGTGTCCCAAGTTGAAACACTGGAACCTACATGTTTTGACCATCGTGATTAGACATCATAATAATAAGGTGGATCTCTCCGAAAACTATGTGTTAACACGTATCTATGGTGTAGTGGTTATCACGTCCGCTTTACACGTGGAAAGGCCTCAGGTTCGAGCCCTGATTCATACATGTTTTGACCATCGTGATTAGACATAATAATAAGGTAGATCTCTTCGAAAACTCAGCACAACCAAATATCTATGGTGTAGTTGTTATCACGTCCGCTTTACACGCGGAAGGCCTCAGGTTCGAGCCCTGGTAGATACATGTTTTGACCATCGTGATTAGACATAATAATAAGCTACATCTCTTCGAAAACTATATATTAACACGTATCTATGGTGTAGTGGTTATCACGTCCGCTACACACGCGGATGTCTCAGGTTCGAGCCCTGGTAAATACATGTCTCGACCATCGTGATTAGACATATCAATAAGGTAGATCCCTTCGAAAACTCAGTTTTACCACGTATCTGTTGTGCAGTAGTTATGATGTTCGATTTTCACACCTAGTGTCCCAAGTTGAAACACTGGAAGCTACATGTTTTGACCATCGTGATTAGACATCATAATAATAAGGTAGATCTCTTCGAAAACTTTATGTTAACACGTATCTATGGTGTAGTGGTTATCACGTCCGCTTTACACGTGGAAAGGTCTCAGGTTCGAGCCCTGATAGATACATGTTTTGACCATCGTGATTAGACATAATAATAAGGTAGATCTCTTCGAAAACTCAGAACAACCAAATATCTATAGTGTAGTGGTTATCACGTCCGCTTTACACGCGGAAGGCCCCAGGTTCGAGCCCTGATAGATACATGTTTTGACCATCGTGATTAGACATAATAATAAGGAAGATCTCTTCGAAAACTCAGAACAACCAAGTATCTATGGTGTAGTGGTTATCACGTCCGCTTTACACGTGGAAGGTCCCAGGTTCAAGCCCTGGTTGATACATGTTTCGACCATCGTGATTAGACATATAAATAATGTAGATCTCTTCGAAAACTCAGTATTACCACGTATCTGTTGTGCAGTAGTTATGATGTTCGATTTTCACGCCTAGTGTCCCAAGTTGAAACACTGGAAGCTACATGTTTTGACCATCGTGATTAGACATCATAATAATAAGGTAGATCTCTCCGAAAACTATGTGTTAACACGTATCTATGGTGTAGTGGTTATCACGTCCGCTTTACACGTGGAAAGGTCTCAGGTTCGAGCCCTGATTGATACATG
This sequence comes from Phalangium opilio, assembly GCA_019434445.1. NCBI lineage: Eukaryota > Metazoa > Arthropoda > Arachnida > Opiliones > Phalangiidae > Phalangium > Phalangium opilio. The sequence goes on along the minus strand of JAEQBA010000069.1, from coordinate 17,807 downwards.
TTTTGACCATCGTGATTAGACATAATAATAAGGTAGATCTCTTCGAAAACTCAGCACAACCAAATATCTATGGTGTAGTGGTTATCACGTCCGCTTTAAACGCGGAAGGCCCCAGGTTCGAGCCCTGGTAGATACATGTTTTGACCATCGTGGTTAGACATAATAATAAGCTACATCTCTTCGAAAACTATATGTTAACACGTATCTATGGTGTAGTGGTTATCACGTCCGCTTTACGCGTGGAAAGGTCTCAGGTTCGAGCCCTGAGTGATACATGTTTTGACCATCGTGATTAGACATAATAATAAGGTAGATCTCTTCGAAAACTCAGCACAACCAAATATCTATGGTGTAGTGGTTATCACGTCCGCTTTACACGCGGAAGGCCCCAGGTTCGAGCCCTGGTAGATACATGTTTTGACCATCGTGATTAGACATAATAATAAGCTACATCTCTTCGAAAACTATATGTTAACACGTATCTATGGTGTAGTGGTTATCACGTCCGCTTTACACGTGGAAAGGTCTCAGGTTCGAGCCCTGAGTGATACATGTTTTGAAAATCGTGATTAGACATAATAATAATAAGGTAGATCTCTTCGAAAACTCAGCACAACCAAATATCTATGGTGTAGTGGTTATCACGTCCGCTTTACACGCGGAAGGCCCCAGGTTCGAGCCCTGGTAGATACATGTTTTGACCATCGTGATTAGACATAATAATAAGCTACATCTCTTCGAAAACTATATGTTAACACGTATCTATGGTGTAGTGGTTATCACGTCCGCTTTACGCGTGGAAAGGTCTCAGGTTCGAGCCCTGAGTGATACATGTTTTGACCATCGTGATTAGACATAATAATAAGGTAGATCTCTTCGAAAACTCAGAACAACCAAGTATCTATGGTGTAGTGGTTATCACGTTTGCTTTACACGCGGAAGGTCCCAGGTTCGAGCCCTGGTAGATACATGTTTTGACCATCGTGATTAGACATAATAATAAGCTACATCTCTTCGAAAACCTTATATTAACACTTATCTATGGTGTAGTGGTTATCACGTCCGCTTCACACGCGGAAGGTCCCAGGTTCTAGCCCTGGTAGATACATGTTTTGACAATCGTGATTTGACATAAAAATAAGCTACATCTCTCCGAAAACTATATGTTAACACGTATCTATGGTGTACTGGTTATCACGTCCGTTTTACACGTGGAAAGGTCTCAGGTTCGAGCCCTGATTGATACAAGTTTTGTCCATCGTGATTAGACATAAATATAAGGTAGATCTCTTCGAAAACTCGGAATAACCAAGTATCTATGGTGTAGTGGTTATCACGTCCGCTGTACACGCGGAAGGTCCCAGGTTCTAGCCCTGGTAGACACATGTTTTGACCATCGTGATTAGACATAATAATAAGCTACATCTCTCCGAAAACTATATGTTAACACGTATCTATGGTGTAGTGGTTATCACGTCCGCTTTACACGTGGAAAGGTCTCAGGTTCGAGCCCTGATTGATACATGTTTTGACCATCGTGATTAGACATAATAATAAGGTAGATCTCTTCGAAAACTCAGAACAACCAAATATCTATAGTGTAGTGGTTATCACGTCCGCTTTACACGTGGAAAGGTCTCAGGTTCGAGCCCTGATAGATACATGTTTTGACCATCGTGATTAGACATAATAATAAGGTAGATCTCTTCGAAAACTCAGAACAACCAAGTATCTATGGTGTAGTGGTTATCACGTCCGCTTTACACGTGGAAGGTCCCAGGTTCAAGCCCTGGTTGATACATGTTTCGACCATCGTGATTAGACATATTCTATGAGAGCGATAGCTCTCTTAGATAAGACCTCATACCGACTTCAATGTATAAGGATGGTTTTTTGATTGGTTATAACTTTTTTTGTATCGTATTAACTGCTTTGAAAAAATTCCACAGAACTACAATTCGGGCCCTCAATATGTGGTTAAAATTTCAAAAAGATCCACTAATTAGTTTATTTTATAAAAAATAAAGTTGCTAAGGGTGGTTTTCATTTGCATAAATTTGTCAGTGTTTTTGGTGAAAAAGTTAAATTTTCCCATAGAAATAACATGGAGTTTTTTTCAAATTTAGCCATTTTGTGGCCACCTTTTTGACATGAAATATTCGTTTGTTACGTTTGGGAACGGTTTTATATCAAAATTTAAACCTTTTTCTAGGACCATTTTTAAAGTTTTTGAGAAAAATTAATTTTAAGTATGTTTAATTTTAAATTTTAAAAACTACCCCAATCTGCGATATTTTAGCATTTATACACTGTTTTATTAGGAAATATCAGCGAGACCAATGTTGGCCTTTTTTAACGTATAGTTGCCTCATAATAATCCGATTGTTTCTTCTTAATGCCTTTTGGTTGGAATGGCCTATCGATAGTGAGATAAGACGGCTTTAATATTGTTGCAGTGACGTTGACCCGGCCGCTACAGCGACGCCATCAAAACACACGGGTCTAAATTGTCGCGGATATAGTCAAATTCAAACTAGCTTAATGGACATTTTAAGTTTTCCCTGCTAATTATTCTGGATTACCAATAAAAGACAAGTTGGGAAAACCAAAATATTACCTCTCCGAGTCAAGACGACTACTTACAAACTTATTAGTCACGCCGCAAATACCCAGATATGGAAATGTTTCTTAAGTTAAAATTTATGAAATATTAAAGCAGTATACAAAGCATAGCAAATATACTGTAAATCAGACGACATTTTACATCCAATAATGATATACTTGTACACATTAAAATCATCCGATGGGGGAAAAACGGGAAATGAAGAGATAAAACTTTGGAGGGATATTACCTTTACGTGTTTGTAAAGGCCCAATTTTCTACTCCTCAACTGTATGCCCTATATGTTCAAAGCCATATTCGCAACAGGATTGCCATGTAAACACTATCCTCTCGTTTCATCTCAACGATTTTCTTAGTTTGTCAACATGACTGTTAACGTTACATAACACCAAAGCTTATTTGTGGCTACACACACTGAAAGTAAATGCGTACCATAAAAAGCATGAAAACACGAAGCTATTATCCGATTACGATCAGACCTTTCACTGGTCTGGGCTGCGTTCAGCAGAGCTCACCAAAAAAGACAGCGGAATATGGAAATTTTACCGGTGAGCTCTGTCGTCATAGCTTTTCTCCGGTCATCGGCGTTTTATAAATGACGCTAGCGCAATAAAGCGTGCAATGTACCAAGGCTTAACAAAAATTGGATGATAACATATTTATAGAGATAGATAACAACTTTTTTAATTAAAATTAGAAACTAACATATCTCTTAAAATTCTCGCGTGATCAACTGGTTTCACGCCAATTAAATAGCTGTAGTCCCATAGAGCTATTTGTATTAATTCCTCCATGGTTTTTTCGCCAAGCTGAGAAATACGCGTTTTACGTCACGTTACCAAAGAGCCGACTATTTTCTTTGAAGACCGCGCTAGCTAAGCGCTAAGAACCGTGACGTCAAAATCCAAAAACAACATCCCGTTAAGTAGGACACTGTTAACAGCGCTGGGCTCTGCTGAACGCGACCCAGATTTCCACCATGATTATAATATCTAAACCTAAAGTGTATTTAACTTTCGGCTCACTCTGAACCGTTAATGTCTCTGCATTACAGAAACGAAATCCGAACCCAAACGTTTACTTTTTGGTTCACTAGGTCTATTGACAAATAAAAGTTCATTTGACCATCATAGTAGCGTTGTGCTTGTATTCACTTTAGAAAGGATTATGCTATAAACAGATGTAGTATAGCTTAAGTAATATATAAACATCCATTTTAAATAATAATATTAAAAAAAATCTTTGGAATATCAAAATGAAATAGAGCTTTAAAGCTACAAAAGTACTAAATGGATCATAATTACGAAAAATATTTCCACATATTCACTTTATATTAAGGATAAAGGGAATATTATGGTTCTGTAGGATTCCTTTACACATCAAAACAAAACGAACTTCTAACGCAGCGCACTACTGTAACAACGGACGGACACACACAGACAAAAACATAGACTGCTTTTTAACTCTTTCCGTATTAATTTTGAATTGAGAAACGAGATTATCTTAAATATTAAAATAAATATAATTAATATTTAATATTTTCTTCGTTAGTTATTCGCCTTATTGAACGTTACATCGTTTTAAAAAAGAACAATTAAACATTCTTGAGAGACTTGACTAATATTGGCGTTTGAAATGAAGCATACGCCGGTTGCTTCGCTTTAGTCAAATAGGTAGTATATAAGGGTGTCGAACTACAGTTAAAAGCAAGAACAACCGCAATTGCGAAAACCTATCGTGGACAACCCACCCTAGGGAGGCTAGACGTTTCTCGTAACCCTAGCTGATCGCCGCGAAAGTCTTAAACCAAACTATGACGATGGAGTAGAAGCCAGGTGTGCAGACTGGTGTCCATGTGGGATGGACAAAAACAAAGACCAGAAGATGGTGGTGTAGAAGCCAGGTGTACAGACTGGTGTCCATGTGGGATGGACAAAAACAAAGACCAGAAGATGGTGGTGATTAGAAGCCAGTATGTACAGACTGGTGTCCAAGTGGAATGGACGAAGACCAGAAGATGGTGGTGTTTAGAAGCCAGTATGTACAGACTGCTGTCCAAGTGGGATGGACGAAGACCAGAAGATGGTGGTGATTAGAAGCTGTATGTACAGACTGGTGTCCAAGTGGAATGGACGAAGACCAGAAGATGGTGGTGATTAGAAGCCAGTATGTACAGTTTGGTGTCCGTGTGGAATGGACAAAGACCAGAAGATGGTGGTGTGAGAACTCAAGTAGAGGAGCCATTTCCGTGACTGTGAATGCAGTTCGGAAATGGCGAACACGTTTGCTCCGATTTGGAAATTGCGAACGCGGTCACGTGGGTGTAACAACAGACACACACACAAACACACCCACACACACACAGACACACACGATCGTTACAGAACCTCTCCGTGACATACGTCACTCGGAGAGGTAATAATTAAACTAGACTCCCAATTAAAGAGAAATAAACTAGATTACGAATTTAAATAATTAAAGTACTTTACCAATTAAACGTTCTTAAAATAAATTATCAATTAGAGTTAATTAAACTAGACTACCAATTAGAGGTTATTAAACTAGATTACCAATTAAGGGTTACTAATTAAATTACCAATTAAGGGTTACTAATTAAATTACCAATTAAGGGTAATTAATCTAGATTATCAATTAAGGGTAATTAATGTAGATTATCAATTAAGGGTAATTAATGTAGATTATCAATTAAGGGTAATTAATGTAGATTATCAATTAAGGATAATTAATCTAGATTATCAATTAAGGGTAATTAATCTAGATTACCAATTAAGGGTAACTAATCTAGATTACCAATTAAGGGTAACTAATCTAGATTACCAATTAAGGGCAACTAATCTAGATTACCAATTAAGGGCAACTAATCTAGATTACCAATTAAGGGTAATTAATCTAGATTACCAATTAAGGGTAATTAATCTAGATTACCAATTAAGGGTAATTAAACTAGATTACCGACGACTGGTAATTAAACCAGATTACCGACGACCGGTAATTAAGCTAGATTACCGACGACCGGTAATTAAGCTAGATTACCGACGACCGGTAATTAAGCTAGATTACCAACGACCGGTAATTAAGCTAGATTACCGACGACCGGTAATTAAGCTAGATTACCGACGACCGGTAATTAAGCTAGATTACCGACGACCGGTAATTAAGCTAGATTACCGACGACCGGTAATTAAGCTAGATTACCGACGACCGGTAATTAAGCTAAATTACCGACGACCGGTAATTAAGCTAGATTACCGACGACCGGTAATTAAGCTAGATTACCGACGACCGGTAATTAAGCTAGATTACCGACGACCGGTAATTAAGCTAGATTACCGACGACCGGTAATTAAGCTAGATTAACGATGACCGGTAATTAAGCTAGATTACCGACGACCGGTAATTAAGCTAGATTACCGACGACCGGTAATTAAGCTAGATTACCGACGACCGGTAATTAAGCTAGATTACCGACGACCGGTAATTAGGCTAGATTACCGACGACCGGTAATTAAGCGAGATTACCGACGACCGGTAATTAAGCTAGATTACCGACGACCGGTAATTAAGCTAGATTACCGACGACCGGTAATTAAGCTAGATTACCGACGACCGGTAATTAAGCTAGATTACCGACGACCGGTAATTAAGCTAGATTACCGACGACCGGTAATTAAGGTAGATTAACGACGACCGGAAATTAAGCTAGATTACCGACGACCGGTAATTAAGCTAGATTACCGACGACCGGTAATTAAGCTAGATTACCGCCGACCGGTAATTAAGCTAGATTAACGACGACCGGTAATTAAGCTACATTACCGACGACCGGTAATTAAGCTAGATTACCGACGACCGGTAATTAAGCTAGATTACCGACGACCAGTAATTAAGCTAGATTACCGACGACCGGAAATTAAGCTAGATTATCGACGACCGGTAATTAAGCTAGATTACCGACGACCGGTAATTAAGCTAGATTAGCGACGACCGGTAATTAAGCTAGATTACCGACGACCGGTAATTAAGCTAGATTACCGACGACCGGTAATTAAGCTAGATTACCGACGACCGGTAATTAAGCTAAATTACCGACGACCGGTAATTAAGCTAAATTACCGACGACCGGTAATTAAGCTAGATTACCGACGACCGGTAATTAAGCTAGATTACCGACGACCGGTAATTAAGCTAGATTAGCGACGACCGGTAATTAAGCTAGATTACCGACGACCGGTAATTAAGCTAGATTACCGACGACCGGTAATTAAGCTAGATTACCGACGACCGGTAATTAAGCTAGATTACCGACGACCGGTAATTAAGCTAGATTAACGATGACCGGTAATTAAGCTAGATTACCGACGACCGGTAATTAAGCTAGATTACCGACGACCGGTAATTAAGCTAGATTACCGACGACCGGTAATTAAGCTAGATTACCGACGACCGGTAATTAAGCTAGATTACCGACGACCGGTAATTAAGCTAGATTACCGACGACCGGTAATTAAGCTAGATTACCGACGACCGGTAATTAAGCTAGATTACCGACGACCGGTAATTAAGCTAGATTACCGACGACCGGTAATTAAGCTAGATTAACGACGACCGGAAATTAAGCTAGATTACCGACGACCGGTAATTAAGCTAGATTACCGACGACCGGTAATTACCGATGGACGCGCAACGCCCTAAGACTTTTTCTCCCATATTTTCTAAACAATTTTAATTAATATGAAGACTGAAGTGACAGATATTAATAAAAACTGTCATTGTAGACAAAGACTGGAAAGTGTAAAAGATAAGGTTTGAAAATGAACTGCCTGAAGTAACAGATATTAAAATTTTCACTTTTGAAGACATCATTATAAAACATCAATTATTTTAAAAAATTCTTATCTTACTTTTTTTCACCAAAATTACTTCGGGAAAGTATTTTAAAAAGGAACATGCGCGTTATTTTAAAAATACTACGGCTTTACATTTTATTTTTTATCAAAAATTTAAAATTAGGTAGAAAATTTACCCTATAACGTGAGAAAATCGTTGAGAGCTTACAAAATATAAACCGTATTAAAACTTTACAAAACGTATTCTTAAATTGTAAAGCTTTCAAAGTATTAAATATTAACGTGCTGTGTTGCTCTCAAAGATCACGATTAATCTACAGATCTTTTCGACACTAATAACTAAATCACAAAGAAAAGGCCTATATTATTTTCCGCTTCGCAATATTTTCAATTTTAAAATATAAAAATTTAAACTCTTCAAGAGAAATCTTTTCAGATATCCAAGCATTTGAATCTCCTAGAATCAAATGTTAGTTGAAAGTAAAACCAGTACCAAGCTAGTATCCCTTAAACCCTTCTAGGTGACAACTACTATTGAGGACAAAATACTTGGTAAATATTGCTGAAAAATATTTTGGGAAAATGAAATTTTGGTGAAAAAAAGTAAGATAAGAATTTTTTAAAATAATTGATGTTTTATAATGATGTCTTCAAAAGTGAAAATTTTAATATCTGTTACTTCAGGCAGTTCATTTTCAAACCTTATCTTTTACACTTTCCAGTCTTTGTCTACAATGACAGTTTTTATTAATAAATAATGTAGATCTCTTCGAAAACTCAGTATTACCACGTATCTGTTGTGCAGTAGTTATGATGTTCGATTTTCACGCCTAGTGTCCCAAGTTGAAACACTGGAAGCTACATGTTTTGACCATCGTGATTAGACATCATAATAATAAGGTAGATCTCTCCGAAAACTATGTGTTAACACGTATCTATGGTGTAGTGGTTATCACGTCCGCTTTACACGTGGAAAGGTCTCAGGTTCGAGCCCTAATTGATACATGTTTTGACCATCGTGATTAGACATAATAATAAGGTTGATCTCTTCGAAAACTCAGAACAACCAGTTATCTATGGTGTAGTGGTTATCACGTTTGCTTTACACGCGGAAGGTCCCAGGTTCGAGCCCTGGTAGATACATGTTTTGACCATCGTGATTAGACATAATAATAAGCTACATCTCTTCGAAAACCTTATATTAACACTTATCTATGGTGTAGTGGTTATCACGTCCGCTTCACACGCGGAAGGTCCCAGGTTCTAGCCCTGGTAGATACATGTTTTGACCATCGTGATTTGACATAATAATAAGCTTCATCTCTCCGAAAACTATATGTTAACACGTATCTATGGTGTAGTGGTTATCACGTCCGCTTAAAGGTATGTCCGCACTAGGCCAAAAACTGCGCTAAGTTCGCTGCGTTCCAAGATTCAACATGCAATTAATTCAGACTTCTATAGTGAATAAAAACCGATGCAGCTCTTTAAATATGACGTCCGTAAAACGATGGACGCTGATTGGTTGTGCGTCGCCTACGCCGGCGAGACCGACGCAAAAAGTTGAACATTTTCAACTTCGTTCTCTCTCTCGCCAGCTTCGTCGAGTACGCTGAGCGCGGAAAATTTCGAAGTGCTAACAGCTGGTTTTCTCGGCGTGATTGGCAAGCGTAGCGAACGCAGCAAACTTAGCGCAGTTTTTGGCCTAGTGCGGACATACCTTTACACGTAGAAAGGTCTCAGGTTCGAGCCCTGATTGATACATGTTTTGACCATCGTGATTAGACATAATAATAAGGTACATCTCTTCGAAAACTCAGCGCAACTAAATATCTATGGTGTAGTGGTTATCACGTCCGCCTAACACGCGGAATGTCCCAAGGTCGAGCCCTGGTAGATACATGTTTTGACCATCGTGATTAGACATAATAATAAGCTACATCTCTTCGAAAACCTTATATTAACACTTAGCTATGGTGTATTGGTTATCACGTCCGCTTCACACGCGGAAGGTCCCAGGTTCTAGCCCTGGTAGATACATGTTTTGACTATCGTGATTTGACATAATAATAAGCTACATCTCTCCGAAAACTATATGCTAACACGTATCTATGGTGTAGTGGTTATCACGTCCGCTTTACACGTGGAAAGGTCTCAGGTTCGAGCCCTGATTGATACATGTTTTGACCATCGTGATTAGACATAATAATAAGGTAGATCTCTTCGAAAACTCAGCACAACCAAATATCTATGGTGTAGTGGTTATCACGTCCGCTTTACACGCGGAAAGGTCTCAGGTTCGAGCCCTGATTGATACATGTTTTGACCATCGTGATTAGACATAATAATAAGTTAGATCTCTTCGAAAACTCAGAACAACCAAATATCTATAGTGTAGTGGTTATCACGTCCGCTTTACACGTGGAAAGGTCTCAGGTTCGAGCCCTGATAGATACATGTTTTGACCATCGTGATTAGACATAATAATAAGGAAGATCTCTTCGAAAACTCAGAACAACCAAGTATCTATGGTGTAGTGGTTATCACGTTTGCTTTACACGTGGAAGGTCCCAGGTTCAAGCCCTGGTTGATACATGTTTCGACCATCGTGATTAGACATATAAATAATGTAGATCTCTTCGAAAACTCAGTATTACCACGTATCTGTTGTGCAGTAGTTATGATGTTCGATTTTCACGCCTAGTGTCCCAAGTTGAAACACTGGAAGCTACATGTTTTGACCATCGTGATTAGACATCATAATAATAAGGTAGATCTCTCCGAAAACTATGTGTAAACACGTATCTATGGTGTAGTGGTTATCACGTCCGCTTTACACGTGGAAAGGTCTCAGGTTCGAGCCCTAATTGATACATGTTTTGACCATCGTGATTAGACATAATAATAAGGTTGATCTCTTCGAAAACTCAGAACAACCAGTTATCTATGGTGTAGTGGTTATCACGTTTGCTTTACACGCGGAAGGTCCCAGGTTCGAGCCCTGGTAGATACATGTTTTGACCATCGTGATTAGACATAATAATAAGCTACATCTCTTCGAAAACCTTATATTAACACTTATCTATGGTCTAGTGGTTATCACGTCCGCTTCACACGCGGAAGGTCCCAGGTTCTAGCCCTGGTAGATACATGTTTTGACCATCGTGATTTGACATAATAATAAGCTTCATCTCTCCGAAAACTATATGTTAACACGTATCTATGGTGTAGTGGTTATCACGTCCGCTTAAAGGTATGTCCGCACTAGGCCAAAACTGCGCTAAGTTCGCTGCGTTCGCTACGCTCGCCAATCACGCCGAGAAAACCAGCTGTTCGCACTTCGAAATTTTCCGCGCTCAGCTTACTCGACGAAGCTGGTGAGAGAGAGAACGAAGTTGAAAATGTTGAACTTTTTGCGTCGATCTCGCCAGCGTAGGCGACGCACAACCAATCCACGACCTTTTCTTTGTCACGTGGGATAAGTTCTGTGAATAGATCGAAGTAATGGCGGGAAATTGCAGTGGAGTGAAGCGTTTAGCTCATGCGAATAAATTAATTATTTCATTGCTATTAATTCGAAAACAAAAGAAAAGGGACCATATAAAACGTATTTGGTTTAGAGATGTTTTCCAGGACAGAGAAAAAGATGGGTATTTTTATAATCCCACACCCAAAGGAGATATTATTACGAACGATACGGGATAAACTCTTCGTTGAGCATTTGCATTAATATCAATTCTAGTTTCGTTGTCCGACATTATAACGAGAAAAATTCCAAATAGCAGCCAAACCAAGATTCAACATGCAATTAATTCAGACTTCTATAGTGAATAAAAACCGATGCAGCTCTTTAAATATGTCGTCCGTAAAACGATGGACGCTGATTGGTTGTGCGTCGCCTACGCCGGCGAGACCGACGCAAAAAGTTGAACATTTTCAACTTCGTTCTCTCTCTCGCCAGCTTCGTCGAGTACGCTGAGCGCGGAAAATTTCGAAGTGCGAACAGCTGGTTTTCTCGGCGTGATTGGCAAGCGTAGCGAACGCAGCAAACTTAGCGCAGTTTTTGGCCTAGTGCGGACATACCTTTACACGTAGAAAGGTCTCAGGTTCGAGCCCTGATTGATACATGTTTTGACCATCGTGATTAGACATAATAATAAGGTACATCTCTTCGAAAACTCAGCGCAACTAAATATCTATGGTGTAGTGGTTATCACGTCCGCCTAACACGCGGAATGTCCCAGGGTCGAGCCCTGGTAGATACATGTTTTGACCATCGTGATTAGACATAATAATAAGCTACATCTCTTCGAAAACCTTATATTAACACTTATCTATGGTGTAGTGGTTATCACGTCCGCTTCACACGCGGAAGGTCCCAGGTTCTAGCCCTGGTAGATACATGTTTTGACTATCGTGATTTGACATAATAATAAGCTACATCTCTCCGAAAACTATATGCTAACACGTATCTATGGTGTAGTGGTTATCACGTCCGCTTACACGTGGAAGGTCTCAGGTTCGAGCCCTGATTGATACATGTTTTGACCATCGTGATTAGACATAATAATAAGGTAGATCTCTTCGAAAACTCAGCACAACCAAATATCTATGGTGTAGTGGTTATCACGTCCGCTTTACACGCGGAATGCCCCAGATTCGAGCCCTGGTAGATACATGTTTTGACCATCGTGATTAGACATAATAATAAGCTACATCTCTTCGAAAACTATATGTTAACACGTATCTATGTTGTAGTGGTTATCACGTCCTCTTTACACGTGGAAAGGTCTCAGGTTCGAGCCCTGATTGATACATGTTTTGACCATCGTGATTAGACATAATAATAAGGTAGATCTCTTGGAAACCCAGAACAACCAAGTATCTATGGTGTAGTGGTTATCACGTTGCTTTACACGCGGAAGGTCCCAGGTTCGAGCCCTGGTAGATACATGTTTTGACCATCGTGATTAGACATAATAATAAGCTACATCTCTTCGAAAACTTTTTATTAACACTTATCTATGGCGTAGTGGTTATCACGTCCGATTCACACGCGGAAGGTCCCAGGGTCGAGCCCTGATTGATACATGTTTTGACCATCGTGATTAGACATAATAATAAGGTAGATCTCTTCGAAAACTCAGAACAACCAAGTATCTATGGTGTAGTGGGTATCACGTTTGCTTTACACGCGGAAGGTCCCAGGTTCGAGCACTGGTAGATACATGTTTTGACCATCGTGATTAGACATAATAATAAGCTACATCTCTTCGAAAACTGTATGTTAACACGTATCTATGGTGTAGTGGCTATCACGTCCGCTTTACACGTGGAAGGTCTCAGGTTCGAGCCCTGATTGATACATGTTTTGACCATCGTGATTAGACATAATAATAAGGTAGATCTCTTCGAAAACTCAGCACAACCAAATATCTATGGTGTAGTGGTTATCACGTCCGCTTTACACGCGGAAGGCCGCAGGTTCTAGCCCTAGTAGATACATGTTTTGACTATCGTGATTTGACATAATAATAAGCTACATCTCTCCGAAAACTATATGCTAACACGTATCTATGGTGTAGTGGTTATCACGTCCGCTTTACGCGTGGAAAGGTCTCAGGTTCGAGCCCTGATTGATACATGTTTTGACCATCGTGATTAGACATAATAATAAGGTAGATCTCTTCGAAAACTCAGCACAACCAAATATCTATGGTGTAGTGGTTATCACGTCCGCTTTACACGTGGAAGGTCCCAGGTGCAAGCCCTGGTTGATACATGTTTCGACCATCGTGATTAGACATATCAATAAGGTAGATCTCTTCGATAACTCAGTATTACCACGTATCTGTGTGCAGTAGCTATGACGTTCGATTTTCACGCCTAGTGTCCCAAGTTGAAACACTGGAAGCTACATGTTTTGACCATCGTGATTAGACATCATAATAATAAGGTAGATCTCTTCGAAAACTCAGCACAACCAAATATCTATGGTGTAGTGGTTATCACGTCCGCTTTACACGCGGAAGGCCGCAGGTTCTAGCCCTAGTAGATACATGTTTTGACTATCGTGATTTGACATAATAATAAGCTACATCTCTCCGAAAACTATATGCTAACACGTATCTATGGTGTAGTGGTTATCACGTCCGCTTTACGCGTGGAAAGGTCTCAGGTTCGAGCCCTGATTGATACATGTTTTGACCATCGTGATTAGACATAATAATAAGGTAGATCTCTTCGAAAACTCAGCACAACCAAATATCTATGGTGTAGTGGTTATCACGTCCGCTTTACACGTGGAAGGTCCCAGGTGCAAGCCCTGGTTGATACATGTTTCGACCATCGTGATTAGACATATCAATAAGGTAGATCTCTTCGATAACTCAGTATTACCACGTATCTGTTGTGCAGTAGCTATGACGTTCGATTTTCACGCCTAGTGTCCCAAGTTGAAACACTGGAAGCTACATGTTTTGACCATCGTGATTAGACATCATAATAATAAGGTAGATCTCTTCGAAAACTCAGCACAACCAAATATCTATGGTGTAGTGGTTATCACGTCCGCTTTACACGCGGAAGGCCGCAGGTTCTAGCCCTGGTAGATACATGTTTTGACTATCGTGATTTGACATAATAATAAGCTACATCTCTCCGAAAACTATATGCTAACACGTATCTATGGTGTAGTGGTTATCACGTCCGCTTTACACGTGGAAAGGTCTCAGGTTCGAGCCCTGATTGATACATGTTTTGACCATCGTGATTAGACATAATAATAAGGTAGATCTCTTCGAAAACTCAGCACAACCAAATATCTATGGTGTAGTGGTTATCACGTCCGCTTTACACGCGGAAGCCCCAGATTCGAGCCCTGGTAGATACATGTTTTGACCATCGTGATTAGACATAATAATAAGCTACATCTCTTCGAAAACTATATGTTAACACGTATCTATGTTGTAGTGGTTATCACGTCCTCTTTACACGTGGAAAGGTCTCAGGTTCGAGCCCTGATTGATACATGTTTTGACCATCGTGATTAGACATAATAATAAGGTAGATCTCTTTGAAAACTCAGAACAACCAAGTATCTATGGTGTAGTGGTTATCACGTTTGCTTTACACGCGGAAGGTCCCAGGTTCTAGCCCTGGTAGATACATGTTTTGACCATCGTGATTGACATAATAATAAGCTACATCTCTCCGAAAACTATATGTTAACACGTATCTATGGTGTAGTGGTTATCACGTCCGCTTTACCGTGGAAGGTCTCAGGTTCGAGCCCTGATTGATACATGTTTTGACCATCGTGATTAGACATAATAATAAGGCGGATCTCTTCGAAAACTCAGCACAACCAATATCTATGGTGTAGTGGTTATCACGTCCGCTTTACAGGTGGAAGGTCCCAGGTTCGAGCCCTGGTAGATACATGTTTTGATCATGGTGATTAGACATAATAATAAGCTACATATTTTCGAAAACTATATGTTAACACGTATCTATGGTGTAGTGGTTATCACGTCCGCTACACACGCGTATGTCTCAGGTTCGAGCCCTGATTGATTCAAGTTTTGACCATCGTGATTAGACATAATAATAAGGTAGATCTCTTCGAAAACTCAGAATAACCAAGTACCTATGGTGTAGTGGTTATCACGTCCGCTTTACAGGTGGAAGGTCCCAGGTTCAAGCCCTGGTAGATACATGTTTTGACCATCGTGATTAGACATAATAATAAGCTACATCTCTTCGAAAACTTATATTAACACTTATCTATGGTGTAGTGGTTATCACGTCCGCTTCACACGCGGAAGGTCCCAGGTTCTAGCCCGGTAGATACATGTTTTGACCATCGTGATTTGACATAATAATAAGCTACATCTCTCCGAAAACTATATGTTAACACGTATCTATGGTGTAGTGCTTATCACGTCCGCTTTACACGTGGAAAGGTCTCAGGTTCGAGCCCTGATTGATACATGTTTTGACCATCGTGATTAGACATAATAATAAGGTAGATCTCTTCGAAAACTTATGTTAACACGTATCTATGGTGTAGTGGTTATCACGTCCGCCTACACGCGGAAGGTCCCAGGTTGAGCCCTGGTAGATACATGTTTTGACCATCGTGATTAGACATAATAATAAGCTACATCTCTTCGAAAACCTTATATTAACTCTTATCTATGGTGTAGTGGTTATCACGTCCGCTTCACACGCGGAAGGTCTCAGGTTCGAGCCCTGATTGATACATGTTTTGACCATCGTGATTAGACATAATAATAAGGTAGATCTCATCGAAAACTCAGCACAACCAAATATCTATGGTGTAGTGGTTATCACGTCCGCTTTACACGCGGAAGGCCCCAGGTTCGAGCCCTAGTAGATACATGTTTTGACCATCGTGATTAGACATAATAATAAGCTACATCTCTTCGAAAACTATATGTTAACACGTATCTATGGTGTAGTGGTTATCACGTCCGCTTTACACGTGGAAAGGTCTCAGGTTCGAGCCCTGATTGATACATATTTTGACCATCGTGATTAGACATAATAATAAGGTAGATCTCTTCGAAAACTCAGAACAACCAAGTATCTATGGTGTAGTGGTTATCACGTTTGCTTTACACGCGGAAGGTCCCAGGTGCGAGCCATGGTAGATACATGTTTTGACCATCGTGATTAGACATAATAATAAGCTACATCTCTTCGAAAACCTTATATAACACTTATCTATGGTGTAGTGGTTATCACGTCCGCTGCACACGCGGATGGTCCCAGGTTCTAGCCCTGGTTTATACTTGTTTTGACCATCGTGATTTGACATATTAATAAGCTACATCTCTCCGAAAACTATATGTTAACACGTATCTATGGTGTAGTGGTTATCACGTCCGCTTTACACGAGGAAAGGTCTCAGTTTGGAGCCCTGATTGATACATGTTTTGACCATCGTGATTAGACATAATAATAAGTAGATCTCTTCGAAAACCCAGAACAACCAAGTACCTATGGTGTAGTGGTTATCACGTTTGCTTTACACGCGGAAGGTCCCAGGTTCGAGCCCTGGTAGATACATGTTTTGACCATCGTGATTAGACATAATAATAAGCTACATCTCTTCGAAAACCTTATATTAACCTTATCTATGGTGTAGTGGTTATCACGTCCGCTTCACCCGCGGAAGGTCCCAGGTTCTAGCCCGGGTAGATACATGTTTTGACATCGTGATTTGACATAATAATAAGCTACATCTCTTCGAAAACCTTATATTAACACTTATCTATGGTGTAGTGGTTATCACGTCCGCTTCACTCGCGGAAGGTCCAGGTTCTAGCCCGAATAGATACATGTTTTGACCATCGTGATTTGACATAATAATAAGCTACATCTCTTCGAAAACTATATGTTAACACGTATCTATGGTGTAGTGGTTATCACGTCCGCTTTACACGTGGAAAGGTCTCAGGTTCGAGCCCTGATTGATACATGTTTTGACCATCGTGATTAGACATAATAATAAGGTAGATCTCATCGAAAACTCAGCACAACCAAATATCTAGGTGTAGTGGTTATCACGTCCGCTTTACACGCGGAAGGCCCCAGGTTCGAGCCCTAGTAGATACATGTTTTGACCATCGTGATTAGACATAATAATAAGCTACATCTCTTCGAAAACTATATGTTTACACGTATCTATGGTGTAGTGGTTATCACGTCCGCTTTACACGTGGAAAGTCTCAGGTTCGAGCCCTGATATACATGTTTTGACCATCGTGATTAGACATAATAATAAGGTAGATCTCTTCGAAAACTCAGAATACCAAGTATTTATGGTGTAGTGGTTATCACGTTTGCTTTACACGCGGAAGGTCCCAGGTCGAGTCCTGGTAGATACATGTTTTGACCATCGTGATTAGACATAATAATAAGCTACATCTCTTCGAAAACCTTATATTCACCCTTATCTATGGTGTAGTGGTTATCACGTCCGCTTTCACACGCGGAAGGTCCCAGGTTCGAGCCCTGATTGATACATGTTTTTGACCATCGTGATTGACATAATAATAAGCTACATCTCTCCGAAAACTATATGTTAACCGTATCTATGGTGTAGTGGTTATCACGTCCGCTTTACACGAGGAAAGGTCTCAGGTTCGAGCCCTGATTGATACATGTTTGACCATCGTGATTAGACACATAATAATAAGGTAGATCTCTCCGAAAACTGTATGTTAACAGTAATCTGGTGTAGTGGATATCACGTCCGCTTTACACGTGGAAGGTCTCAGGTTCGAGCC